>CAUEEP010000134.1:170000-634559 GCA_958450365.1 Mesorhabditis belari
TTATTCTTTTCGTTAAAAATGCAATTTCTCTACCGAAGAAGATCAAGAAAAAACGAAAATTAAAGACGATTTTTGTGTTTGCTATTGGATAAAGTGAAAAATTGATTAAATTACATATTTATTTAGAATAAGTGAAGTAATGCTTTTCTTTGGTTAATGCCATGCTGTCGATGTAATAGTGTTCGCCTTTGGGCCAGCTTTGGGAGACGTTCGGAAAAAGATCAAGCAGAGAACGCTGAAATGATTTGCAAATGACTGCTAGAGAAAGAGTGATTGCTGCAAGCAATGGCTTGGCTAAGATACCTTGGCTTGGCTCTTAGGCTTCAATGGCTAAGATTCTAGCTCTTTAAGGCTAAAGACTGTGGCCGAATCAATGATGTCAAACTGATTTCAAATCTTGGCCAGAATCAAGCCATGAATCAAGCCTTGAATCAAGCCTACGAGGCCAGAATCAAGCCTTGATCAGGCTTGATTCTGGCCTAGTATGGCCTAGCTCACAAAAGTAGCCGACGGGATTGAACCCCGACTATGATACAAGGCTCTTATCCAGTCAGCCATGGAGATCAATGGCTGATAAAGAAGTACTTGAACTAGCCAGAAGCTGATCTTGGCCTTGATTTGACCAGATTTGACTCGCACTTGGCTCTAAAAAGGCCTTAAAACGGCCCTAAAATGCCTTAAAACGATAGAACATCCTTAACTAAACCAGACTTGATCCTTGACTTTTACAATTAACCGCAAAATAACTGATCCAGCCAAGAGCCTGACTAATGAGCCTGACTGATGACTAATGAGTCTGACTAATCCAGCCTGACTAATGAGCTAAAGTTCCTTGATCAGCCTTGACTCATTGGCCTAGCTCTAATAGGCACGCCTTTAGTTTAAATTATTACATAAATGTAGACATAAGCGCTACAAACTAAACGTAAACTAAAAACGCTTCTAACTTGCTTCAAATCTATCGGATTCATCTGATCTATAGCTCAAAAAATAGAGAATCTCAAGAGCTTTCAAATGAACTAAAGCACACTGAAAAATATTAAACCTAAAGAAAGTTACAGTGGTTACAGTGACTCGCGCGAGTACGGAGCACTACAAATGACTGTAACTTTCTTTAGAATTGATATTTTTCGGTGTGCTTTAGTTTATTTGAAAGCTCTTGAGATTCTCTATTTTTTGAGCTATAGATCAGATGAATCCGATAGATTTGAAGCAAGTTAAAAGCATTTCTAGTGTGACAGTTCGTCATTGTTTTTTTACTTTATAGTGCCGATTTCTACTTAAATGCAGAAAATTATGGTCTTGCACTGCTTAAGCAAAAGCAATTTTCTTTGCGAACCTCTCCATCAAACACGAGATCATCCAAATGACAGTGAAACAGACGAATTCGGCCATGCTCGTTCCATTCGTCGCACTAATTATCACCGTAACGGCGATCGTCGCCGAAATTATCGTCAAATTATTGCACATCATCTGAAAATTAAAGTTCAAAAACCCTTTTTTTCACCTTTAATTAGTGAATTGACTATTCTAAATATTCTAGCTTTACTTATGAGGAGAGACTTGCTTTTTTTGAACTAAAAACTTTACAGCATCGTCGCTTTGTCATTGATTTAGTCGAAACTTTCAAAATCCTCCGTTGTAAACAGATTAGCCCTTTGTTTATAGACTTTTTCAAATTTAAACCGCGGTCAGGGCCCAGAAGTGGCTCATTCCTTTTGCAAATTCCCTTTGCTTCCAATGCCTCTTTATCAAATTCATTTCCCGTTAGAGCCGCTAGATTATGGAACTTGCTCCCAAACGACATACGAGAAATTCAGTCGCTTTTCATATTCAAGAAACGTATCGATGCTTTAGATCTAGTGGCTCTTTGCCGTAAGTAATTGGCTTATTGATTTCAGTATGTATTGTATGATTAAGTATCACTGTGCATTTCTCTATCATTTCTTTCACTTTATCGTTTGAATAAAGTATTATTATTATTATTATTATAATTCTCTAGAGGGAAATTCGATTTTTTTTATTTTTGTTATTTTTTTTTTATTTTCGTCGCAAAAGTCAAAAGATTAAACTATTTAAATTCTGAAACGTTCAATTTATCCGCTGGAATACCAAAAGCACCGCTGGAATACCAAAAGCCAATGGATAACAAGAGTCTTGGCCCATACAACTCATAGCTGAAAGTTGACTTGCGACCTTTTTCCGAGGAAATTCTCGATTGGCACTTTAAAGCGTGGTAAAACTACCGTACCCCTCCCAATTTGCGCGAAATTTCATTTTTTTCATTCTTCTTCATTTCATTTTATTCTTTTTGCGTTTTTCTGATGTGTTTGCGTTTGTTTTTGTAGGAAACAAAGAGGATAAAGCTAAGTTACTTTTTAACACCATTTTCTATCGCGGAAGCTTTGTTTGTAGAGTTTTTTTAAGCCCACTTGCTTCTTGACGATCTACTTCACGAACTTGATGCCAACTAATGTTAATTTAAGTGATTTTTATCATTTTCTATCGCGGAAGCTTTGTTTTTGTGACTTTTTAAGCTTGTAAAACGATACTTAGGAAATTGAAAAAAACTAAAGTTAATCATTAGATCGTCATCAATACAGGACGTGGGGGGGGGGGGCAATGGGCTAAAAACTCCAAACAAAGCCCGCGATAGAAAATGATAAAACCACTTAAACCAACATTAGTTGGCGTCAAGTTCGTGAAGCAGATCGTCAGGAAGCAAGTGGATCTAAAAAACTCTATAAACAAAGCCCCGCCATAGAAAATGGTGTTAAAAAGTAACTTAGCTTTATCCTCTTTGTTTCCTACAAAAACAAACGCAAACACATCAGAAAAACGCAAAAAGAATAAAATGAAATGAAGAAGAATGAAAAAATGAAATTTCCGCAAAGGAGGGGTACGGTAGTTTTACCACGCTTTAAACCAATCGAGAATTTCCTCGGAAAAAGGTCGCAACTTGATTTTTAGGGCAAATTTTTTTAGGATTTGAAGATAAATTGAACTTTTTTAGAATTTAAGGAGTTTAATCTTTTGATTTTTGCAACGAAAATAACAAAAACGGTAGCTTTACCAGGCTTTAAAGCGCCAATCGAGAATTTCCTCGGAAAGCTCGAAGTCAACTTTCAGCTATGAGTTGTATGGCCAAGACTCTTGTTATCCATTGGCTTTTGGTATTCCAGCGGTGCTTTTGGTATTCCAGCGGATAAATTGAACGTTTCAGAATTTAAGGAGTTTAATCTTTTGACGTTTTCTGCAAAAACAAACGTAACCACCTAAAAAAACGCAAAAAGAATAAAAAGAAATGAACAAGAATGAAAGAAATGAAATTTCTCGCAAATTGGACGGGTACAGTAGTTTTGCCACGCTTTAAAGCGCCAACCCAGGATTTTCTCGGAAAAAGGTTGCAAGTAAAAGCCCACTTGTGAAACTAAAACATATTGTCGATGCAATCTCACTTGTTGTTGATTCGTTTGAGTCTGGTGATATTTCTGGAAATCAAATTTTACTTTTAAACTTTTAAAGTTTAGCTAAATATCATAATCTTTCATGTAAATAAGATAATATTTAAAATATCTATCGAATTTTAATCATTTATCATCAACATATCAATAAGGATAAAGGAAAGGCTCTTTTTGTCTTCAATTGAATACCATTTTGTTGTCTATTCGTTTTTTTACGGCTACATCAATACTTGTAATCACTGTAGACAGTTTGTAGATAGTTATAATAGTATTCTACAGATAACAACAAGGATTTCTGTACTCTAGTCTTCATGGAAATAGCTATTAGCTGTACGGGTTAGGTTACGGAAGCCAGGCCGAGTTAAAGCCGAGCCAAGCCGAGTTCCATAAAAACCCAAGTTCGGAAAAAGTTTACAATTCATTCATTGCATTCAAATCTTCACTAAGTCTTTTACTTACTTTTACTTACTTTTAATTACACTTTATTTTAAGATCTTTATATTCTATAAACTATTTTCTTTTAAGATCTTTATAAGCTTAAACTTTATAAACAAAGTTTATAAGCTTAAACTTTGTAAGCTTAAACCTTATAAACTTTATAAACAAACTTTATAAGCCTAAACCTTATAAACAAACTTTATAAGCATAAACTTTATAAGCTTAAATTTTATAATCTTAAACATAAACATAAACTATAAACTATAAACTTTATAAGCATAAACTTTATAAACAAACTTTATAAACAAACTTTATAAACAAACTTTATAAACAAACTTTATAAACAAACTTTATAAGCCTAAGCCTTATAAACAAACTTTATAAGCAAACTTTATAATCTTAAGCTTTATAAACTTAAACATAAACATAAACTATAAACTATAAACTTCTTCACTTCTTCTAAACTAATCCATTTTCTAAAATCCCTCTATTTCTCTTCTCTAAACTTGTCTCTATTTTTATCTTCTCTAAAGATTCACAAAGAATCTTGAGATATATTAAAAATTGAATAGATTAAATAATAAATAGAGAAAAGATTAGAGTAGAAGGAAAAAGGGAAACAGAAGGAAGTGGGGAACTAGTTCTGAACAAATTCGGATCTGATCTATTGGGTTGGGGACTATGACTCGGCGCCGAAAATCAAAAAAATGTCTAAAACTTCTATTCGACTTCGTCAAATAATAATTTGATATGAGTAGAATGGTTAACTAATTCTCTACAAAATGACATTTAAAAGAAAATTCAAACAGCGCCTCCGCTCAAGAAAAAGCCATTTTTTCACAAAAACTACAAACTGTGATCTAGAAAAAACCATTGGTGGGATCTTCCTGCAAATTTGGCAACTTAAGTAATTGAATGTGCTCTATCTTTTTTATATAAACACCAAAGAAGGTTTATGTGAAAGAAACTGTTCAAATGATGAGTCGGACTCTTTGCCATTTTAACCAGCTGCGTTTGGAAGTTCATAAACTCCACGAAAGAAAAGCTTTGTGGAATCTCTCAAAAGTGATTTTGTAGAGAAATAGTGGATCCTTTTGATGAAACCAAACGTATGTTTAAAGAAGGTTTTATGTGTGCAAAAAGTCCCTTTAAAGTTTGGCGCCGAGTCATAGTCCCCAACCCAATAGTTCTGAACAAATTCGGATCTGATCTAAATAACTAAGAGGCCTTAAAGAAAAAGAGAAAAAGGACACAGAAAAAGGACGATTTAGTTTCTAGGATTTAAAATTCATTCAAATTTTCACCATTATTCTCTTCTTAATCAAGAAAAACGTCATACTGTCCAATGAGGTACAAATAGCGATCACAAAATAAGCGGCCCAGGGCTGAAAATGAAAGGGATCACAAGGAAAATGAGCTGTATTTCACCTGTGTAATATTCATATAAAGTTCAGCATTTGGACTGTCCTCAATAAACCAAAAACTTTTTCCATCATTCACCCAGATCACGCGAAAACCAGCTAAAAATTCGGCTAATCAAATGAAAAGAATTGAAGCATTGAAGCAATTCTATTCTAAAGATTCATTCTGAAGATTTTGGGTTACTGTAGTGATTGTAGGTTTACTTTGTGCTTTTAGGAACCTCTGTGCTGAGATTCCTAAAAGCCCTAGGAACATCTCAGACACTAAAAGTCTGAGACTTAGTGCTAGGCGCTAACCGCTAGCCTTCGCACTAAGTCGAAGCCTAAGCCTAAACCTAATCAGATCTCAAATTCCAGACACGAGATCGACCTGAAAATTTGCCAGAATGCTCCCATGGGGGGCGTACGCACACCGCCAAACGGGTGTCCCTTAGCTCCGAGAACCGGCCGAGATCCAGCAAATGGGGGTTCAGCCCAAACCCAAATAGACTTAGTGCTAGGCGCTAGCCGCTAGCCTTCGCACTAAGTCCAAGTCTAAGCCTAAGTCCAAGCCTAAGCCTAAGTCTAAGCCTAAGCCTAAGCCTAAGCCAGCTAAGCCTAAGCCTAAGCCTAAGCCTAAGCCTAAGCCTAAGCCTAAGCCTAAGCCTAAAACTGGCCGAGATCCGGAAAATGGGGGTTCAGCCCAAACCCAAATAGACTTAGTGCGAGGCGCTAGCCGCTAGCCTTCGCACTAAGTCCAAGCCTAAGCCAGCTAAGCCTAAGCCTAAACCTAAGCCTAAAAGCCTAAGCCTAAGCCTAAAAGCCTAAGCCAGCTAAGCCTAAGCCTAAACCTAAGCCTAAAAGCCTAAGCCTAAGCCTAAGCCTATGCCGTAAACACACCCTTTCCACTACACTATTTCTTTTTCCTTCATTCTTCATTTCCTTTTTACTTTAAAGTTCATTTTATTCTCTTTTAATCTCAATTAAATCAAATTTTTGATTTGATTTTTGATTTGATCTTTATGTTGAAAAAGATTAAAGCTTTAAACCATCAGAATTGTCCCTCAAATTTAGCTATATTTATCACCTAATTTGAGCTATCCAAAAACTAAAGATTAATTAGATTAATTGTACCTTAAAGTTTTCGAAATTTCAAGCTAAATTTTTGAATGAGAACAGCTTTTTTTGAACTTCAAGCGAAAGTTGATGATGAAAATTCTGATCTACAGGGTGACCAAGAATTACCGCAACAACGTCGTATTATGTTATGAGCCCCATTTCACTTTTTGCTTACTTGTTTTTATGGTTTTTGTGTATTTTTCTTATTTTATGGTATGATTACTAAATTCCAATACATTAGTTGTTTTCAGGAATGGTGAAAGCGTCTCCACATCGACAATCGATCTTTGAGCTCAAGCGGCAGCGTGTTCAGGCGGCTGTTCACGCGAGCGAGATCTCAAAGCGCCTGAATGTCCCCAGAAACCTCGTTTCTCGAACCATTCAACGTTATGAAAACTCTGGGCACAGTGGGCACAGGGCGCCCTGGAAGAGGTGCAAAACGAACAGCAGTTGTTTTTTTTTTTTAATCTATTTTACAACTCATTACAGTAGATTGAAATAAAGACAAATTAAAGGAAAATTCTGGGGAAAAACCCACGAAAAAGCATCGGCGCCGACATGATAACGGAATATGCAATGAGGAGAAAGTATTGGATGAATTGCACTTTCTCCAAAGATCGATAGTAGGCTCCGTTCCACGAGATTGCCATGAAACGATTGAAAGCTAATAGAATCTGAATCGTTGAATCATTTAATCATTGAATACTTTGATTTGAATGAGTTTCTTGGAGTTGTTTGTAAACTAGGATGTTGCTATGAGTTGCTAGTCGCTATGAGTTGCTAGTCGCTATGAGTTGCTAGTCGCTATGAGTTGCTAGTCGCTATGAGTTGCTAGTCGCTATGAGTTGCTAGTCGCTATGAGTTGCTAGTCGCTATGAGTTGCTAGTCGCTATGAGTTGCTAGTCGCTATGAGTTGCTAGTCGCTATGAGTTGCTAGTCGCTATGAGTTGCTAGTCGCTATGAGTTGCTAGTCGCTATGAGTTGCTAGTCGCTATGAGTTGCTAGTCGCTATGAGTTGCTAGTCGCTATGAGTTGCTAGTCGCTATGAGTTGCTAGTCGCTATGAGTTGCTAGTCGCTATGAGTTGCTAGTCGCTATGAGTTGCTAGTCGCTATGAGTTGCTAGTCGCTATGAGTTGCTAGTCGCTATGAGTTGCTAGTCGCTATGAGTTGCTAGTCGCTATGAGTTGCTAGTCGCTATGAGTTGCTAGTCGCTATGAGTTGCTAGTCGCTATGAGTTGCTAGTCGCTATGAGTTGCTAGTCGCTATGAGTTGCTAGTCGCTATGAGTTGCTAGTCGCTATGAGTTGCTAGAGTAAATTGCTATGATTCTCAAGTACTATTAGTGCATTATTCTGTACTGTACTAGTAGAAAAGTACATTATTGCAATACTGTGAACCTGGTTTATCAAATTGAATCGATTCTAATCAGTGTGATTTCGATTCAATTCGAAAATCAAAGATTTTCCGGTCTAGATCGATTCGATTTGATTCGAAACAAAAAGCCAGATTGAAAACCACGCCTACTGTACTAGAAATACTAGAAATAGGGAAATTCCAGCCCAATCCTAATTCCACTTTCATTTTCTTGGCTGATTTCAGAGGAATTCTTGATTCCTTTGAAATTTCCTTTCTGAAGATTCCTCTACAGCTAGAAATCAACATTTCCAGCTTGTAAACAAAATTTCAGAGCAATCGACCAAGAAACGGGCGAGAAAACTTTTAATTAAAGCTTCTGAGATTCAACGTGTTAGCTGTTCAGCGTATTAGCTGTTCAGCGTGTTAGCTGTTAGCTGTTAGCTGTGTTAGCTGTTAGCTGTTAGCTGGGTTAACTGTTAGCTGTTAGCTGTTAGCTGTGTTAGCTGTTAGCTGTTAGCTGTGTTAGCTGTTAGCTGTTAGCTGTTAGCTGTTAGCTGTTAGCTGGGTTAGCTGTTAGCTGTTAGCTGTTAGCTGTTAGCTGTTAGCTGGGTTAGCTGTTAGCTGTTAGCTGTTAGCTGTTAGCTGGGTTAGCTGTTAGCTGTTAGCTGTTAGCTGGGTTAGCTGTGTTAGCTGTTAGCTGTTAGCTGTTAGCTGGGTTAGCTGTTAGCTGTTAGCTGTTAGCTGGGTTAGCTGTTAGCTGTTAGCTGGGTTAGCTGTTAGCTGTTAGCTGTTAGCTGGGTTAGCTGTTAGCTGTTAGCTGGGTTAGCTGTTAGCTGTTAGCTGTTAGCTGGGTTAGCTGTTAGCTGTTAGCTGTTAGCTGTTAGCTGGGTTAGCTGTTAGCTGTTAGCTGGGTTAACTGTTAGCTGTTAGCTGTTAGCTGTGTTAGCTGTTAGCTGTTAGCTGTGTTAGCTGTTAGCTGTTAGCTGTGTTAGCTGTTAGCTGTTAGCTGTGTTAGCTGTTAGCTGTTAGCTGGGTTAGCTGGGTTAGCTGTTAGCTGTTAGCTGTGTTAGCTGTTAGCTCACCTTTGCTATATACATGACTGAAACAGAAGTGAATGCGATGAAACCAATCGTGTTATCCAAAACATCGTATTTACTAAGAGAAGACCTAAAATTTAACTTTAAAAAAAAGGTTTTTCAACATTAACTTCATGACTAATTCTACTTGTTAGATTCGCTGTATTTGAATCCAAAAAAACAAGCTCTTTCCCTTGAGGAACAGGTGTTAAAAGGTCTTAGTTTGAATCGTGGAGATCAGCATTTGATAAAAAGAATTTTCGGAGATCAGCATTTGATTCAGTTTTAGATTATTTTAATTAAAAATGATTGAAAAACAAAGCTGACTTCGGAAAAAATGTTGAAATTTCGTTTTTTTAGCTGATAACTATGATAGCTGCTTAATATTAATAATTAAAAGTAAATATTATTATGAAAAGCTCTTTAAAATAAGCCTATATTTACAGAGAACAAATTAACTTTACAAATTCAAAAATTGGAAAGAAAAAAGTGGATGGGTGGACTCGAACCAGCGATGGTTTCGCCAGGATTCTAACTCACTACCCACTCGGCCACCACTGCCCCTCGAACAGCCTGGGAAATCTGGTTATAAACTCTGTCATTTGCAATCTCATTTGCAAGTCATCCAAAACTTTGCAGGCTTATAATCAATTTGCATTTATGCTTACAAGGGAATTTTGAACTGTGTTTGCCAAATGACATTTTTCAGTCGACGCAGAATTTCACTTTTCAACTTTTAACAGAGTGTTCGAAGGCAGAAACGGAAAACAGATTCGAAATCAGCGTGAAATTCTGCGTCGAATGGAAAATGTCATTTGGCAAACACAGTTCAAAATTCCCTTGTAAGCATAAATGCAAATTGATTCAGATTTTAATCGCTACAGTACTTAGAAACAGGCCAAGGTTTGATTCTTGATTGATCTTTTCTCCTTTTCCTTACAATTAGCAAGAAATCGAGGTCAAGGTAACTATTGAGGGTACTGTAGCTATTGTAGTGTACTGTAGCTATTGCAGTGTACTGTAGCTATTGTAGTGTATTCTAGCTATTGCAGTGTACTAGTAGATATTCAGCACTTACCACAGAGCTCTTGGTGCTCCCCAAAAGAGATGCGAGAGATTGATGAGACTTGATGAGATGATGATACAGAGACAATAGTGACGGACGATTCCTTTCAGAATTGAACTCGTCAAAACGACACGAATGGCTGCGATTCCACCGATTAGGCCGAGAAGACCGAGCTGAAGTTTGAACTTTATTACCCTGGCAGCAATGGGATTTCTGATGGTGTGGCAGAGCGTAGAGCGGAATGGCAGAGCGCAGAGCGGGATGGCAGAGCGTAGAGCGGGATGGCAGAGCGCAGAGCGGGATGGCAGAGCGCAGAGCGGGATGGCAGAGCGCAGAGCGGGATGGCAGAGCGCAGAGCGGGATGGCAGAGCGCAGAGCGGGATGGCAGAGCGCAGAGCGGGATGGCAGAGCGCAGAGCGGGATGGCAGAGCGCAGAGCGGGATGGCAGAGCGCAGAGCGGGATGGCAGAGCGCAGAGCGGGATGGCAGAGCGCAGAGCGGGATGGCAGAGCGCAGAGCGGGATGGCAGAGCGCAGAGCGGGATGGCAGAGCGCAGAGCGGGATGGCAGAGCGCTCACCTGGTAAGCGAGAGGTCACGGGTTCGACTCCCGGCTCCGTCCAGCCCCAACCCATAAAACAATCTTGTCCAACTATGAGATAAATTGGATGGTTTTCTGTTTCATAGCTAACCTTGGTTGGCAAATGTTCTGGGGCTTTAGTTCTGGGGCTTCTTTAGAAAACAAAAGTTCTAACACTTTCAAATCTTTGCCTTATAAAAGTATTAAACTTTTTATGGAAAAATGACAAACTTCAGTGATGGAATTTGGTGATTTCAAAGGAATTTTGAACAAAACACACTTACAATGATGATCGTCACAATTTGAATATTCGTTTCCGACATCTTCTTGTTTTTCGAGTAGAGTTGTAGGGGGGAAATTGAGAATTCGAGCAAATGAGGGTTTTCGTGATTGTAAATCGTAGGGAATCTAATGAATTTCACCTGTCCCGGGGGGGGGGGAAATTTTACAGCAAAAAGTTTTATTTTTCAAGGAAAAATGGAGAGAATTGGCCCACAGTAATTGGGGATTTTTTTGTTTTCGGAAATTTTTGAATAAAGCTGTTCGGTGAGGATGGTCGTTGGGATGGTCGGTGATGATTGTAAAGCAAAAAAAGTGCACCGGGAAACTAGACGCTTTTAATTGATGGCTCTTTTAACCTTTGCTTCCAAAAATCGGTGATTTTCCTATTTTTTGACGGTTGATGAGGGAAATTCCAAGAAAACGAATGTACGAGTCAAATTTTAGGGTATGGAATGTGTTTTTGTGTGTAGTTAAGACAGCCAGTGACGTGTTTTTGCCAATTTTAAAGGCTTATCGTATAGAAAAGTGACAAAAGCCAATCAAAAGTGAGCAAAAATGCTCAACAACAGGCAGAAATTCGAAAAAGCACTAAATTACTAATCGTTGTCTGAAGTTATTGTTATCGTATATTTAAAATCCAAACAAGCCTCCAGCTCAAGAAGATTGCCGGCTTTACCTATTCTAACTTTGCAGAGTGCTCAATTTTACAGTAACATCATGAAACACATGTGTTTATTTACGCAAACAGCAAAGGATCGATTTATTCCCGGGAAAATGATAGCGCAAAAGGTTTTGGAATCGTTTCATCCATCATTTGAGAGGAATCGCCCAGAAAAGCGTTTGTAAAGAGGACGAAAAGAGACGATTTGCGATGAGAAGAGAAGTCGTTTATTTGGCCTTCCCCGGCAGAATCACTTCGCCACTTTGTGCGCCCGCCTTGAATGGAGCCTATGGATCGGTCTCCTCATCGGGCACCTAAACATTGCAAATTAGTGACGTGGAAAGTGGAAAGTTGACAAGATACAGAAAACACTAAGCCTACTCCAAATTTAAACCAAACAAAAGACAAATGCTCACCTCAGCCCATTGCACGACGAATTTGTCCTCCTTTGGCGATCCTTCGAGACGCAAGATTTGCAGTGATTGCTGTTGCTTGGCCGCCACAAATCCGTACACCGGTCGCACTCGATAATGGTCATTGTCCGAGGATTTCACCTAAAAAAAGATTAACTGATTTAAAAGCCAGTCTAACATAATGACAACTTTAACAATGAAAAGAATTTGGCAGAATATCAGCTCTTACTTACTTAAGTGAATGAAGAATTAAGTTCTATAGTTAACTCAAACTAGTCCAAACTAGCAAATACTAGTGCCAAAAGAAGTAAATAAACAAAAGAACCAAAACTTTAAAAGAAATAAGAAACAAATACCTTGAAAGCGAGGCGGGTGTCAGCGAGTGAGTGAATTTGGAAGATGATCTCTCCACCAGCAGCCGGGAAAATGCGTGTTGGGGGTTCAATGTTGGCGATCCTTCGAGGCGCAAGATTTGCAGTGATTGCTGTTGCTTGGCCGCCACAAATCCGTACACCGGTCGCACTCGATAATGGTCGTTGTCCGAGGATTTCACCTAAAAAAACAAAAGATTAATGGTTTTAAAAGCTAGTCTAACATAATGACAACTTTAACAATGAAAAGAATTTGGCAGAATATCAGCTTTTAATCAAGTGAGGAATCAAGAATTAAGTTCTATAGCTAGCTTAAACTAGTCCAAACTAGCAAATACTAGTGCCAAAAGTAAATAAATAAATAAAGTAAAAGAAGTAACTAAACAAAAGAACCAAAACTTTAAAAGAAAGTAAGTGTTGCTATTTTCATTGATCATTTTAGAAACAAACGGTTTGTTTGATTGAAAAGTCTTATCTTTTTTCTACAAAATGCTTCTCAAGTGTTGTAAAAAAGCGCTTGTTTTGAGAAATTTCAAGAGGCAAGCAGATAATTTGTCGAAATTAATAGATCCGGCTATGGGATTTGATCCTTTTCTTCTAAAGAAACCTATTTTTGTGTAAATAGAAAATAGCTAGAACATAAAAAGTTAAGAGTATAGCAAAGTTTTAGAAAAATTCGTCGGACCGTTTTCATTATTTTTCTCTTCCAAGAATTTATTTGCGAATTTGGATTATAGCGAGCAAAAATTTACTTCCAAATCCCTAAAATTAAACACTTAACGCTTTTTTTAGCGATTCAACGTTTGTTTGGAGAAAGCTAATAAAAAAAATGAGCAAAGGGATACCAGCAAATAGTACTCAACCTAATAGAACAAAACCAGCTTTCATTTGAAAACAAAAATCTCAGAAAAAAGTCACTCAACCAAATCAACTCACCCATTCAGCTGTTTTAAAAGCTAGTCTAACATAATGACAACTTTAACAATGAAAAGAATTTAGCAGAATATCAGCTCTTAATCAAGTGATGAAGCAAGAATTAAGTTCTATAGTTAGCTTAAACTAGTCCAAACTAGCAAATACTAGTGCCAAAAGAAGTAAATAAACAAAAGAGCCAAAAGTTTAAAAGGAAAAAGAAACAAATACCTTGAAAGCGAGGCGGATGTCAGCGAGTGAGTGAATTTGGAAGGTGATCTCTCCAACAGCAGCCGGGAAAATGCCTGTTGGGCGTTCAATGTTGGCGGCCCTTCGAGACGCAAGATTTGCAGTGATTGCTGTTGCTTGGCCGCCACAAATCCGTACACCGGTCGTTGTCCGAGGATTTCACCTAAAAAAACAAAAGATTAACGGTTTTAAAAGCTAGTCTAACATAATGAAAACTTTAACAATGAAAAGAATTTGGCAGAATATCAGCTCTTAATCAAATGATGAATCAAGAATTAAGTTCTATAGTTAACTTAAACTAGTCCAAACTAGCAAATACTAGTGCCAGAAGAAGTAAATAAACAAAGGAACCAAAAGAAACAAAAGAACCAAGAAACAAATACCTTGAAAGCGAGGCGGATATCAGCGAGTGAGTGAATTTGGAAGATGATCTCTCCACCAGCAGCCGGGAAAATCCCTGTTGAGGGTTGAATGTTGAGCGCCATTTAATCGATTTGATCCGATTCGGAGAGAAAAGCCGAGAGGAATTATACTTTTCCCGAAATTCGCCACAAATCCGTACACCGGTCGCACTCGATAATGATCGTTGTCCGTGGATTTCACCTAAAAAAACAAAAGATTAACGGTTTTAAAAGCTAGTCTAACATAATGAAAACTTTAACAATGAAAAGAATTTAGCAGAATATCAGCTCTTAATCAAGTGATGAAGCAAGAATTAAGTTCTATAGCTAGCTTAAACTAGTCCAAACTAGCAAATACTAGAGCCAAAAGAAATAAATAAACAAAAGAACCAAAAGAACCAAAAGAACCAAAACTTTAAAAGAAGCAAGAAAAAAATAACTTGAAAGCGAGGCGAGTGAGTGAATTTGGAAGATGATCTCTCCACCAGCAGCCGGGAAAATGCCTGTTGAGGGTTGAATGTTGAGCGCCATTCAATCGATTTGATCCGATTCGGAGAGAAAAGCCGAGAGAAATTGTACTTTTCCCGAAATTCGCTGAGTTTTATTTCAAAAGTTAAATAGAAATTCAGGGAAAATGAGAAAGAAATGCAAATTTTGCAATGAAATTATTTCCATTCTTCCATTCGGGTTTCTTTCTTGAGTAAGACGACTAAGGATACCCAAAAAGTGTCGCAAAAGTGATCTTTGGTTATTCAGAGAAGGCTAAAGTCTAGCCGATCTTTCGTGTCACAATGCACAGTGTCCAAAATTGGAGTGAAACCTTTTGCTCTCCTTTTTGCTCTCTTTTCCGCGTAGAATTTAGTCTCGAGAATTTTTGGGAGGCATTGTGAGCAATTTGATAAGGAAAAATGCGATAAATACTCATCACCTCAACTGAAATATTCTTTACTTGCCATTCTTGTTTTTACTGAGGCGAGTCGGCTTCAGTGATGGCCACAAGGAGGAAAACTACGGGAAATGGTTGGTTTGGATTGGGATTTTTTTAGGAAATTGAATGTTTTGCTAAATGCTACCGGAATTCTGTCTCTTCATACAGTTGTTTCAGTTCTTCATCTTCATACAATTGTTTAATTTCTTAGAATCTACGTTATCTATCCCTAAATATCTATCCTTAGTTGATTAGTTAATGTTAATTGGCTTAGTACTTGGCTACTTGGCTATAACTACTTACTAGAACTCGAGTTACTAGAAATCGAGTAGCTAGATTAGAGTTAAGTTAAATTAGAGTGATTCTTTTGTTTCCAGAATCCTCATTGTCTAAACGAGACGACGATGCTCCGCTAGCTCCTACCGAGCCGACTACTTGGGGTGGAATTGCGAGGGTAAGGAAATGTTTTCATGTAAATTAAGTTTAAAAGCTAAAATCAAATGCTTCCCGCTTCTTTCTAGTGTACTTTGGGTTAATAATTGGAAACACACCCTTTCTGGCACATTCAATACCTTAAAAATCAGATTTTCTTGAACATCCATATGCGTTTTGAATTAGAGCCTTTATTTTAGTTTTACAATCTGATAAACCAGGGTTATAAGCCGGAAAAGACGGGGAGGAATAGACGGGGATATAGCTCAGTGGTAGAGCGCTCGCTTTGCATGCGAGAAGTCCAGGGTTCGATCCCCTGTATCTCCAGATTTTTGCTTTTTCTTTTGTTTTGATAGCTTAAACGGTAAACTCGGGCTCTCCAGCTAAATCTATCCCTAAAAACCAGACCCAATCACATGGGGATATAGCTCAGTGGTAGAGCGCTCGCTTTGCATGCGAGAAGTCCAGGGTTCGATCCCCTGTATCTCCAAAGTTTTGTTTTTTTTTGCTGAAAACTGTAAACTCAAATTTTCCACATAAATCTATTCCAGGCATGGCCAAAGACGACATTTTGCATTGTGTCAAACGAGTTCTGCGAGCGCTTTTCTTTCTATGGGATGAGAAGTGAGGATTTTCTTCGGTTACATAAAAACTATAGAACTAATAGCAAAAATTATTTAGATATTAGATTACTTTCAAAGCCTGGTCAACAAAAAAACAAGTTAAAAACCTCGTGACTCTTTCATTCTTTTAGTGGAGTCATAAAAAAGCCTATCAAAATTTTGCGAGAGCTGAAAAATGAGGGAAATTTGAAGTGAAAAGAAATAAGGGTTAAAAAGGGGTAAACAAAGCATTTCTGGCGAAGTTTCCCGGATAAAATGAATAGTTTTTTTGCAGTAGAAAGAGTTTGTTGTTTGTTGTGCAGTAGAAAGCAGTAGAAAGAGTTTGTTGTGCAGTAGAGAGCAGTAGGAAGAGTTTGTTGTGCAGTAGAGAGCAGTAGGAAGAGTTTGTTGTGCAGTAGAGAGCAGTAGGAAGAGTTTGTTGTGCAGTAGAGAGCAGTAGGAAGAGTTTGTTGTGCAGTAGAGAGCAATAGAAAGATTCAATGCAGTAGAAAGAGTTTGTTTAGAGCTTTAAGCACAAAGTATGTTTAAAACTTTTCAGCTGTGCTCACTTTTTATCTCCTAAATGTACTCAAATTCTCAAACGATCAATCAACGATTTTCTTCAATTCATTCAACGTTCTCTGCTATTCGACACCAATTCTTGGATCGATTATCGCTGATGGATATGTTGGAAAATTTTGGTAATTTCTTATAGAGCCTTGCAACCGAAAGCCTTGCAATCAAATGGTCAAGAGCTTTGCTTTAGTTTTTCGAATTTCATACTTTTAAGCCTAAAAAGGCCCTTACAATGCCTTGTAAGCCTAAGCCGAAGCCGAAGCCGAAAACCCAGCTACTATAACTCTACAGTAACTCAGCTTTGGCTACAGTAACTCAATTAGCTTCTTAAGATTACTAAACTTGAAACAAGCTTGAGAAAAGTCAAGCAAAGTCAAGCAAAGTCTAGCAAAGTCTAGCAAAGTTAACTCAAAGACTGTCGCTGATGGATATGTTGGAAAATTTTGGTAATTTCTTAGAGCTTTCTTTCTCAGAGCCTTATTGCAATCGAATCGTCAAAAGCTTTGCTTTAGTTTTTCTTATTTGTAGCTTTGTTATCTTTCTCAGAGCCTAAGCCTAAGCCTAACTCAGCTACAGAAGCTCAAGGTTTAGTAATCTTAAGAAGCTAATTTTACGGTATCATTTCAAAGTCAAGCAAGACAAAATGCAAGCAAAGCTAGTGCGGCGAAGCGGGAACATTCGGGTGGGCGGGCTATGATTTCAGTTCGGTATTATTTCAAATTCAATGGAGTTAAGATGGGTGGGCTAATAAAGCCAGGTAAAGCGAAAGAAAAATGATCAAATCAAGGTAAGATCATGCTTCTGGTATTGCTTTGAGTTAACTTTGCTAGACTTTTCTTGACTTTTCTTGACTTTTCTCAAGCTTGTTTCAAGTTTAGTAATCTTAAAAAGAAAAAAAAAGAAATCTTCTCGCAGAACTCGTTTGACACAATGCAAAATGTCGTCTTTCGCCATGCCTGGAATAGATTTACGTGGAAAATTTGAGTTTACAGTTTTCAGCAAAAAAGGGAAAAATTTGGAGATACAGGGGATCGAACCCTGGACTTCTCGCATGCAAAGCGAGCGCTCTACCACTGAGCTATATCCCCCATCTGATCAGCGGTGGCTTTTAGGGATAGATTTAGCTGGAGAGCCCGAGTTTACCGTTTAAGCTATCAAAACGAAAGAAAAAGCAAAAATCTGGAGATACAGGGGATCGAACCCTGGACTTCTCGCATGCAAAGCGAGCGCTCTACCACTGAGCTATATCCCCATCTGATCAGCGGTGGTTTTTAGGGATAGATTTACCTAAGCAATCGTGGACAGTTTAAGCTAGCTATCCTTTAGCTTAAAAGCAAAAGTTTTGGAGATACAGGGGATTGAACCCTGGACTTCTCGAGGAACTCAATAGGAACTATAAAGGAACTAGAAAGGAGCTATAAAGGAACTATAAAGGAACTATAAAGAAACTAGAAAGGAACTAAATAAGTTCCTTAAAAGTAAATAGTTTTTCTTGTTTCTTTGTTTCTTGTTTTGTCTTAAAAATCAATTGTTAAAGTTTTTGAGTTGATTTCTATTGTTAAAATCTTGATTGCAAGAAGCCATTTAGTACACTATAAGAAAAAAAGTAAAACTAATCAGATGAAATCATATTTTGACAAACTAATCAATAGTGATCCTCTCTTTGCAAAAAGCAGAGGCCAGGACATAGCCGATAATCGAATCCGGATTGTGTTGGCAGTAGACAAGCGTGTTCTCAACTGCCCCACCGCCACAGAGCACGGAAAAAACGACAGAGCACAAAAACCCGGTTTCTAGCGGCTTTTTTGGCTGGTATTACGATAAAACAAGTAAAAAAAGTCTAGGTTATCAGATAAAACCATATTTTTACAAACTAATCAATAGTGATCCTCTCTTTGCAAAATGTAGAGGCTATGACACAGCCGGGAATCGAACCCAGATCGTGTGGGTAGTAGCGTGCTCCCGACTGCCCCACTCCGACAGAGCACGGACAAAAACCCGGTTTCTTGCGGCTTTTTTGGCTGGTACTGGACCAAACCGTCTAGATTATCAGATGAAGCCATACTTTTACAAACAAATGAATAGTAATCCTCTCTTTGCAAAATGTAGAGGCCATGACACATGGGAATCGAACCCGGATTGTGTTGGCAGTAGACAAGCGTGCTTCCGACTTCTCCACCATGACAAAGCCATGTCCATGGACAAAACCACAATTTTTAACGGCCTTTCCACCTGCTACTAGAATCAAACAAGTAAAAAAGTCTAGTTTATCAGATGCAATCATATTTTTACAAACTAATCAATAGTGATCCTCTCTTTGCAAAATGTAGAGGCTATGACACAGCCGGGAATCGAACCCAGGATCGTGTTGGCAGTAGACAGAGCAGTAGACAAGCGTGCTTCCGACTTCTCCACCATGACAAAGCCATGTCCATGAACAAAACCCCAATTTTTAACGGCCTTTCCACCTGCTACTAGAATCAAACAAGTAAAAAAGTCTAGTTTATCAGATGCAATCATATTTTTACAAACTAATCAATAGTGATTCTTTCTCTTTGCTTTTTCCCTAATAGTTTTATTGGGGTTATCAGCATGAAGAGAGGAGTTCTCACTGTTTTCTGATTGTCCTTTTTTTAAAAGAAAAAAAGATTAAAAGCCTACTGAAATTCCTCGCAATCTCTTAAAGAAGATTAAAAATGGACTCAGAAAATGGAATCCGGCAGAAAATACCTTTCTTTTTAAATAAAGAGTCGATTTTTTTTGATGAGAAATGAGGAAAAAAAGAAGAAGTGTTCGATTTTGTGAACAAAAATCAAAATGGATTAATCAAAATTGAATTGAATGCATAGTTTGTGAGTGGCTGGCGTTTGTGAATCACACTTTTTCCTCATTCAACAATTTCTGAGCATCTGTAAAGAAATATTCTTTTGCGTGCTTGGTACTCTTCACTCAAGAGACGTTAGAAGAGCCTCCTCCCTTGAAAAGTGACAGTAAAAGTGACAGTTTTAGGGCCTAATTTAGGTCGTAGAATGCAAAAAACATGATTTCAAGACGATTTGAGCTCTCTATTAGCACGAAAAACTTGTTTGAAAAAGACAGTGGTAGAGGCTTGTAATAGACCCCTCAACCAACTTTAGACGCCCTTTTCTCAGCCCGATTTTGAGATAATTTTATGTTTAATATGTCAAAAGAAAGCCCTTAATGTCTGCTATTTTTTGGTATATTAAACATAAAAATATCTCAAAAATAGGCTGAGAAAAAAGGCGTCTAAAGTTCGTCGAGAAATGGACAAAAAAAAACGAGCATTTGTTTTCTTCAAATATAAAAAGGCGAAAAGCGAAAAGCTATTGAAAAGTGACAGTTTTAGAGCCTAATTTAGGTCGTAGAATCCAAAAAACATGATTTCAAGACGATTTGAGCTCTCTATTAGCACGAAAAACTTGTTTGAAAAAGACAGTGGTAGAGGCTTGTAATAGACCCCTCAACCAACTTTAGACGCCTTTTTCTCAGCCCGATTTTGAGATATTTTTATGTTTAATATGTCAAAAGATAGCCCTTAATGTCTGCTATTTTTTGGGAAAATTAAACATAAAAATATCTCAAAATCGGGCTGAGAACAAGACGTCTAAAGTTGGTCGAGGGGAGGGCATTTATTAACTCGATCAAATTTGAACGCCTCGTTCTCAGTCCCATTCTTGAGATTTTTTTATGTTTAATATGTCAAAAGAAAGCCCATAATTTCTTCTATCTTTTGGTATATTAAACATAAAAATATCTCAAAATCGGGCTGAGAAAAGGGCGTCTAAAGTTCGTCGAGGGAGGCGGCGTTTATACGGTAAGAGCCCCCCCCCCCCCATAGGAGCGTCGCGTAGTCTAAGTTTACGGTCAAAGAATCGCTTATTTCTTGTTTCGAGATATCTGATCTCACTTGAACTAAGACAATAGCCGATTGACTCGCAATTTTTCGGCTTTTCTTGAGTTTTGAGTCTTGACTTGAGCAATTTTCATACAAAATCGACAATTGAATTAAAAGCGACGATAAAAAACAGAAACAATTTCATCCTAATTAAGACAAAACTTTTACACGATGAAAGGAAAACAGAAAAAATTAAAAACACATCAAATGAACAATAGTTTAATCGTTTAGAGAGAACGGGGTCGGCTAATTTGCGCAACTTGCCATAACTTTCTTCTAAGTCATCCAATCTTTATGGTTTTCGTATCATTTTGTTGCACTTATTGAGATCTACAAAAAGACACCAAAATCATAAAGATTGGTCGACTCAGAAGAAAGTTATGGCGTTCTTTGCTGGGTGCTTTGCGCAGCTAGGTAGCTACTTTGCGCGGCTACTTTAGCGCGACTCGCCATAACTTTCTTCTAAGTTGGCTAACCTTTATGATCTTGATGGCATTTTGTTGCACTTGTTGAGATCTACAAAATGAGAACAAAAGCATAAAGATTGGATGACTTACAAAAAAGTTATGGCGAGTTGCGCAAAAAAAATTGGCTTAAACTATCCACCCCCCTCATTTTTTCATTTGTTTTCGTAAAATTTACTCGTCCAAAGCCCAAATCCCAGAAGAGGAAAGGAAAAAAAGAAAGAAGGGAAGAAGAAAGAGAGGAAGAAGAAAGATTGGAAGAAAAGAGAAAGAGAGGAAGAAGGAAGAAAAGAAAAAGAAAGGAAGAAAGAAAAAAGAAAGGAAGAAAGGGAGGAAAATAAGAATTAAGAGTTTAAAATTAGTTCCAATCATCGAAAAGCTCAAAACAACTGTTTCAGTAGCCCAATTTTAGGACAATCTTCACCGTCTCGATTCTTTACGCAGCTGGACAAGTGGTCTTAGCCATTGCATCGACAAAAGACTCATCATCGAGTTTTCATCCGTGAGTGATTCATTGATTTTAGGCTAAAAGTCTTGTATTTTGTACTAAAGATTAAATAGATTCACAATAAATCAAATAAATTGTTTGTTCGTTCGAATTGTTCCAAAGCCAAGATAGCTGGCTTTTGGCATTGTCTAGTCTAGTTGGTTTTAAAGCCTGACTCGTTAGAAGCAAGACTGGTTGGAAAAGGCCGGAACAAGGCTTGAACAAGGCTTGAACAAGGCCTGCACAAGGCTTGAACAAGGCTTGAACAAGGCTTGAACAAGGCCTGCACAAGGCCTGCACAAGGCTTGAACAAGGCCGGAACAAGGCTTGAACAAGGCTTGAACAAGGCCTGCACAAGGCTTGAACAAGGCCGGAACAAGGCTTGAACAAGGCTGCACAAGGCTTGGACAAGGCTTGAACAAGGCTTGAACAAGGCCAGATCCTTCCCTAGATCTAGCTGTCTTCCCTGAATTGTTTAGATAATTCCTGACTGGCAAAGTTATCTATTTTCTAAGCGACAGGGATCTCAAAGAGATCACAATAAAGGAACTATAAAGGAGCTTTAAAGGAGCTTTAAACGAGCTGTTATGAGCCTCTTTAAAGGAGGAGTTTCCTCTGCACCTATAGCTCAGTGATAGTTTTTCCTTTTGGAAAGGTTTGCTTTCCTCTTGTGTCTTGGGTTCGATCCCCGGTGGGCGTAGAGGCTGCAGAACTTCACTAAACTGAAGGCTAGAACTTTATCATTTCCAGATGGCTTGACTTGATCGGATTGATCACAATCGGTTTCGGTACTGGTGGAATAAAGCCATGCGTGAATTCGTTTGGAGCTGATCAATTTGAGAAAGGACAGGTGATTAAAATGGCTAAAAGTAAAATGGTCAAATGGTTTTGCTAACATAACCGCATCTTTTCTGATGTAATGATGAATTGTGCGCGCCAAAAGTGATGCGTTTACAAGTTTAGCACACTGGAAATGCTAGTAAATAACTAGAAAATCGATAATTCAAAAAATTTCCAGCTGATTTTAGGTCCGAATGTTGTCTCTTTTCTTCTCGATGTTCTATTTCTCTATCAATGCCGGCTCGATGATTTCCACGTTCATTGCTCCAATTTTTCGATGTAAATAGCTTAAAGTTGTCTAGTTTATATTAAAAAATATATTTATTAGATCTAAAAATACTCTAAACTTTCACTTGCGACCTTTTTTCCGAGAAAATCCTGGATTGGCGCTTTAAAGGCGCTTTGGATTGGCGCTTTAAAGCTTGGTAAAACTACCGTACCCCTCCTAATTTGCGCGAAATTTCATTTCTTTCATTCTTGTTCATTTCATTTTATTCTTTTTGCGTTTTTTCAATGTTTCAACGTTTTTTCAACTAAAAATTCACAAAAACAAAGCTCCCGCCATAGAAAATGATAAAAACCACTTAAACCAACATTAGTTAGCATCAAGTTCGTGAAGCAGATCGTCAGGAAGCAAGTGGATCTAAAAAAAACTTTATAAACTAAGCTCCCGTCATAGAAAATGATAAAAACCACCTAAACCAACATTAGTTGACATCAAGTTCGTGAAGTAGATCGTCAGGAAGCAAATGAGCTTTGAAAAAACCCTATAAACAAAGCTCCCGTCATAGAAAATGATAAAAACCACTTAAACCAACATTAGTTGACATCAATTTCCTGAAGCAGATCGTCAGGAAGCAAGTGGGTCTAAAAAAAACTTTATAAACTAAGCTCCCGTCATAGAAAATGATAAAAACCACTTAAACCAACATTAGTTAGCATCAAGTTCGTGAAGCAGATCGTCAGGAAGCAAGTGGATCTAAAAACTCTATAAACAAAGCTCCCGCCATAGAAAATGGTGTTAAAAAAGTAACTTAGCTTTATCCTCTTTGTTTCCTACAAAAACAAACGCAAAGACATCAGAAAAACGCAAAAAGAATAAAATGAAATGAAGAAGAATGAAAAAAATGAAATTTCACGCATATTGGGAGGGGTACGGTAGTTTTACCACGCTTTAAAGCGCCAATCGAGAATTTTCTCGGAAAAAGCTCGCAACTCAACTTTCAGCTATGAGTTGTATGGGCCAAGACTCTTGTTATCCATTGGCTTTTGGTATTCCAGCAGTGCTTATGATTGTAGCGACATGTAAGTGGAAGAATTTAGATCTTTATCTTTATCTTTTCTAATTTATCTAGATATCTTTATCTAACCTTTGATTGATAGATCTAGATTACTCTAGAATTCGGTTTAGAACTCTAGAACTCTAGAATTAGGTTTAGAACTCTACAGGGTGCGTCATAATTATTGCAACAAGATACTCAAGGCATTGCACACCAAGAAGTTTCACTGGAAGAAGATTTTTAAACAGAAATAGCTTTATTTAACAGTAACAAATAAGGAAACAAGAGATCGTTCGATATGATCTTTGATATCCTTCGATATGACCGCCTTTTGCCTTGATAACAGCCCTTAATCGGTTCGGATATGCCTCCACTGCGGGCCGAATGTCATCTTGAGGAATCGCCTTCCATCCTTTGGTTTTGACCAAGGTTTTGACTTCTTCAAGGTCAAAAAGCAGACATTAGCCTCTAAGATTGCACAAATGGAAAAGTCCATCACATTGAGATCCGGTGAGTTTGGAGGCCATTCATCCTTGGTGATCACTGAGGGAAAGTTGGCCACACACCAGTCCTGAACCGTCTTCTTCGTGTGAGCGGGAGGCAACTAGGCAAGAATAAAGAAGATAGAACGCAATACAACAAAAATAAGAAAGCTGTTTGGAAAACGGTCTTTGAACTCTTGTTGCAATAATTATGACGCACCCTGTAGAACTCTAGAATTCGGTTTAGAACTCTAGAACTCTAGAATTATGTTTAGAACTCTAGAACTCTAGAACTCTAGAATTAGGTTTAGAACTCTAGAACTCTAGAATCCAGAGATTTATATAGAAATTGATCTTTTAGGTCTCTTCATGGCTGCCTCATTTTGGTACAAGAAAAAGCCGCCAAGCGAAAATGTGTTCGGTGTGATTTTTGGATTGATTTTTGTGAGTTTTCAAGTTTCTGGGATAAGTATTTTAAAGCCAATATAGCAAAAACAATACTATTAAGTGATTTTATTCAAGTTTAACATTTTTTAAACCTTTCTAGGGAGCGATTGGGAACAAATTCCGAGCCAGTGAGAAGAAATCGCATTGGTTGGATCACTACATGACGACACACGACTGTACAAGGGATAAAAGATGTCAAGAGATGAAATTGGAGAAAGGAAAAGATTACTGTCACAAGGTATGAAGACTATTAAGTGATTTTATTCAAGTTTAACATGATTTAAACCTTTCAGCTGCCTTTCGTAGCTGAAAATCTTTAAAATCTTATTAGCTAGCTGAAAAAGCTTTCAAATTCGTTTCAAATTTAAAAGATTGAAATTTAAAACACTTTCCATTAGAAGAAATGACTCTTTTTCAGCTTGACGGCTTAATTTTATGATATTTAATGCTCTGATATTCTTGATTTTTAAATTTTTCCTTTAATTAGTTGAAAAAAACTAAGACGATGGTGAGCGATAGATTTCAGTATATTCCTCCTAACATTTATTGCCAACAAAGCAAAGGAGCTCCAGTTCTATCATTATTTACCTTATTAACTCCAGCTCTATCATTATCTACCTAATAAAAAACAAGATTTGAAATTTAATTACAAACATTGGAGGAAGTGGGATAATCTTTTTTGCGGCAGGGTTTGGGACTGAGAATCTTGCGAATCCTGACTGAGAATCTTGACTGAGAATCCTGACGGAGAATCCTGACTGAGAATCTTGACGGAGACTCCTGACTAAGAATCTTGATTGAGAATTCTGTCTGCGAGTCCTGACTGCAATCCTGACTGAGAATCCTGACTGAGAATCTTGACGGAGACTCCTGACTACGAATCCTAACTCCAAATCCTGACTGAGAATCCTGTCTGCGAAGCCTGACTACGAATCTTGACTGCAAATCCTGTCTGCGAAGCCTGACTGCGAATCCTGACCGTTAACAAACCGAATCCTGATTGTTAACAAAGCCAAAACCTGACTGCGAATCCTGTCTGCGAACCTTGACTACAAATCCTGACTACGAATCTTGACTGGGAATCCTGACTGCAAATCCTGACTACGAATCCTGATTACGAATCTTGACTGAGGATCCTGTCTGCGAAGCCTGACTGCGAATCCTGACCATTAACAAACCGAATCCTGACTGTTAACAAAGCCAAAACCTGACTGCAAATCCTGTCTGCGAATCCTGTCTGCGAATCCTGTCTGCAAATCCTGTCTGCGAATCCTGTCTGCGAATCCTGTCTGCGAATCCTGTCTGCGAATCCTGAAACCAGCACACCTTATTTCGCGTTTTAAAAAACTCTAAAAACCTAATATTAACAAATTTCTATTCTAAAAGTTGTTTTTAGGTAATTTTAGAGCATAGAATTTAAATTTTGACATGGAAGCTGTGGAAGCAAACAGACGAAGTTATACATAGGGAAAAATCGACAATTTTCATTTGAAAAATGATAAAAACGATAGACTAGCACGTAATTTGAATAACAGAAAAGAGCGTAGGGAGCGCGAAAAATAAGAAATATAACCAAATTAGTATTGATTTGGATTTAGGGGCAATACGTTGACGACGTGAAGCAACTTTTCCGTGTTTTGATCATGTTCTTGCCGGTGCCGATCTTCTGGTCACTCTACGATCAACAGGGATCGATTTGGTTGATTCAAGGTTGGATTTGTTCTTTGTACTGTACGTTGTACTTTGTACTGTTCTTTGTACTGTCTTTGTACTGTTCTTTCTGCTGTACTTTGTAATGTACTTTGTAATGTACTTTGAACTGTTCTTCGTACTGTCTTTGTACTGTTCTTTGTACTATTCTTTCTGCTGTACTTTGTGCTGTACTTTGTGCTCTACTTTGTGCTGTACTTTGTACTGTCTTTGTACTGTTCTTTCTGCCGTACTTTGTACTGTTCTTTGTACTGTCTTTGTACTGTCTTTGTACTGTTCTTTGTACTGTTCTTTCTGCTGTACTTTGTACTGTTCTTTGTACTGTTCTTTGTACTGTTCTTTGTACTGTTCTTTGTACTGTTCTTTCTGCTGTTCTTTCTACTGTTCTTTCTACTGTACTTCTACTGTTCTTTGTGCTTAAAAATTGTAAATCCACACTTTCTGCCGCACTCAATCCTTCAGCTAAGACTTGAGTGCATCAGAATCGTGCGTTTACATGTTCAGAGCACAAAGTACACAATAAATCTATAGCTTTTCATAATTTCTGAGAACTTTCAAAGACAATTTCAAATCTCAGGCACTCAAATGGATTGCCGTTTGTGGGGAAACGTGCTATTCATGCCGGATCAAGTGCAAGTGCTGAACGCAGTGCTAATTCTCGTTTTCATTCCAATTTTCCAAGTAAAACCAATCAAAATCAAAACGAATCAAAACTCTAATTTTAGATAATCATCTATCCAATCGCCGAGAAATTCGTTACTTTAACATATCTCCGAAAAATGGTTTGCGGGGGTCTTTTGGCGGCGGCGGCTTTTGGAGTGGCTGGCTTGGTGCAAACTGAAGTGAATGTGAGTGGGGAGATTGAAGAGATTGAAGAGATTGAAGAGAATTCAATCATTTCGATAACTAGAATAGAAAATTAGCTCTTTACGCCTTTTATTGCCAATATTGCCTTTCCAGAATTCTTTACCACTTCTACCGAAAAGTGGCCAAGCTTATGTGTCATTTTTCAACGCGATTCCCAATTGTACTTTTGACGTGAGCCCTTCAGGGAAAGAGGATTGGAGAACGCTGAATTTTGGAGAGGTTTGGAGGTTTTCAGTTCAATTTGGAAATCTAAAAGTGATCTAAAAGAGAGAACGGAATCTAAAATAAAAGAACGAGATGATTTCAACTTTTAAAAGTTGAGTACAAGAGCGCTCCTTTGCATGCGAGAAGTCCAGGGTTCGATCCCCTGTCGAATTGCTTGTCAAATATCGCTAATCAAGAATTTATTGGATTGAATTGATTGAATTGATTCAATTGATTCAATTGATTGAATTTATCGGATTTTTGTAGTCAGCGATGTCAACGATCGTTGACAACGATGTAGTCAACGATCTGCAAATATTCGTTCTCAATAAACCAATCATTTCACTCGTTGAAAGCCTAGAATTGCTGTAATTAAGTTTTACGGTACTGATTTCAAGTTTAGTAATTTACAATTGGAATAGTGTTACGTCAATAAGTTTACAGTTTAAGCTAAAAGTTTGCACTTTAAGCTCCTTTAGATAAAAAGCAAAACTTTGGAGATACAGGGGATCGAACCCTGGACTTCTCCCATGCAAAGCAAGCGCTTTACCACTGAGCTATATCCCCATGTGATTGGGTCTGGTTTTTAGGGATAGATTTAGCTGGAGAGCCCGAGTTTACCGTTTAAGCTATCAAAACAAAAGAAAAAGCAAAAATCTGGAGATACAGGGGATCGAACCCTGGACTTCTCGCATGCAAAGCGAGCGCTCTACCACTGAGCTATATCCCCGCTTGTTGTGACCGGTCTTTTCCGGGTTATAACCCTGGTTTGTCAGATTGTGAAACTAAAATAAAGACCATCCACCATAAAATAAAGACCAATTCAAAACGCATATGAATGTTCAAGAAAATCTCATTTTAAGGTATTGACTGTGCCAGAAAGGGTGTGTTTCCAATTATTAACCCAAAGTACACTAGAAAGAAGTGGGAAGCATTTGATTTTAGCTTTTAAACTTAATTTACATGAAAACATTTCCTTACCCTCGCAATTCCACCCCAAGTAGTCGGCTCGGTAGGAGCTAGCGGAGCATCGTCGTCTCGTTTAGACAATGAGGATTCTGGAATCAAAAGAATCACTCTAATTTAACTTAACTCTAATCTAGCTACTCGATTTCTAGTAACTCGAGTTCTAGTAAGTAGTTATAGCCAAGTAGCCAAGTACTAAGCCAATTAACATTAACTAATCAACTAAGGATAGATATTTAGGGATAGATAACGTAGATTCTAAGAAATTAAACAATTGTATGAAGATGAAGAACTGAAACAACTGTATGAAGAGACAGAATTCCGGTAGCATTTAGCAAAACATTCAATTTCCTAAAAAAATCCCAATCCAAACCAACCATTTCTCGTGGTTTTCCTCCTTGTGGCCATCACCATCCTTGTAGTCGGCTCGGAAGGAGATATCGGAAGGAGTAGTCGGCTCGGAAGGAGATATCGGAAGGAGTAGTCGGCTCGGAAGGAGCTAGCGGAGCACCGTCGTCTCAAAGCGCAAAGTACTAAGCCAAAGTACACTAGAAAGAAGTGGGATCAACCAGCGCCTATCCCCATGCGATCGGCGATGGTTTGGACGGGTTATAAGACTAAAATGAACTCTATAAAGTTTTAAAGTAAAGATTTAAAGTAAGCTTAAGCTTTAGAACTAAATTTCAGAGTATGCCTGACTTGAAAAAGACAAAAAAGCAATCGGCTCAAGAATCTTTCCATCTCAGTGCCGGATCGAATAGCTTTCAATTACGAAATTTCGTCGGTGATTGCATTTTCACGGTAAACAGAAAACTCGTTCATTTAAAATAACATTTTAATAACATTTTAATAACAAAATAACATCAAAATTTCAGCCAAATTCCCTCAAAATGGATCAACTCACTTATACTTTTAAATCAAAGAAAGTTTACCATGTAACTGTAACGAAAAATGGAGCATTGATGGGTGAAATCGATACAGATAAAGCTGAAGAAGGAACAGGAGAATTTAGCGCTGGGTAAGGCTTTGTTGATGGGTGAAATCGATACAGATAAGATTTTGAAAAGATCGAAATCTCTTTTTAAATCAAAGCTAATGTACTTTTGCTTAAAACTGCAAAAATACCTTTCCTGGTGCCAAAAGAAAATCATAACTCTGCACTAGAAACGTGTGTTTACCGTTTTAAGCATAAAGTATAAAGTACAGCATAAAGTAAGCTTTACTTTATGCTGTTCCACTCTTTCTATTGCACCGAATTCATTCCTTTCAATTGCTAATGAATCTTGAATTGCTCTAGAATCGATTTGCTATAGAAATTCTGTTTCTAGAATGGATTTGCTTTGGAAATGTTTCTAGAATGGATTTGCTTTAGGAATTCTCGTTCTAGAATCGATTTGCTTTAGGAATTCTGTTTCTAGAATGGATTTGCTGTAGAAATTCTGTTTCTAGAACGGATTTGCTTTAGGAATTCTCGTTCTAGAATCGATTTGCTGTAGAAATTCTGTTTCTAGAATGGATTTGCTTTAGGAATTCTGTTTCTAGAATCGATCTGCTATAGAAATTTTGTTTCTAGAATGAATTTGCTTCAGAAATTCTCGTTCTAGAATCGATTTGCTTTAGAAATTCTCTTTCTAAAGCAAATCCATTCTAGAGCAATCACCCAGAGTGTTTCTAACTAAAAAAGTAATTTGAAATAGGTTTTAGTAATAGAATTAGTTCTTTTAAAACAAATAATTGTTGAATTGAAGTCAAAAATAAATCTTTTTTCAGTATAATCTATGCTTTGGATTACAAATATGGAGGAGATGAACTCGACAATTTGGTTTTCTGTCGAGGAGATACAAAACCAACAGAATGTAATCCACGAAAACCATCTGATTTTTATTAGTGAGTGAATTGAAATTGTAAAAGATTTCCTTTCTTTCCTAATTTCTTTAAACAATACCAGGTTTGTTTAAACAATACCAACAAACAATACCAGCTTTACCAATAGCTTGGTAAAGCTGGTAAAGCTGGTAAAGCTGGTAAAGCTGGTAAAGCTGGTAAAGCTGGTAAAGCTGGTAAAGCTGGTAAAGCTGGTAAAGCTGGTAAAGCTGGTAAAGCTGGTAAAGCTGGTAAAGCTGGTAAAGCTGGTAAAGCTGGTAAAGCTATTGGTAAAGCTGGTATTGTTTGTTGGTATTGTTTACTTTACCTTTACCAGCTTTACTTTACTTTTGCCACTTTACCTTTACCGTATTGCAACCGTATTGGATTTAAAAAGAACCGTATTGGAACCGTTTTGGAACCGTTTTGGATCTGAAAAGAACCGTATTGGAACCGTTTTGGAACCGTATTGGAACCGTATTGGAACCTTCTTGGAACCGTATTGGAACCTTCTTGGAACCGTATTGGAACCTTGTTGGAACCGTATTGGAACCGTATTGGATCTGAAAAGAACCGTATTGGAACCGTGTTGGATCTAAAAAGAACCGTATTGGAACAGTATTGGAACCGTATTGGAACCTTGTTGGAACCGTATTGGAACAGTATTGGAACCATATTGGATCTGAAAAGAACCGTATTGGAACCGTGTTGGAACCGTATTGGAACCGTATTGGATCTAAAAAGAACCGTATTGGAACCGTATTGGAACCGTGTTGGAACCGTATTGGAACCGTATTGGATCTTTCCTATTTCTTTAAATAATACCGGCTTTGTTTAAACAATACCAACAAACAATAGCAGCTTTACCAATATCTTGGTAAAGCTATTGGTAAAGCTGGTAAAGCAGGTAAAGCAGGTAAAGCTGGTAAAGCTATTGTTAAAGCTGGTAAAGCTGGTAAAGCAGGTAAAGCTGGTAAAGCTGGTAAAGCTATTAGTAAAGCTGGTATTGTTTACTTTACCTTTACCAGCTTTACTTTACCTTTGCCACTTTACCTTTACCAGCTTTACCAATAGCTTGGTAAAGCTGGTAAAGGTAAAGTGGTAAAGCTCAAGTGGTAAAGCTCAATTGTAATCTTTTTGATAAGCAAAAGATCAACGCTTCGAATTCCTCTTCTAAATTCTTTACCATTCATTTTTAGCATTCATTTTTACTATACATTTTACTTTAAAATGTTTATAGACCAAATTGGAATTTCTTTTGTTTAACTGAATATCTTTAAATCTTTACTTTGCCTTTATTTAACTGCTATTTAACTGCTATTTAACTGCTGTTTAATTGCTATTTAACTGCTATTTAACTGCTTGACTCAATCAATTGATTATTCTTTTTCAGCTGGGAACAAAAATATAACAAAGATGACAGTGATCTTGATGCATATGACTTTTATGATGTAAGTAATTAGCAATTTTTTAAAAAATGATCATTTCTAGATTGGAAACGAGAAAAAATCAGACAAAAAATATGTTTTATACAGCTTTAAACCAGTGAAACCTGGAAAGTAAGTGAATTTTCAACGAATTTTATCCATTTTCTAACGTCTTCTCTTTTTAAACTGCCCCTATTCAGATGGTGGATCTTCTTGTTGCACGGTCGACCAAGAAGTGCCGGTTCGACAACTCCAAAGACTGTTGATGTAAGAAAAAGAATTAAAAACTTGTGAAATGAAGCTAAAATCGATTCCAGGTCACAGATTTGGATGTGAGCATCGAATTGCGGAGACAAGGTGGTGTTTATTTGTATGCGTTGATCAATGATCCGACTGCTGACAACTATACGAGTGTGAGTTAATAAAGTAAAGAAGTGATTGAATTTGATAAGTAAAGAATAAAAGAAAGAAATGAAAAAGTTTGGACACGAAGGGAGTTGAACCCTCGACCTCCCGCTTACCGTCCGATTGAGCCTCTACCACTGAGCCATCCGGACCTTCTTTCCTCAAGGAAAAATAGAAAACAAAAGGGACCAAGAAGAAAAAATCCCTTTTTAACATAAAGATTTTTCCTTCCTTTTTCTTCATTGTCCCTTTTCTTTCCTTTTTCTCCTCTGACGAAGCAAGGGGCTATAGCTCAGTGGTAGATGCTCAATAGGCCGGTAATCAGGAGGTCGAAGGTTCGATCCCCGTTGGTTCCAAAGTTTTTCTTTTTCTTTATTTTTTCAATATCTTTCCTCACAATTCTATTACAAAAACCCTATCTATTACAGCACCATTACAGCACAATTCTATTACAAAAACTATAAAGCACTAACTATTACAGTACCATTACTATCTCACCGTCTTATCTTACTGTAATTTAGTATCCCTTACTCCACTTCAGTAATCCATATTCCAGGGCGGTGCTGGCCTTAAAGTCTACAAAAACCAAGACGGAGCGCCGATTCATTTCCAAGCTGTACCGGATAACTCTGTGAATATTTTGTGGCAGGTAAGGACTTAAAAAAAAGACTTCAAAACATTATCCCAGGTTCCACAAATTGTCGTCATTACCGCAGGAGAGATTCTTTTTTCGATTACCGGCTATGAGTTCGCCTACTCGCAGGTGAGTTCGAATTTTTCGGGATTAACTCAAACTAGTCGATTTTTGATTTAACGACTCTCGATACAGCGATTTTGAAATTCTAAAATACTCCCTTGTTCTCTGCGTAGCTGCCCAGCGAAACGCAATCGTTGGACGTTCAGGGCAGCTACGCAAGAAGCGCTAGGCTTAGGTCACCGGGCGAATCGTTAAATCGAGAGTCGACTGTATTGCTTTTTAGTGTGCCCCATCGATGAAAGCTGTTGTACAAGCTGCTTGGTTGTTCACTACAGCGATTGGAGACACGATCATCGTATTGATCACTCTCTGGAGTCCATTTGACAACATGGCAACGATGTTCTTTGCTTATGCCGGTATAAATTTATATGTCGTAGCCGATTATGAATGAAATTTTTTCGTAAACCTTTCTAGTAGAGCAACCCCTTAATGTATGAGGACAATATTATATCATCCTGTAGCGAATTAAATTCTGCGTCGATTGGTACTAAATTTGTGAGTTTAGGTTAAAAATTGCCGGCGCTACAACGTTTCATTCAAAATCGGCGGGACCCCCGTAGCCGATTATGAATTTCAGCTGATTATGAATGAGTGGGTCTAGGCGATCATCTAGGAGAGCCTCCAATCATCTAGGAGAGCCTCCAACCATCTAGGAGAGCCTCCAACCATCTAGGAGAGCCTCCAATCATCTAGGAGCCTCCAACCATCTAAGAGAGCCTCCAATCATCTAGGAGAGCCTCCAACCATCTAAGAGAGCCTCCAATCATCTAGGAGAGCCTCCAACCATCTAAGAGAGCCTCCAATCATCTAGAAGCCTCCAACCATCTAGGAGAGCCTCCAATCATCTAGGAGAGCCTCCAACCATCTAGGAGAGCCTCCAACCATCTAGGAGAGCCTCCAATCATCTAGGAGAGCCTCCAATCATCTAGGAGAGCCTCCAACCATCTAGGAGAGCCTCCAACCATCTAGGAGAGCCTCCAACCATCTAGGAGAGCCTCCAATCATCTAGGAGAGCCTCCAATCATCTAGGAGAGCCTCCAACCATCTAGGAGAGCCTCCAACCATCTAGGAGAGCCTCCAATCATCTAGGAGAGCCTCCAATCATCTAGGAGAGCCTCCAACCATCTAGGAGAGCCTCCAACCATCTAGGAGAGCCTCCAATCATCTAGGAGAGCCTCCAATCATCTAGGAGAGCCTCCAACCATCTAGGAGAGCCTCCAATCATCTAGGAGCCTCCAACCATCTAGGAGAGCCTCCAATCATCTAGGAGAGCCTCCAATAATCTAGGAGAGCCTCCAATAATCTAGGAGAGCCTCCAATCATCTAGGAGAGCCTCCAATAATCTAGGAGAGCCTCCAATAATCTAGAAGCGTCCAACCATCAAGTATTTGGTATCATTCAACGCAGAATCATTAATATTTATGCTAAATTTTTAAAATTAGAAAGATTTGATAAAAAGAAAAAAAATTAGAGCAAAAAAACTGTTTGTTCAAGAGGAAACTTTGAGGCCCCATAATTTTTTTTCTTTTGATTCAATCTTTCTAATTTCAAAAATTTAACATAATTATTAATGATTCTGCGTTGAATGATACTAAATACTTGATGGTTGGACGCTCCTAGACCCGCTCATTCATAATCGGCTACGACATATATAATATTGATTGAGAATTTTTTTTTGAGTGCACTTTGAGTCTGAAAATTGTGAACGCATTGTTTCTGGTGTATTTGCTTGAGCACTAGAAAGAAATGCGTTGCGCAAAGTTCTCTAGATCAAGAAAACTTTCAGGTGTGATGGCTGTTGTGATCGTTCTTTTCGCTTTTATGTCCCATTTCTATTACGATTACAAATCCTATGTGGCATCTGGGGATGACTCGCAAAATGAGGCGCTGATAGATGATGAGGACGATTGGGGGAAAATGAATGCGGTGGGTCAAATTTTGAACTCAAAAAATTGGAAATTACCTTCCCTCGTCAAAGAACAAAAAAGATGAAAAATCGGCTTTTTTTGCCACTTTTCAATGATCTTTTTCTAAGCGCTGGTTTATGCTAAAAATATGTGTTATAGATCAAAAAATTCCCCATTTTCTCTACTTTAATTTGATACCTGAACGAGTGAAAACAAAAGTACTAGTGTCGAGATATGAACGGTTCTTTGAGTGTCAACCTCGACTACGCGATGCGACAAAAAAAAGCCGATTTTTCATCATCTTTTTCTAAGCGCTGGTTTATGCTAAAAATATGTGTTATAGATTAAAAAATTCCCCATTTTCTCTACTTTAATTTGATACCTGAACGAGTGAAAACAAAAGTACTAGTGTCGAGATATGAGCGGTTCTTTTAGATTAGACTATGCAACCCTCCTATAGGGGGGTCTTCTATTAGAGCTATTACGATAAATTCTTGGATAAACAAAGTCTCAAGTGTAGCTATTTTCGTTTCCTAAAGATTGTGAAACCTTTGATACGCGCCTCGCCCCTTTTCCCATTAGCAATCTAACTTTGAGCGCAAATATCTTGGTGTTGAGCTGTCGAATTGAAATAGTTTTTGTACTAGTCGACAGTAGAAAGACTTGGCGCATCTAATGATACCAAGAAACTTAAAATTGGACATCTGCGCACCAAGATATTTGAGCTCAAAGTTAGATTGCCAATGGCAAAAGGGGCGGAGCGCGTATAAAAGGCCCCACAGTGGCCCCGCCCCTTTTCCCATTAGCAATCTAACTTTGAGCTCAAATATCTTGGTGTTAAGCAGTCCGATTTCAATAGTTTTTGTACCAATCGACAGAGAAAGACTTGGCGCATCTAATGATAACAAAACCATTTAAATTGGACAGCCAAAAGTCAAGAAATTTGAGCTCAAAGTTTGTCAATGGCAAAAAGAGGCAGGGCGCACATCGAGCGCACAAAAAAGGGCAGGGCGCACATCGGGCGCTCAAAAAGGGGCAGGGCGCACAAATAAGACAAAAATGCGTTTTCTATAGGTCATTTTGTATGGGAAATTTTGTGGTACCCTGCAGTTTGGGGCTCGTAACTCGACAATCAGAGTCTAGAACAAAAAACGAGGGGATTAGTTTTATTCTAGAGCAATCACCCATTTGACCGGACATTTGATACGCGCCCGGGTGCGTATCAAATTTCCGGTCAAATGGGTGATTGCTCTAGAGTTCTTTCTTAAAACGTGGGCTTTGATAAGAGCTACCGTAAACTCGGTTTTTCGGTAACAAATCTTTTAGAAAACATAACTAATAGAAGGATTTACAAGGCTCATATGAACCATTCCAGGGCTATCAAGCCGATCACGGACAACCGAGAAAAACGAGCAATCTTGAGGAGTATTTGGATGAAGATGATCTCAAATTTTAGTTTTTTTTATGTATGATCTAGTTTGTGCAAGAATAAATGATAATTGCTTTCAATTAATCAAAAACTGATCACATGCTTTGGTTAATTAATTACAGTGAATCGATTAATTACAGTGAATCACAAAGAAATTTTAGCAATTAGTTATTTTTAGACGTTATTTGATGTTGATTTGGAGATTTGCAGAGTTTTGGATGTTCAGCGATCCTTTCTAAATGATCTTTGATTTCTAAATGATCTTTCTAAATAGATAACCGAGTTCTAAAAACCTCGTATCCATAATCGTCAGGCGCATAACAAATTGCTTTCTTTGGAAATTTCCTCATCGATTCTTTGGATGCGCGAATAAAGACTTCCTTCATCAACTAAATAAAGAAAGAAATAAGCTTAAGTTTAACGATATTTTTGGGTCTATCCCAAAACAGCGCCGCCAAAACAGCGCCGTACCCAAAACAGCGCCGTACCCAAAACAGCGCCGCCAAAACAGCGCCGCCAAAACAGCGCCAATGAAAAACGCCCAAAACAGCGCCCATGCAAAAAAAAACTATATTTTTTAGATTTTTGCTTTTGCTTTTTCTTTGATGTTTTTAACTTTTTCTGCCCACTTTTTGGTAAAAAAAAGGCGGAGAATCCGATTTTTTTTAAAGCTTTAAGCATAGAAACCTGCGATAGCGTTTATAAAATTGATTTTAACCAAAAATAACAATGTTTTTTCCTTTTACGGCCTGTTTTTTTAACGTTTTCACGAACTTTTTATTTCTACTACGGATCACTTGAAAGCTCTAGCCGGTTTATGTTCATCATCGCCAGTGTTATGATGTTTCAGAGTCTCTTGGACTATTAATTTGATGCTATTTTAATGTTTTTTTTAGGCATTGTTTAATTGTTATCGTTTATTGTTGGTGGTCATGTTATTTTGAAATAAATTATCAAAATTAAAAGCTGCTAATAAGAAAAAATGAATTGTACATTGTAAAAGAAAAAAAAACTTTGTTTTGCATCGGCGCTGTTTTGGGCGTTTTTCATTGGCGCTGTTTTGGGTACGGCGCTATTTTGGGTGGCGCTGTTTTGGTCGGCGCTATTTTGGCGGCGCTGTTTTGGGATAGACCCATATTTTTACCTCAAATCTTCCTTCAGAAGATTGAAGTGCTATCAACCAGAAACATGCAGATTTCAAATTGAGCAATCAGGTTCAACACTTGGAGCCATTTTTGAACGACATACAGAAGTACCGCTAGTTGACCTTGTAAGCAGTGTCGTCTAAAAATAACAAATTGCGATTCATTGCACAATAACAAATAACGTCTAAAAATAACAATGCCATTTTTAGCACAAAATTTGCATTTCTGTCTCATTTTCCCCGAAATTTGCATTCAACTCTTGAAATAAAACCGGAGGAATCCCGGCAAAAAGTATCATTTCTTTTGCTTTTCTCTCCGAATCGGATCAAATCGATTGAATGGCGCTCAACATTGAACCCCCAACAGGCATTTTCCCGGCTGCTGGTGGAGAGATCACCTTCCAAATTCACTCACTCGCTGACACCCGCCTCGCTTTCAAGGTATTTGTTTCTTGTTTCTTTTAAAGTTTTGGTTCTTTTGTTTCTTTTGGTTCTTTTGTTTATTTATTTATTTTTGGCACTAGTATTTGCTAGTTTGGACTAGTTTAAGTTAACTATAGAACTTAATTCTTGATTCATCACTTGATTAAGGGCAGATATTCTGTCAAATTCTTTTCATTGTTAAAGTTATCATTATGTTAGACTAGCTTTTAAAACCGTTAATCTTTTGTTTTTTTAGGTGAAATCCTCGGACAACGACCATTATCGAGTTCGACCGGTGTACGGATTTTTGGCGGCCAAGCAACAGCAATCACTGCAAATCTTGCGTCTCGAAGGATCGCCAAAGGAGGACAAATTCGTCGTGCAATGGGCCGAGGTGAGCATTTGTCTTTTGTTTGGTTTAAATTTGGAGTAGGGTGTGTTTTCTGCAGCTTGTCAACTTTCCACTTTACCGTCACTAATTTGCAATGTTTAGGTGCCCGATGAGGAGACCGATCCACAGGCTCCATTCAAGGCGGGCGCACAAAGTGGCGAAGTGATTCTGCCGGTGAAGGCCGAATAAATGACTTCTCTTCTCATCGCAAATCGTCTCTTTTCGTCCTCTTTACAAACGCTTTTCTGGGCGATTCCTCTCAAATGATGGATGAAACGATTCCAAAACCTTTGCGCTATTATTTCCCGGGAATAAATCGATCCTTTGTTGTTTGCGTAAATAAACACATGTTTCATGATGTTACTGTAAAATTGAGCACACTGCAAAGAATAGTTAAAGTCGGGAATCTTCTTGAGCAGGAGGCTTCTTTGGATTTTAAACTTTATACGATAACAATAACTTCAGACAACAATTGGTAATTTTAAAATGAAACAGTAAACAATGTGGTAAAATTAACGACAAAACGTAAATATGGATTAAATTTTTCAACGATTACAGGAAAATTTGGGGTGCGTATCAACAAGATAACAATAAAGGGGGTAAAAGCGCATAATGCAAGGGAATAAGATTCTCTGCACACCCCGTTCAACAATAAAAATAACTTTAGAATCATTTTTGCTAATACAAGAGTCATTGTTGGTGATTTGTCCGACTAGTCAAAGAACCTCTTTGGTGGAAGAGGGGGCAAAGAAAAAGCACTTGAACCGTTTGTTCCCGCAGCAACAGCAAGCTTCAGCTAAACAAAAGAATTATTAATTCTTTTTGTATTTTAAGGCATCTTACATACAAAAGTACATACAAATTCCCGCAATTTCAAGATCACAACTTAAATTACCACAAATACTGTAATTGAACGGTATCTCCTCGTTCAGTCGCGTAGTCTAACTTCTTTTTAGAAAATAATTTTTTCTCAGCCCCTAGATTTTTCCCAACTAAACTTTTGGTACCAAATTAGAGTATTTACGGCAGGCAATTAAAAACTAACCTCAGAAGTATTCTGAACCATGAAATGTAAAGGAGAGAAATCGCGATAACCCATGAACGACTTTGGAGTAAAGGAGAATTGGTTGAGTGTAGTTGCTGAGCCACGCGAGTTTGCATCGAAGCCTCGAGTTGGAGATGGAACGAAGGCGAGATTGCTGAGGTGATGACCACGGCGCTCGTACAACGTCTGATGGAGAAGCCTTTGCTAAATTTAATTATATTGCATCAAGTTATTAGTTAAGCATAGTTTAAATCAAGAGAACAAGCTTACTTCCTCCAAATCCAAAGCGTTACTCTTGGCCCGTTGCAAGTTCGTCTCTGTCTTCTTGATCCATTGACAAATTTGTTCATCCAAAGCTGCATCTGACAAGGATGGAGCCTAAAATTAGACAATTATACAGAAAAAAAGATTTGGTTTACCTTTTCGGCGCGACTAACCTTGACGGGAGCATTGCGAAGAGTGAGAAGGGTTTTATGACTAGCCAGCGCTTCATTCGTTTTCAAATTGGACAGCGACTGCTTGTAAACGGGCTTTTTATAAGCCAATACATCGTTGAACATCTAAATAATGATTATCGACTGGTGATCGATGTAAACACAAACAAGTGGGCGCGGAGTGGGTTCCTTCTTCTCCAAAAGTATCTTCTTGGTGGTCAGCATGTACTCTGCGCTATCCATGGCCAAGTTGCGCCAGCCTTGTACGTCGTTTGGGTAAAACTTGCCTGTGGCTGGGTCCTAAATAAATTGTATAAATAAAGTTTTAATACCAAAACCAACTCTTTCCTTGAGTTTAAGCATTGTCTTGCCAGTGACATAATTTGCAGCAACATTGTTAGTTTTCTTCGCCTAAAAGCAAGGCATTTAAATCATTTGTGGGAATTTCGAACTAGTTTAAACCTTTCTAAAGTACAAGCATTCAAACCTCAACATTGGATTTGAGACGGAGAATAGTTTTCCCGGTGTCAAGTGGCTGCATGTAACAATCTCGAGCGGCATTGTTTTTCTAAACGAAACAAAAGATAAACTAAGCGAATTTCAATAACCTCTGATTGCTGAAAGAATGACCTCTTCTGATAGCTGCCGCCCATCATATCGTAATCCTAAAGTACGCAAGAATTAATGAGCAAAAACCATGCAAACCTTCTTTGGAATGAAAAACATGGTTGACTTTGGTGAATGGCACAGTTTTGGCCTTGCTCGTCGACAAATGTCGATTTAAAATAGATGCTAAAGTATAGAAATTGATTAAAAGAAAGAAAACACAATAAAAAAAATCGGTGCTATAGTAGTTGGGGGGGGGGGGGGACAAAATTTTTGGTACTACGACAGTTCGAGCGGCCAATTTTTTCTTCAAAAGTGTTTTTTTTTTTTGCGTAGATTACGAATTTCATAGTAGGAGCTTGGGAAAATGCGTTTTAGACCGACTTTTAGAGGCTTGAAGTCGTCGTCTCTATAGTGAACTTTACTGTAACGTTCCTAGAAGGGCTCAAAAGGAGAATTTCAATTTTCTCAAAAGAATTTCACAACTTTTAGCAACATTTATAACAAATAGAAACAAAATGTCAACGTGTCAAAAAGTTACCAACGAGGACATGACTCAAAACAACGGGTAATTTTTGACCACTTCATCCCAGTACATTAGGTTTTCAGTACATTTGTTATAAACGTTGTTAAAAGTTGTGAAATGTTGTGTGAAACCATCACCAATCGATTCAGCATAGTCAAAAACCCCTGGCTGCAAAAAATCAGCTCATTTCGCGAAAACAATTTTGCCCCCTCCCCGCAACTACTATAACCCCGAAAAAATCTACATCTGCAGCAAAATTCTTATCGTTAAGCATTAATTTCATCGCTAAATAGGCATTTCAACTCCAAAAAGCTTCAATTACAGCACATTGTTATCATTAGGCACTAATTTCACCGCTAAACAATCATTTTATGAGGTTTTTCCGTAAGAATATGCGGAAAACCGTTAAAAATTGGGTTGGGATGAAAAAATTCCAATGGTTGTGGACTTTCGCAAAAAAGGAAAAGTTTTGTGACTATTGTTACTGGGACACAATGCGACGGTGTGATTGATTAAGTGCTTTTTAGAATTTATACCCTGTTGTTAGCTTGTTCGGGTTTTAAAATCCTTATACCCAATTAGAACAGCGTTTTTGGTAGTTTTTCTCACTTTTGCTTGGTTTTTTTTAACTTTTAAAAAGAAAATACTTTAAAATTCACTGCGTTTCCCTTTTCTCTCTCTTTGCTTTGCTTTGCGTTGTGTAGTTTTCTCTCGGCTCTCCTTTTCTCTCATTTCTATGTCGTAAACAATTTCAAAACTCTGAAATATTTTTATTCAATGAAATCTTCAGCACTCCGATACGCCAACAAGATGTTACCGATGTTTGGAGAGAAGGCTGGGATGCAAGGAGTGGATAAAGTAAATGTTTCTGAATCTAAAGTGATCAAGATTTCGTTTGAAGTTTTGTAGTTATTGGTTTTATCATCTATCTTTATAATTTTCGATATTTTAGGAGAAAATCTCGAAAATCATCGATGAAAACACCGGCCAGAAGTTCAGCGCCTTCTCAAAGAAGAAACAGGATCGAATCGATAAAAGAAACGCGGAAATTAAACGAACCTTGGAGAGTTTGGGAGAAAAAGATCTTCAACGTTTGGAAAAAGAGGTTGGACATGTTTAGAGTATTGAAATTTAAAGTTTATTGGACTTATTTAAAGTTTAACAAGATTTAGCGATAAATAACAAAGATTGATAGTGTCAAAAGCCTGTTACGCTTGAGCAAAAAGGCAACTGTTAACGTTTTTTTTCATTAAACTTTTTCTAAAGACCTCAACGAGTAGCTATCATTAACGGAATTTCTTTAATTTGTGCTTATCGCAAAGAGCCTTAACGATAACCATTAACCAAGCCATTTTAGGTAGATAAACAAGTAGCCGCTTTGGAGAAAACGCGGGATTTAACTCGTCATTGTGTTCACATCGATATGGATGCTTTTTTCGCGGCAGTTGAGATGCGAGATGAACCCCGACTCAGAACGATCCCAATGGGAGTCGGAAGCTATCAAATGCTGGTATTTTTGTGCTTTGAACACTTTTATTTTTATTTTAGAGTACATCAAATTACATTGCGCGAAGGTTCGGTGTTCGAGCGGCGATGCCAGGTTTCATTGCAAAGAAGTTGTGCCCCGAGTTGGAAATCATCGCTGGCAACTATCGCAAGTATGGAACGGAAAGCAGGGTTGGTTTTATAGAGCTGGTTTTCTTAATAAATATTGCAGATATTCTCAAAGATATTTGACGAATACGATCCGGATACGAGTATGGGGTCACTAGATGAGGCGTATCTTGATATAACCGAATACGTTAACGATAGGGAACAACCAAGTGCGTATTTTTGTCGCTTGCAAGTCATTTTTTTCTAGAAACCTACGCACGAATTCGTTACTCTGGTGAATGCTCTTGTCGTCTACCATATATTGATGTCGAGGAATTAAAGAAAGAATCCAATCCAAATAAACAATCGCCGTCGAAAAACCAGGGTGCAGATGATACGTAAGTTTTTAGTTGAGTTAACTTAATGTTTTGTCGATTTAGACTGCAGAAAATAATCCACTCAAAGATGTTGTGCTCAAAATGCTCCAAAGAAAGATGGATCATCCAAGATCAAATATCTTTTGGAACAACTCGCGGAGATGTAATTTTAAAGATAAAGAAGCGATATAAACCTTTTCGTTAGATTGTTCGAGAGATTCGCTTCCGTGTAGAGCAAGCAACTGGTTTAACTTGTAGTGCAGGTTAGATATATTTACGTAAAACAAAAACAAGCTTTTTGTTTAGGTATTGCCGCAAATTTCATGTTGGCTAAGATTTCCTCGGACTTTAACAAACCGAATGGACAATATGAATTGGAGAACGATCGCGAGAAAATCATCGATTTCTTAAAGGAGCTTCCGATAAGAAAGGTTTTAAGATTGGGCATTAGTTTTTTTAGATATTTTACAGGTGAGCGGAATCGGAGGGGTCAGCGAGGCGCATTTGAAAGCGGCTGGGATTAGTACAGTAGGTATAGCTAGCTAGGAGTATTTTTCACGTCTACTAATCTTTAGGTGATATATGGGCACGTCGAGTGGTGCTACCTACGATCTTCTCCGCCATTTCAACGGAAAGCTTTTTGCGGACATCAATGGGATTGCCGCATAGACCATCAACGTCTGATGATCATCGAAGAAAGGTTTGAATTTGAAGTGTTACGGGCTTCTTGCTTAATGATCAAGCAAACTAATAAAAAATTAGTATTTCGTAAGCATTTTAGCGTTACTTTATTGTTATTTTAGTCTATTTCCGTCGAAACGACTTTTCAACCAACCGGCGATGAAAAGAAATTGCGAGAAAAGTTGCGCGATCTGTCTGAGGAATTGGCCGGACAACTACCGAAGGCGCACATTCGTGGAGGTTTCAACGTTGGAATCAAGGTAAGCTTTTACAAGTTACTACTTATATTTTACCGCTTGTAGATTAAATTAGCTACTTTTGATGTGCTGACTCGAGCAAATACTACGGACAAACTAGCTTCAAAAGGTTTTCCTTAGAAAAGTGCTGGTTTATTTCGTTTATTTTTAGGTGACGAGATTTACAAAATAGCCGAAACATTGCTCGAAAGAGAACTTGGAGTGGATATTCGTTTGTTAGGGGTGATTCTCAGTGTATAAGACTGTAATAAGTTTATTTTAGGTACGCCTTTCGAAGCTAGAATTTGTGGAAAACGAAGTGAAGGAAGATGAGAAGAAGAAAGGCTCACGGATCGTTGATTACATGAAGTCGCCGAAAAAACAGGTATTAATCCATAAACTTTTTGCCCTAATAACCTTTCTAGTCGACCTCAAAAGATGTAGACACAATATGTATGAGCTCTGGTGATGAAATTGGTGATTCGGATGGCGAAAACGTGGTAATTCATAGTTTGATTGACAATTCATTGCGCTTTTATAGGCAGCCCGGTGTCCTTTATGTGGTCAAGAATTACCAATCGATGATGAACGAGCGGTCAATGCACACCTTGACGAATGCCTGAACGCGGATTTGCTGAAAACTCTGGAAAACGGGCGATTGAGCAACAGCGCGAAAGAAACGAAGAATATTGCAAAAAGGAGGCAAATCGAAATCAAAGGTTGGATCTTACTTTAAAGTGTTTTCACTCCAAATTTTAGGCTCCGAATACCAAGAAGGTAACCAAGCGCAAGAGTGACACTCAAAGTATAACCACGTTTTTCAAGAAAGGAAAATGAAATTCATTTTTATTATGCATTTGATAATTTTGTTTAGTTTTGTGCAAAACGGATAGTCGTCAAATTTCTATTCTTGTACTTCAAAAATCACTTGATTGTTGAATTGTTTTGTGAATGCATTGCATAGATTGTATGTTTTTGCTTAAGAAATAAAATCTTTTCATGCAAGTGAAAATTGCTGATATTTCAGTTACCTTTATCAAATATTTTTTTCTGTCTGATTTCAAGTTTCTGTGTAGATCCAATTGAACTTCAGCCTGTCTTTCAACCGTCTTCAAGAGCATTGTATTGTCGCGTATTTCCTATCCTATTCTGTCATTTTTGCGCGGGTACTCAAAATTTCATTTGAAATGGACACGGTGGTGTTTTCATCACCAAATTAAATTTCAAACTTTGCTTTTTAAAGCTTTCAATATATCAATCTTTTAATTTACTTACAATTGGTTTAATTTAGGGATCAGATCGCCGGTGAAATGGAACTGAAATTTGCAGTGAAACAAGCGTATAGAGTGAGTATAAAGATTTTTTGCTGGTAGTTAAGTGTAGAGTTTAAATTTGTAGAAATTAAATAGCAGGTTGTATTTTAATAAACTTTACTTTAGCCAACACCACCAAAAAGGCCGCTACACGACGATGATAAGGAGAATCGGGTGAAATCGAGCGATATTGGAAAGAATACAGCGAGGATCCCTTTTAAGGTTGGAAAGGTTTTCTGAAAGAAAAAATGTTAGCTTTTTTAGAGATTTGTGATCGACGATGGTGAATTTCGAACCGGTCATCCTTTACGAAACGTCTGTATAGCGATCGATGTTGAGAATAAGTTTGTGCTTTTTCTTATCAATCTGTGAAACGTTGACAATTTTATATGGCACTTCTAAAATTGGTTTTCAAATAAAAATCCAACAATTTCTTTTTAGAAAAGCATCTTCCTCTCTCCAAGCCGACATTCAGAAACTCGGTGGCCAAGTTGTGTATTCGATAAACGATGAACCGTCACCAGTCTTGGTTAGAAAGCTTTATAGCAACAACGTTAATGATGATTAGGTAACTTTAATTTTAGCTTGTCTCCGATCACTCACTGGCTGAGAAGCTCGAAATGTTGCCGGATCCTCTAAAACAGCTCAATGAAGCGGTTAGCTATATTTTTAGCCTCACTTCAAATCAAATTTTAGAAACTACGCTCCCTTCCGCCAATTTTTCGCAATGCATGGAAATTGAGCATTCGTGTTCGCTCGAAAAGCTCATTCGAGAAGATTTTGGATTCGGTGAGGCTTAGTTAAAATAATTTCATCTAACTTGATGTTTTTAGATAAAATCTCGAACTCGGGTAGCGGTGAAGAAGAAATTCGGTGATGGTGGAGAACAAGTAAGCATTTGTACAACTTTTTTACAATTTTAAAAGTTTTAGCAAGACGCAAAAGCTGGTCCTATTAAAAGACCGTTTGTAAAGATCGATTTCGATCCGGAGCCTGAGCCAAGCACAAGTCAGCAGTCGCAGAAAAAGGTTTGCTTTTACTTTTCAAATTTTTTTTTGACATAGTTTTCTTTTAGTTTAAAGCGATGCACTATCAACCAGCATTTGAAGAATTTGAAAAAGACGATTTTCCGACGGTTTGTTCATTTTCAAAATGGATTCTTATTTCATTTTTCAGATTTACCTTGGTGAGTATACGGGCGAGTCACTTTTTGAAAAGATGCAGCCGATCCCTGAACAACTCATCAAACCGTAAGTTTTTATTAGAGTTTTACTGTAAAATCTTTTTTCAGATCTATTGAGCCTGATTTGAGTCAGAAGTTTGAAGAATTAAACGATTCAGCGTGCAGTAAAGCGTTTTTAACGGATGGATCTGAGAAAGAGGTGAGGATTTGTGACGGATTTGAACAAAAAATTTTAGGTTCATTGTGAACTTTGTAATGTGAAAGTTTCACCGACGAAAAAGGAACAAGTAAGTGGTTCAGAAAAAAATATAATTTACGTGGTTTAGCATTACTCTTCTGCGACTCATCTCACGAAGACACTTGCTCCCGCAACTTACAGTGCTTTTGATGAGTTTCTGGGCGTACGAGAAGATTATGCTGGTCTAATAAAAGTAGGTTTCAAGATACAGGCTTCAATTAACTCTACGATTTCAGCTGCCTCCCAGCATCCCTCAACGAATTTGGCCAACTACGAAAAAAAATGAAAATTTATGGAAAGATGCAAATGATTTCGATGGATGGCTTCAAAAAATGGCCGGGAACAGCTCAACGGAGGAGGATGACGAGCATGGATATTTAGACGATTTAAGGATTTTGTGAGTTTTTAATATACATCTTTAATTTGCCAATTTTAGTTTGAATTCACAACAACAAGAATTGTTTCCAATGTCTGATTCTGCGCACATGCAAGGGGATTCATTTCTGGAGAAATCATACTCAATGGTAGAGTAGTTTAAGCAACAACTCAATAGTTTTCATTTAGTCCGATTGTGAAATACAAGCTGATGATGAGATGTTCGTTGATCAATTCTCGGCACAAAGTATCTCGACCGAGAAAAAGGCATTTGAAGAGAAAGAATTAAAGTAGTTTTTCTTTGTTTGGCATTAATTAATCTTTTTAGGATACCTTTGAGCTCGGATGATGCCAAATTGCAGCCAGCCATTGACCAGGTGATAAAGAAGACTTGGCGACAAATCCAAGAGGTAAATACAACTTATCTTTCTTAGTTCATTTAGGGAAAGTTTGGTTGATTACCTTTGTTTGAACAGGCTCCACCAACCATGAAAACTATTTTCTCGTTAAGACATCCAAGAACGAGCCCGATTGCGCCCAATTCATAAAAACTTTATGCTTTGTTGACGATATGATGCAAAATGTTAGTGAACTCGTCGAAAACACTAGTCCAAGAGAAACGGACGCTTGTATAAACGTGGGTTCAGTTGTTGGAGCAAGTATTAACTGTTTACTTCAGATGTTAGCGAAGCAAGGAGTGCGTAGTACTCTTAATGAGTTCACAATGTTGGCGCATAATCACGTGCCAAGTCTTGTCGATGCAATGAACTCGAAAGAGGTTTGATATAAGAGTTGAAGCTTTTTTTGTTAACGAATTTAACGATTGCCCATTTTTAGTTTGACAAAAAGATTCAAATCGATCGTCAACCAGTCGAAAACAAATTCGGGGAACAGTTGCGAAAAACGATGGCCGAACAAGATCATCCCGCTCGAACACAACCCGATTTTGATATCTATAAAGCATTTTTTATTTGATTGAGTCTTTTTACTTACTTTTTTGTACAAAGTGCGAGTCAATTGTGGCTCTTAAAATTCTTATTTTTGCTAGGTTTTTACAATTTGCGGGTATATGCGTTGCTTTGTATTATGCTTTACCTGTTACGGAGAATAAAATGATTTTGACAGTTATTTTGTGAGAAATGCGATTTCGATTCAATTTTGTACGTGAAATGGATAAGAATTTTCCTATTTGCATTTTAACATAACCATTTTCTAAATTGCTCTATAAAACATGTAAAGTTTCGGTCTTATGCTACTACGGGTCGAGGCCTCAAATTTTGTACGACACAAACGTTTATTCGAGCTGAATGAATCGGGTCTGTTTAATAGTTTTGTCTTTTAAGTTCTTTTAGGGATTCCGAGTTTTATTCTATAACTTCAAGAGGTCTCCGTTGCTCATCTTTTCATCAGGAATTAGTTTATGGTTGTTGCTTTTTTGCCTGTTTTGTAAAAGCTCTTTTTAGTGCCAAACAGTGCAACAAAGCAAAAACGAAAACCGGATTGGCGTTGGATCTTTCAGCACAATACAAGAAGTACGATCTACGAGAACATGTACTCGCTCGACCCGATATGTACGTGGGAACAAAGGAGATTTGTCAGAAGGTTAGTCGATTGGTTTGGCAAAATGAAATTTTATTTAGGCCGAATGGATCCTCGATGGAAATGAAATGAAGCAAGAAGTTTTAACATATCCACCTGCATTATTAAAGGTATTTTTAATGCAGTGAGCTTTAAAAAGTTGATTTAGATCTTTGACGAAATTTTGGTAAATGCGGCCGACAATAAGCAAAGGTCTCCATCGATGAGAGCAATTCGAGTGAATGTTGATAGGTGGACATTTTATCTATTTATTTTAATAAAAGAAAGGCTTTTACAGTAGTAGAATTTCTAGAAAAGAAGGTTCGATCACCGTTTGGAACGATGGAGCTGGACTGCCGATTCGCGAACACCCAGAAGAGCACATACCAATTCCGACATTGTTATTTGGACATCCAATGGTGTCATCACATTACGATGATTCTAAGGAAAGGATCGTAGGTAGATTCTTGGCCTTTGACGAAGTTCTAATATCAAATTTCCAGGTGGTCGTAACGGTTTTGGTGCGAAAGTTTGCAATATTCTATCATTAAAGTTCACCGTTCGAACGGGATCGAGATATGACAAAAAGTTGTTTGAACAGGTCACTTTTAGAAAGCAATCACAAAACTCTTCGTTTATAGACTTGGTTAAAGAACATGGGACAACCGCAAGAACCATTGATTACGGATTATACTGGCGGCGATTTTACCGAGGTTTAATTGAGTTAAATAATTTTGACAAAGCACTACCTTTTTAGGTCACATTTCAACCTGATTTTCAATGGTTTTGCGTCGATAAATTAGAGGAAGATGTAGTCAAATTGATCTACAGACGAGTTGTCGATGTGGCTGCGACGTCAAAGGGTGTTGACGTGTTTTTCCAAGACGAGAGGATTGAGGTTTATTTAAAAACCGAATTTCAATACGTGTCTTTAGTTGAATTCATTCTCCAAGTATGTTCATATGCATCTCCCTGAAGGCCTCACCACATTTCGACAACATCCTGATGAGTAACGATAAATGTTTTTTTTAAAAAAATTTCTTGATTTTAGACGATGGGAAGTCCATCTTGCGCCTTCTTTGGACAAGAATTTTCAGCAAATCTCCTTTGTTAATAATGTGAACACTACAAAGGTAAAGTTGAGCTTGTTTGTTTTAAAATAGTCGGATGTATGACTGGTAGAGTTAAATCAATAATTTCAGGGTGGACGACACGTTGAGCACGTCATGTCACAAGTTGTAGAAGCAATCCGGGTGTTGCTCGAGAAAAAGGGAAAGAAAGGAATCCGATCTGGAACGGTGAGGGAATGGACATTGAAAATCAACCGCTTACTTTAGATCAGGTCGCACCTATGGCTTTTTCTGAACTCTATCATCGAGAATCCGTCATTTCAAGCACAAACAAAGGTGCTTTTAGTTCACTTTTATTTGAAGTACAATCATTTTAGGAAGAACTTGCAACGGAAGTGAAAAAGTTCGGCTCAAAATTTGTGCTCAACGGACCGGCAGTGCAAAAGTGGGCCATTCAAGCGGGAATTATCGAGGAGATCCTTTCTGGAGCTGAAGATAAGAAAGTTGGTCTAGATTTTGTAAAAGTATCATAGTATTTAGAGATCAAGTCTTCGTGCTCGAGATTTAGCTACGGAGATCCCACGACTTGAAGATGCCGAGGGAGCTGGAAAAAGCAAGAGTATGTATCCATGTTACCGATCTTCCAGACTTGAATAACTTTTTTAAAATTAGGGCAGGAATGTACACTAATCATAACGGAAGGCGAATCAGCTAAAGCTTTGGCAATAGCAGGATTAGAGGTAACTTGCTTTTTAACAAGCGGAGCTATTTGAAAACGTTTAGGTGGTCGGCCGAGAGCTTTATGGAGTATTGCCGATACGGGGGCGCTTGATCAATGTAAAGGACAACACTGAAGAAAAGGTCGAACTTGAATTATACATGCATCATTTTAGAATATCGACTTTTCTTTTCAAATAAGTTTTTTTAGGTATTTGCAAACGACGAGGTAAAAGATCTTTGTACTGCACTTGGATTGGAACGTTCGCTTACATATTCGACACCTCAGGAAAGAAAACGATTGCGGTACGGTCGGCTACTTCTATTTGCGGATCAGGTATTATATCTTAAAAGTTTTATCTTAATAGAGGATTTTCGGTGAATGTTATTTTTAGGATGAAGATGGATCTCACATCAAAGCTCTTGTGATCAATTTAATACAGCACTTTTGGCCGGAACTTTTGCGAAATGGCTTTATTGCTAGTTTTGTGACCCCACTCATAAAGGTATCGGTATAGAAAAGGAGTGGCTTAAACTGTTTAATTTCAGGCAAGACTTGGAAACCAGATCGCTAGTTTCTATTCAAGACGCGAATTCGATGAGTGGGCACTGAAAACGGCTGACCATGCAAAATGGACGATCAAATATTATAAAGGACTTGGTCAGTGTATATACAGTATATTTTAAATCAATTATACAGGAACCTCAACGTCGAAAGAAGCGAAGGAATATTTTTCGAATCTTGATTCACATGTTATTCCTTATCGGTATGAAAAATTCTTAAAATTTGGGAAATTCTCATTTTAGATGGGAGGAGGGAGATGATGCAAAATTTGATCTGGCATTTACGAGAAATCGAGCAGCTGCAAGAAAAGAATGGATTCTGCAACGAAACCAGGTCGAGTTATTTTTTGCCTTTTTCACACAAATACTCTTAGGAGACAAACGATTTGGAAAATCCGCTGTCAGAAAAACTGAAACGAGGCGTCACTTTTTCCGAATTCATCGATGATGAACTTTATCAATATTCGGTGACAAGTTTGAAGGTTAGTCATAAAATTTTTTTGATTTTATTTTTTATTTTAGAGATCGATTCCCAGTGTTATGGACGGGCTTAAGCCAAGTCAGCGAAAAGTGAACATTTGAAAAGTTTTTTATGTAAAGCTTTTTAGATTCTTTACACTTGTCTCCGAGGACGTGATGGGAGAAAGGAGTGGAAAGTATCACAATTGGCTGGCATGGTTGCTCATAGGCAATCTTATCATCATGGAGAGGTAGTAAAGATGTAATCCACTACACTACACTTGTAGCGGGTTTTCTTTAGGACTTAGTCAACTCAAGGTCAAAGTTGCGTTTAAGGCAGCTCTCGAGTCAGCAATCGTTCGTTTGGCGCAAAATTTTGTCGGCGCGAATAATGTGCCTTTGCTGCTTCCGGTGGGACAATTCGGAACTCGAGCTGAAGGTGGAGATGATGCAGCGTCTGCGAGATACATTTATGTTCAAATTAGGTAGATACTGTACAGTATTGTAGTATTTTTTGATGTTGAAGTTTAGTCCAATCAGTGACAAACTCTTCCCCGCCGCCGATGAGCTGAGTTTAACGCTGACGGAAGAAGAGAATCAAAAAGCGGAGCCGAAATGGTATTTTTATAGTTTTCCTGTAAATTTCTTATTGTAAATAGGTTGTGCCCATTGATTCCGACTGTTCTTCTAAATGGATGCGATGGACTAGCTACAGGGTGAATTTAATGAGTTTTTATAATACTCTTGGTGTGTTTAGCTGGTCAACGAGTGTCCTCTCGTATCGACCAAATGCCATCATCAACAATGTTCGTCGATTGATTGAAGGGAAAGAACTTGAAAAGATGGTAGGCATTTCAAAGCATAATATAATCAAGTACTTTTTGAAGGTCGGCTTCGATAAGTAAGTTTGTTTAGGAGCCATGGTTTCGGGGCTTCAATGGCCAAACTTTTCCCACATCTCCCGATTATCGAGCCTTCAATGTTCTTGGAAAGATTCAAACTTTCAGCAAAGTAAGTTGTTTTTGGATTCTTGTAAAAAACATCGAGTTATCGAGTTGGTGCAGGATAAGAATTTTGTTCACGTGAAAATCACTGAGTTGCCCCTTGGTGTTTGGACGCAACACTACAAGGAGAAAGTGCTTTCGAATCTGGTTGAGAAAGGATACATACGGTAATTGTTGAACAAAATTTATCCAAATCCCTGTTTTAGAAATCTTTCTCAAAAGCATACCGAAAATTCGGTGCATTTCGATTTCGATATGATGAAGGGGTACATTGATGTGGATGACGAGAAGAAGTTGATTTCGACTTTTAAGCTATCAACCATAGTGTCAGCGAGGAATATGGTAGCATTTTACGGTTAATTACTGGGTACTCATAAGCTGCCCAATAAAGCTCGAAGTACTATTTTTTATTTATTTAGGTCCTTTTCAATCCATCACAAAAACTGCATCATTATCTGAACACTGATGAAATTTTTCACGATCATTTTGTTGAAAGGGAGCGCTTCTATAAGGAAAGGATACAACGGGAGATCAAACGACACGAAATTCGATTGAAGACTCTTCAGAATCAGGTGGGGTTAACCTTTTTGTAAAACATTTAATCTATTTTATCTCTTAAGTTTTATCTGATTCTTTTCCAGGTCAGATTCGTGCAAAGGGTTGTTGAGAAAACGATTGATCTCCACGATGACAATATTATTGCGGGACTAATCGAAAAGGGATTCGATAGCGATCCACAAAATGTTCATAGTGATCGGGTTAGTATTGCTTGAAAATGGCTGACTGTATTTTTAGCGTCATGACTTTGGATATCTTGCGAATATGCCGAATCGAAAGTTTCGACGTGGTGAAATCGCGAAATTGGAAGACGAAATGCGGACAGTTCAACGGTTGCACGATGCGACTGGATCGATGACTGCGAAACAAGAATGGCTACAAGAATTGGATCAATTGGAAAAGGTAGATTGATAATGTGATTGAAAATTGATGCTACGTGATTGTCAGAATGTGTGACAAGTATTGTAAAATAAGGTTAACTGTTCATTTTCAGGAGTTTGCCGCCCAAGACAAGGTTCAGCTGAATCGATGAGTGACAATGAAAAGATTTTAAAAAATCCTCAATCTACCTCAATCTTTTTTCTCGGGTATTTTTCTCCAATTTTTAGACTCATTTTATAACCTTTTTAACGTTTCTAGTCATTTATATTTCGTGATATCGCTTTTTTTTTTTCGTTACTTTGTCAATGTTTTCAGCTATCTTATCTTTCAGTCTTGTTGATTTTTTGTTATCAGATAATAATAAGCAGTCAAAAAATGGCAAAGCTACAAATTTAGTGGAAATAACATTAAGACTCGATGAAACAACAATTTTCCAATCTTCGTCCACGTCACAAAATATCCAGGTTGAAAACGCAAGAAAAAAAATAGCCGAAATGTTTTTGGGTGAAATGAGAGAAAAGCGGAAAAGGAAATTGAAGAAATTGGCGAATTTGAACCGATCGGGAAAAATCGGGGTGATAAAACAAAAAAAGATCTACACAGATATCTCCATTTTGTTGGGAGGTCAGATCTCAACTGTGACTTTATTATCGAGGACATTTTCACCGGTTAACTAGCTTTTGTTAAGGAAATTTGCTAAATTTGAGCACATTGACTCATTTCTTTGTTTGAAAGGAGAACTCGTTCATCTCTTGATTTCAAATTGAATGAGTAATCAGCAAAAAAAAAACTTACATCCAAACGTTAAAGTAAATTATAAAAGCCGGGGTTTAATTAGAAATTTACATTTATTGTTAGCTTTTTTTTCTGACGCATCTTTTAGAAAATGTCTAAGAAAAGATACTGTAACCGTTGGGTTATTTTAAAATTTAATTTTTTTTTTGTTTTATTCCAAAATATTGCTTTTAAAATGTAAATTTAGGGATTCAAGTGCGCCGAAATGCACTTGAAACTCGCCTTTCTTGTCGTGATTCTCGTCGCTTTCACTTGGGCACAACAGGATCCAAGTAAGTGATTGATTTTATAATAATATATATGTCGTAGCCTTTACGAAATTCAGCCTATTAAGAATCATTCGTTAACGGCAGCCGATTAAGAATCCGTTAACGGCTAGCCGATTAAGAATCATTCGTTAACGGCAGCTGATTAAGAATCATTCGTTGACGGCAGCTGATTAAGAATGATCCGTTAACAGCAGCTGATTAAGAATGATTCGTTGACGGCAGCTGATTAAGAATCATTCGTTGACGGCTAGCCGATTAAGAATCTTTCGTTAACGGCTAGCTGATTAAGAATGATTCGTTGACGGCAGCTGATTAAGAATGATTCGTTGACGGCAGCTGATTAAGAATGATTCGTTGACGGCTAGCCGATTAAGAATCATTCGTTGACGGCAGCTGATTAAGAATGATCCGTTAACGGCAGCTGATTAAGAATGATTCGTTAACGGTAGCCGATTAAGAATCTTTCGTTAACGGCTGAATTTCGTAAACGACTACGGCATATACTTTATTTGAATTATAAACCCCTAACAAAAGGGGGGTAGTCAAAACAGCGCCATAATAGAAAACGTTCAAAACAGCGCCATAATAGAAAACGTTCAAAACAGCGCCATAATAGAAAACGTTCAAAACAGCGCCATAATAGAAAACGTTCAAAACAGCGCCATAATAGAAAACGTTCAAAACAGCGCCATAATAGAAAACAAAAAAGCGTACAAGTTGTTATACCAAAAAATTCCTTGCGTTCTTGGCTACATGATGGGTGAAACAGTTTTTTAAAAAGTTAATATTTGATAAAGAAAAAGAGCACTCAAAATGGGCCTCTAAAGATATTCAGTTAACCAACTGAGTAACACTCGACACACACTTTTTTAAAAACTGTTTCACCCATCATGTAGCCAAGAACGCAAGGAATTTTTTGGTATAAAACTTGAACCGGCTTGGTTTTTTGGATTTTGAGAAATTTGACGGCGCTGTTTTGAACGTTTTCTATTATGGCGCTGTTTTGAACGTTTTCCATTATGGCGCTGTTTTGACTACCCCCCACAAAAAGATCTATAAGACAGAAAAATTTAAATTACAATTTGTAATTAAACAAAAAAAAAGAATAACATTTACAGTTTCTGAATTTTTTAGAATTTGGTTTTTTTTTTTGTCTTTTTTTTTTGGTTTTAGATTCTAAATTGAATAGCTTTATATATATGATTTATTCAGTTGAATAGCGACAAAACAAGATCACAATAATCACCCAGAACATCACTCAAAAAACACCGCAAAAGATAAAAAAGATACCTCAAGAAAGAACCACAGCAGTTAGATCAATTGCCGAATTATGCGGCTTTAAATCTAGGTAAGGTGGGAATATCATGAAGATAAGAGGGTAAAAGGTTTCATTTTCAAGGTTAAGCTTCATTTTCAAGGTTAATAACTCGATTAAAAAAGAAAATCGAGCTTTTAGAGGAAACGGAAAGTTGGCGTATGAGAAAAGGCCTTCTGTAGGCTTCTGGAGTAAAGAGTCGAATTCAAAGAGATCAGAAAAAGCAGAGAAATAGCGGATTTAAACGAGTTTAGAGATGAAAGATTAAGAATTTTATTGAAAAAAAGGAATTTCACAATGTAATTATTGGAAAAATTGAAAAAATTGGAAGAAAAACTTTCACCACTTTTAAACAAAATTTAAAAACGTTTTTAAAGAAGCGTGTAAAGATTTAAAAATAACGTATTTTCTCTAATAGTATGCACCCAGCCGAGTCGAGTTGATGACTATTTTACGGTTACCAAGCTTTTGCAGAAGCTCAACACTCTAATCCTCAGCTAGATCTCATCGTTAGCTACATTTTTCGACCCCACATCGATAGGTTCTGATACGCGGTTCTCGAGATTTCGAGCAATTTAGGCGAGGCTTAAGGTGTGCTACTATTAGAGAGAATACGGTAGATGGCGAAGATATTTAAACGATGGTAGGACATCATTAACTAATGAAAGAATGAGAAGACCAAATTCAACAAGACTGAAGTTTTTTTTGATTAGAACTAATGATTAGAACAATGCTATTCAATACCAAGGTATTGAATTGAATTCAATACCAAGGTATTGAATAGCATTGTTGAAGGTTAAGTTAATCTAAAGTGTAGGAATTAAGTTTGCCGTATTCTCTCTAATAGTAGTGCACCGGGCCCAGCCGAGTTGATGGCTATTTTACGGTTTCCAAGCTTTCCCAGAAGCTCAACACTCTAATCCCTCGCAAGATCTCATCGTCAGCTACATTTTCCGCCCTCACATCGATAGGTTCTGATAAGCGGTTCTCGAGATTTCGAGGAATTTAGGCAAAGCTTAAGGCTACTATTAGAGATATGTTTTAAACTATTTCTTTTGTTTTTTTTTGAGTAAAGTAAGTAAAGTAATTTAATTTTCAATGAATACTGTAAATATTATATACTTTAATGTTTAGTTTGTTGATTTTTAAAAACTTTGCAACTATTTTAAAGAGGCCCGAAGCGCAACGCAGAATCAGCAACGAGCTCGGGCAATGCCCAAGCTGAAGCCAGGTTTTACCGATAGAAATTCGCATCTAAATCGAAATTAGCATAGAAAACTAATATTTTTGCAATATTTGCTTTGTTTTTTTGGTTGAAATCAGTAATGGAAAAGGATTTGATTTGAAATTTTGATATTTTCAGGTGATGGCGCAAATCAGCAACTTGTTAGTGAGTTTTTTCTTCTTTAAAAACAATTTTTAAATGAAATAAATAAGTAAATTAAGTAAATTTGGATTTAATTTATTCATAAAATGCTTACCGTAAATACTGTAATTGGACCCCACCCCTCTAATAGTACCCCACCCTAGAGGGGGGGAATAATACGCCACCCGGGTGCACCCCTCTAATAGTACCCCACCTCCACCTAACGCTTAACTAAAAACAACTCTTTTAAAGCGGAAAAGTTTCATGTATTTTCTTATTATGATTCGAAAAAGCTGAAATTTCTTTCAAAAGAACCCATGGCTGGATGGAGTCGTTCTTGAGGCGTCACCAACTTTCTTTGAGAGCACCAACAACAACTTGTCAAAAGCTGCCGAATCAAATTTGAGAAGGCCATCGCCGAGCACATTCTGAGGCTGAACAAGACAATCAAAGAAGGCGATTACAAGCACAGTGGTGTAAAATAGTGGATGGAGTGGATGGATGGAGTCGTTCTTGAGGCGTCACCAACTTTCTTTGAGAGCACCAACAGCAACTTGTCAAAAGCCGCCGAATCAAATTTGAGAAGGCCATCGTCGAGCACATTCTGAGGCTGAACAAGACAATCAAAGAAGGCGATTACAAGCACAGTGGTGTAAAATAGTGGATGGAGTGGACGGATGGCTGGATGGAGTCGTTCTTGAGGCGTCACCAACTTTCTTTGAGGGCACCAACAACAACTTGTCAAAAGCTGCCGAATCAAATTTGAGAAGGCCATCGTCGAGCACATTCTGAGGCTGAACAAGACAATCAAAGAAGGCGATTACAACCACAGTGGTGTAAAATAGTGACCCACCCTCTAATAGTGCCCCACCCTCTAATAGTACCCAACCCTAGAGGGGGGGGGGGAATAGTACCCTATGGGGTTCAATTACAGTATTTACGGTAAATCAAAAAATCTCTTCAGCTTTTCTCCGGAATTTGCGCAAATTCCACCAGCAAGGCCGAGCCCCAGCTACTCAACAATGGCAGAAACAGGCGACCACTTTCTGTAGCTTTTTCCATCGACACCCTAAATGCCAGTGAGTTTTTTCTTTTGGAAAATGTTCTAGAAGAGCTTTAGACAGTGAATAGTAAAGTAAAAGAGTAATATATAGTAATAGGAAGAGTAAAAAAGTCTAATGGAAGAGAAGAAGATCTCTCTCCGATCCAAGACCTTAAAATCTTGTTTTTTTCAACCTTTCTTTAGCTAACATTGGGTTTATTTGGCCTAGATATACCCCAGATAGAAAATCGATTTGACTCAATCAAATCCATGCTTGAAAACACTTAAATCTAAAAAGTTTTGAACGGACGGGAATCGAACCCGCCACCCTCCCTTGGGGCAATCGTTTTGTAAACGGGACGCTAACCGCCTCGACCACGCTTTCCCGAGAGCCCTCGAAGGGAAAAAGAGAAGCCGAAGTGGTTTTTCTGATTTTTTTACCGGTTTTTGATGAGAAACCTGTTTTCACCAAAAAGTAAACACCTATTCATTTTTGATTCGCTATCGATTAAAAAAAAGTTTGTCAAAATCGATTCACGGGGAGCCGAGATCCAGAGTGTGATGGAGGACAGATGGATAGACGGATAGACAGACAGACAGGCAGGCAGGCAGGCAGACGGACAGACAGACAAACAGACAGACATACGGAGAGACTGACCCACAGACATACAGACGAACAGACAGACAGACAGACGGAGAGACGGAGAGACAGACGGACGGACAGACAGACAGACAACCCTCAATCCTATAGAGTAGATGTGCACTTTGGTGTCAAATGATATCCCTTGAAATCTAGTATTATATTGTGAAGGGAAAATGCTTAGCTATTGGTTAAATTCTCGGAAATTTAACCTTAAACCTCGCGCTCTTAAACCCCGCGCTCTTAAACCTCGTGCTATTAAACCTCGTGCTCCTAAACCGCGCGACAATTCCCGTACTCTAGACGAAAACCGAACTGTGGCTTGGTCGATCTAAAGCTCTCTTACCCCTTTTTTATCAATTTTTCCATCAAAAACTCGTCCTTATTTCTTTATTTTCTTTTTCTTTAAGCATTTTTACTTCTTTTATAATGTTATACTTTAAAAAAATCGTATTTAACGTAAAAATTTGTATTTATAATTGAAAATTGAGAAAAAAGGAAGACTTTAATAAAACGTTTGTGGACTACATATTAGAATTACGGGAAATTTCTATTTAATGATTTATCAGGAATGGAAAGAAACCAAAGTTTACGGACATTACTCCAATGCTCGCCGTCACACAGAAACGAGTAGTGCTGCAAAGGCAAAAGCAACGAAATCGAATGGCGAGAAGGAGAAAGATAAAGAAGATTCCAAAGTAAGAAAAGAAAAGAAAAGAGCTTATTTATCTCAAAATCTAGACTCCAAAAGCGCAAGAATCCACTTGATGACGCTCCAGCGGGAATGGCCGATTTGATCCCGGATCACGTGAAGCATTGGGGCAAAATGAAATCGGAAAACCGAAAGAAAGTCAAGGTAGCGGGATTTTGAGGAATATCGTTCTCAAAGGAATATCATTCTAAAAGTAAAGAACCTAATCTAAACTTTAAATCTTTCCTTAGAACAAGTTGAGCCTCAACTTTTAATATACTGTAAGCCTAAGTCAGATCAAAGCTTGACCGGAAGCCAAATTTAAGCTTAAGACAATCCAAGAAGCTTCATGATCTAAGCCTGAGCCTAAGCCAGAGCCTGAACCTAAGCCTGAGTCTGATCCTAAGCCTAAGCCTGAGCCTAAGCCTGAGCCTAAGCCTTAGCCTAAGCCTAAGCCTAAGCCTGAGCCAGAGCCTGAGCCTAAGCCAGAGCCTAAGCCTTAGCATAAGCCTAAGCCTAAGCCTGAGCCAGAGCCTGAGCCTAAGCCTGAGCCTAAGCCTTAGCCTAAGCCTAAGCCTAAGCCTGAGCCAGAGCCTGAGCCTAAGCCTGAGTCTGAGCCTAAGCCTAAGCCTGGGTCTGAGCCTAAGCCGAAGCCTAAGCCGAAGCCTAAGCCTAACCCTGAGCCTAAGCCTGAGCAGTCTGTCTCTGCCTGGAGTTTTTCAAATGACTTATAGTTAGTTTGACTTAAAATTCCATGTAGTTATGTAATATGTTTTGAAATTTTTAAAAAACCAAAAGTCCCGACGCGGCCGGGAGTCGAACCCGGATCGTGTGGACTAGAGACAAGAGCGCTCGCACTGCGCCATTCACTGCAAGACGAGACCCCTCGCACTGGCCGAGTAATCACTGGCAGCTCACAAAGATCGTGGCCGAGTGGTTAACGTGAGCGTCTCTCAAACGAACGGAAGATCGCGGTCACGGGTTCGACTCCTCTTGCCGCCAATTCTTTTGCTTTTTGTTTCAAAATTTTGCTGCGAATCTACTGGTATTCTAATAGAGAAGCCAGCTATAGGAGCCGTAGTCTAAGTTTACTCTCAAAGAATCGCTCAAATGACAAAAAAAGTCGATTTTTCATCATTTTTCAATGATCTTTTGCTAAGTACTGGTTAATGCTAAAAATATGGGTTATAGATTAAAAAATTCCCCATTTTCTCTACTTTAATTTGATACCTGAACGAGTGGAAACAAAAGTACTAGTATCGAGATATGAGCGTTTGTTTGAGAAGGCGCTTGGACTAGGCGACCCTTTTATGATTTTATTAGAGTTTTTATGATAGTCAGTTAATCAGTTAATCGTAAATAGTTATTTTATTTGTTAATGCTAATTTAATAATCAATTTTAATAGAAATTCGTTCTCGATCTCAATTTTTTATCAAAAAAAAACCCGGAAATTTCTCTAATTTCATTTTTTTTTTATTTTCTATCAATCTCTATATCTCTATTTTTCAATCAATCAATCCCCAAGGTCATTCAAATGTAGAACTTTGGATTTTATAAGATAGAAAACAAGAAAAAAATTAAAAAAAACTTTACAGGGAGTTTGTGCGAGAATCGATTGTAAAGCGTGGAAAGCACATAAACAAAAAAGAGATCATTTGAGAGGACAGGTAAAGGAATAAATAGATAAATAAAGAAAGGAATAAATAGATAAATAAATAAAAGCTAAATAAATATAATAATAATACTTTATTCAAACGATAAAGTGAAAGAAATGATAGAGAAATGCACAGTGATACTTAATCATACAATACATACTGAAATCAATAAGCCAATTACTTACGGCAAAGAGCCACTAGATCTAAAGCATCGATACGTTTCTTGAATATGAAAAGCGACTGAATTTCTCGTATGTCGTTTGGGAGCAAGTTCCATAATCTAGCGGCTCTAACGGGAAATGAATTTGATAAAGAGGCATTGGAAGCAAAGGGAATTTGCAAAAGGAATGAGCCACTTCTGGGCCCTGACCGCGGTTTAAATTTGAAAAAGTCTATAAACAAAGGGCTAATCTGTTTACTACGGAGGATTTTGAAAGTTTCGACTAAATCAATGACAAAGCGACGATGCTGTAAAGTTTTTAGTTCAAAAAAAAGCAAGTCTATATATATAAATATAAAAAAAAAATAAAAATATAAATAAATATAAATAGAAAACTTTTTTTTGAACTTCAAGAGAAAGTTAAAAATTTTGATTGTCTTAGCCGATTATGAATGAAACTTTTTCGAAAGCCTTTCTAGTAGAGCAACCCATTAATACCAGGACAATATTCTATGATCTTGTAGCGAATTCAATTCTGCGTCGTTTGGTACCAAATTTGTGAGTTTAGGTTAAAAATTGCCGACGCTAAAACGTTTCATTCAACCCCCGTGGCCGATTATGAATGAGTGGGTCTAGGAGCGTCCAACCATCAAGTATTTAGTATCATTCAACGCAGAATCATTAATAATTATGCTAAATTTTTGAAATTAGAAAGATTTGATAAAAAGAACACAAATTATGGGGCTTCAAAGCCTTCAAATCCCCTCTTCTCTTGAACAAAAAGTTTTTTTGCTCTAATTTTTTTTCTTTTTATCCAATCTTTCTAATTTTAAAAATTTAACATAATTATCAATAATTCTGCGTTGAATGATACTAAATAATTGATGATTGGACGCTCCTAGACGCTCCTAGACCCAAATACTTGATGATTGGATGCTCCTAGACGCTCCTAGACCCAAATACTTGATGATTGGACGCTCCTAGACGCTCCTAGACCCAAATACTTGATGATTGGACGCTCCTAGACGCTCCTAGACCCAAATACTTGATGATTGGATGCTCCTAGACGCTCCTAGACCCAAATACTTGATGATTGGACGCTCCTAGACCCACTCATTCATAATCGGCTACGGGGGTTGAATGAAACGTTGTAGTGCCGGTAATTTTTAGCCTAAACTCACAAATTTGGTACCAATCGACGCAGAATTGAATTCGCTACAAGATCATATAATGTTGTCCTCATGCATACGGCTGAAATTCATAATCTGCTGAAGTTCATAATCGGTTACGACATATAAATAGAAAACATTAAAATCTAATTTTATTTGCTAAGATTAGCTGATTCAAAAGCTTCGAAATTCGAGATTTTTTCTAAAACAGTTTCATCTTTAATTTCTATTGAATAATCTATAAGTTTATGATAATTAGTAGCCAAAATTTGACTACAATTGCTTGGCTCAATCAAGAGAAATCAATTGTTATAGAGCTGAACAAAACAACAAAGCTACAAATGCTCGATCTCTTGATTCTCTCGATACAATCAAGCAATTGTTATCAAATTTTGGCTACTAGTTACCATAAACTTGTAGATTATTCAGTAGAAATTACAAATAAAACTGTTCGATAATTCCTTAGATATCACAAAGTTAAGAACCAGCAGTTTTGCTGTTAGATTAAACTAAAGATTTAGCTAGATTTAGCTAGATTTACCTAGATTTAGCTAGATTTAGCTAGATTTAGCTAGATTTCACTAGATTTCACTAGATTTAGCTAGATTTAGCTAGATTTCACTAGATTTAGCTAGATTTCACTAGATTTAGCTAGATTTAGCTAGATTTAGCTAGATTTCACTAGATTTCACTAGATTTAGCTAGATTTAGCTAGATTTAGCTAAATTCAATTCAATCAAATTCAAGTTATTTATATTTAGATGAAAAAATTCCGTGCTAAAGTGAAAGCTCCCGATCAATCTGATGATGATATTGAATTGGAATTGGATCGAACAAGGCAACTTAAAAAGGCTCTTTTAGAGAAAGCCGAGTTGGATACAGATGTAAGAAAAGCAATGCTTTGAGTTAAAGTATTAAGCTTCTAAAGCTATGAGTATTAAGCTATGAATACCGTATTTTCTCTAATATTGGGTTGGGGAGAATGAGTCGGCGCCGAAAATCAAAAAAATGTCTAAAACTTCTATTCGACTTCGTCAAATAATATGCGTTTGATATGAGTAGAATGGTTAACTAATTCTCTACAAAATCACATTTAAAAGAAAATTCAAACAGCGCCTCCGCTCAAGAAAAAGCCATTTTTTCACAAAAACTACAAACTGTGATCTAGAAAAAACGATTGGTGGGATCTTCCTGCAAATTTGGCAACTTAAGTAATTGAATGTGCTCTATCTTTTTTATATAAACACCAAAGAAGGTTTATGTGAAAGAAACTGTTCAAATGATGAGTCGGGCTCTTTGCCATTTTGACTAGCTGTGTTTGGGAGTCCATAAACTCCACGAAAGAAAAGCTTTGTGGAATCTCTCAAAAGTGATTTTGTAGAGAAATAGTGGATCCTTTTGATGAAACCAAACGTATGTTTAAAGAAGGCTTTATGTGTACAAAAAGTCCCTTTAAAGTTTGGCGCCGACTCATTCTCCCCAACCCAATAGTAGTGCACCTAAGCGAGCCGAGTTAATGACTATTTTACGGCTTTCAAAGGCTTCCAAAGCTTCACAGAAGCTCAACACTCTAATCCTCCACTAGATCTCATCGTTAGCTACATTTTCCAACCTCACATCGATAGGTTCTGATAAGCGGTTCTCGAGATTTCGAGGAATTTAGGAGACGCTTAAGGTGCGCTACTATTAGAGAATAGTAGTGCACTACTATTGGAGAATAGTAGCGCATCTTAAGCGTATTAGAGAGAATACGGTAGGTGTTGAAGATATTTAATGGACAAGGGAAGGTTGAGCCGGTCAAATGCTATGCAACTTATATCATTCGACGCAGAATTTTATGCTCATTTTTAGGTTGTTCTATTTTTATTAGGTTATTCGGATATAAACGAGCGTTTGCACTGCTTAACCCTTGAGGAAGTCATTTCCCGCATCAGATCGTCTTTCCAATGGCGTGGAGATGTGCATTAATAGTAGAATTTGAAAATAGAAACCGTTGAGCAAGTTCACGCGTCGTTTGACATGGATCCGATTCGATTGCAGCCTTCAAAATATCGTTGTCTACCGCTTGAGGTCGATGAGGAGGTCATGGTCGACCAGAGGAACACTCTGGTCCTCTGGTCGACCAGAGTGTTCCTCTGATTCCTCTGGTCGACCAGAGTGTTCCTCTGGTCGACCTCGAGATCATCCTCGAGACTTTCATCACCATTCCGAAAGCGTTGGAACCAGGCTCGGCATCGGCTTTCGGACAATACATCATTCCCAAATCATGCTTTGACCAAATCTCAATGGGACTCCGCTACTGTTTTGCCCAGTTTGAAGTCGTAAAGTAGGCTTAGTGATAAGTAAAGTAGGCTTAGTGATAAGTAAAGTAGGCTTATTGATAAGTAAAGTAGACGCGAACTTTATATATTTAAAGTCGATTATCTAAAGCAAGAAAAAAGATCTTAAAAATAAGAAATCATCCGTTTTAAAAAATTCCAAATCTGCACAAGATAACGTACTTTTTAAATACAGAAAGAAATACAAAAAGACATGTTTTAAAAGCTTCTCTCACAACAATAAGTTCAGCAACGCTTGTTTATATCCGAACCACCTAATAAATATACCATATTTTCTCTAATAGTAGTGCACCGAAGCGAGCCGAGTTGGTGACTATTTTACGGCTTTCAAAGTTTTCCCAGAAGCTCAGTGGCTAATTAAAATGTTTCCTAAAGATGTTGATAACCGATTTTCTTTAGAAAAAGCTATCGTAATCCTTTTTCTTTAGAAAAACGACTTTAATCCTTTTTTCGGGCGAGTTTTTCGAGCCTGTAAAGCCATTTTAAAGCCATTTTTCTTCAGGTTGACCCAGCTGATGATGGAGTATTCGATGGAGATCTCTTGCTGACAAAAGAACAAGTGAGAAATTGAGAACAAGTGGAATCTTGCAAGAGGATTACTTTCCAAAATTTAGTCTGAATATTTGCTGAATGAGCTTGATAAGGGCGGTGTCGAAGAAGAGGTGGGACTGCCGCCGGGTAAGCTTTTCAGAAACTTTTCAGAAAATTTTCAGAAGGTAATCTCCCCCCTTCACTCGAGTATTAACCTTCATTTCCCTCCCTTCGCCCCACAGGTCTCGTGGTCAAGTGGCTAGGATTGATTTCTCTGAACCATAAGGCCCGGGTTCGATCCCTGGTAGTGGGATGAAGTTTTGTTTTATTGAAAATATCCAAGGAACTGTCAACCTCCCTTCACTCGAGTTTTAACCCTTATTTCCTTCCACTCGCTCACATGGCTTGTGGCCTAGCGGTTAGGATTGATTTCTCTTGCTCATAAGGCCCGGGCTCGATCCCTGACGGTGGATGATAGTTTCTTTTTTATTGAAAATCTCAAATGAACTGTCAATCTCCCTTCACTCGAGTCTTAACCCTTATTTCCTTCCGTTCGCTTATGTGTAGTGTGGTCTGGCGGTTAGAATTGATTTCTCTTACCCATAAGGTCCGGGTTCGATCCCTGGTAGTGGAAAGAAGTTTTCTTTTTATTCCAAGGAACTGCCAACCTCCCTTCACTCGAGTTTTAACCCTTATTTCCCACCCTTCTAGCTCTTCTGGCCTAGCGGTTAGGATTGATTTCTCTTACCCATAGCGCCCGGGTTCCACCCCTGGCAGTGGAAGACAGGCTTTGTTTTTATTGGAAATGGGAAACTAGCCCTAAATCGCCCTTCACTCGAGTCCCTTATTGAAGAGAGTATTGAAGAAGTCTCTTATTGAAGAGAAAGGAGAGTCTAGTCTCCTTGTGGGATGTCTATTATCCTTGTAGGATGTCTAGTCTCCTTGTGGGATGTCCTTATTCTCTCCTTTCAACCACATCTCCCGTGGTCAAGTGGCTAGGGTTTATTTCAATCACTCATAAAGCCCGGATTCGATCCCGGCAGTGGAAGGAAGTTTTGTTTTTAGGTGCCGAAGGAGAAGTTGCTCCACTTGATCCAAGCCAAGATCCCGATTATGATAGTTCGATTGCGGGAGCCAGTCTAGATTATGAGGTAAAGTTATTCTTTGTTTCTGTCTCTGAAGAATTTCCAAATGCAGTTTAGCTTTGCTTTCGTTTAGGTGGAAACAACTGATCCCCCAGATGCAGGAATGGTGCAACCGGAAGAGCCACAGCTCAGCAGAATGTAGGGTTTTACGTGTAGATTTCTTTCTTTAGTCAAAGTAGATCTTTCAATTGTTATTGTTGATTTTTGAAAGTTCTGTGAGCTTCTGAGAGCTCTGAGAGCTTTTGAGAGCTTCTAAGAGCTTCTGAGAGCTTCTGAGAGCTTCTGAGAGCTTCTGAGAGCTTCTGAGAGCTTCTGAGAGCTTCTAAGAGCTTCTAAGAACTTCTAAGAGCTTCTAAGAGCTTCTGAGAGCTTCTGAGAGCTTCTGAGAGCTCTGTGAGCTCCTGAGAGCTTCTGAGAGCTTCTGAGAACTTCTAAGAGCTTCTAAGAGCTTCTAAGAGCCTCTGAGAGCTCTGTGAGCTCTTCAAGCTCACTATCGGCTAGTCTGGCTTAGAACCAGACTAGAACTAGACTAGAACTAGACTAGTTTCAAGCACTTTATCAGAAGAGTTGACCTTGTTTAGTTCTCTAGCGGGATTGAACCCTTTCCCCCTAGAAACAAAGCTCTTAGCCAGTCAGCTATGGGTTTGAGTTTTTGAGTCTTTCACAGTTCAAAACCCTTTTCCAGGGCTCGAGCGGCTCTCTTCTTCGAGCAACAATACGTGCGCAAATGGGACAATACTAGGCCAATCCCGTACACTTTTCATGAATCATTAGGTAAAATTTATTGAAAATCATTCGCTTTTTTTCATTAGTTTCAGAGTTTTTCATTAGTTTAAATAAAATTTCAGAGAATTTTTGATCTTTCAGAGAGCGGGGATCAACAAACAGTTCGACAGGCTCTTCAAACAATCTCAAATAATGTTCCATGCCTTCGTTTCCAATACGTTTCGGCACCAATTCAAAACGGATACTTTTTGTATTATATGAAAACCGATGCGCCTGGATTGTAAATAGTTTCTTAATACATTAAAAAGCGATTTAAAGAGCACTTTTGAAGTTTAACAAAATGATTTCAGCTGTGGCCTTTCTCGAATCGGAAAAGTGACTGGTGGAAACGAAATCTACTTGAGTTTCACTTGCAATGGGGTAATAATTTGAATCTAAAGCTTTGTTAAAACGTCGAACATTCATTATTTTTAAGTTCTAAGCATTTTCAAATCATTTTAAATCAAAACAAAACTTTCTTCCGTTGCCGGGAATCGAACCCGGGCCTTATGGGTGAGAGCCATAAATCCTAACCACTAGACCACAACGGACGTGTGGACGGTGAAGAAAAATGAGGGTTAAGACTCGAGTGAAGGGAGATTGAGGGTTAATTTGACAGATTGACAGATTCGTTAACCCTTTCTGGAGGAGGGGAAACAAGCGGGCTGTGGTGTAATGGTTAGCACACTAGGCCGGTAAGCGAAAGGTCGGGGGTTCGAGTCCGGGTGACGCCAACTTTTTGGTTAATTTGACATTTTTGTCAAGGAAAATTGGGGAAATTGCAAGAAATTCAAAGGATAAATAAAACATTTTTTCAAGAAAACAAAATTTCCTTCCGTTGCCGGGAATCGAACCCGGGCCTTATGGGTGAGAGCCATAAATCCTAACCACTAGACCACAACGGACATGTGAACGGGGAGGGAAAATGAGGGTTAAGACTCGAGTGAAGGGAGATTGAGGGTTAATTTGATTGACAGATTAGTTAACTCCCTCTGGAGCAAGGCGGACCAAGTGCGTTGTGGTGTAATGGTTAGCACGGTCGCCTGGTAAGCGAAAGGTCGGGGGTTCGAATCCGGTTGGCGTCTTTTTTTTGACCTGCTCTAGTTTCTAGTGATTGACATTAAAGTGTGACTTTGCGAGCTGCCTAACTACAGTAATTTCTATAGTACGTAGCCGTAACGACATCATTTTCTATAGAATTTTTATTCTATGCAATTTATTTAGAATTGTATTCTATACAATTCTATAAAACAATCAGATTTATCGGTTACCGTAACCCAGTAGATATTACAGTAACCCTTGGAGCTATCATACTTTAAAAACCTAAAGACTAGGAAATACAAAATTCTACAGTAGATCTGGGCAAGGACAAGCAGGATTACGGTACCCGGGGCATGCTTTAAAAGGTTCAAGAAGATTCTGAGATTCTGAGAGCTTCTGAGAGCTTCTAAGAGCTCCGAGAGCTTCTGAGAGCTTCTGAGAGCTTCTGAGAGCTCTGAGAGCTGCTAAGAGCTCTGAGAGCTTCTGAGAGCTCTGTGAGCTTCTGAGAGCTTCTGTGAGCTTCTGAGAGCTCTTCAAGCTCACTATCAGCTAGCTTGAAGCTGGCTTAGAACCAGACTAGAACTAGACTAGAACTAGACTAGTTTCAAGCACTTTATCAGAAGACTTGACCTTTTTTAGTTCTCTAGCGGGATTGAACCCTTTCCCTCTCGATTAAGAAACAAAGCTCTTAGCCAGTCAGCTATTGTTTTGAGTTTTTGAGTCTTTCACGGTTCAGAACCCTTTTCCAGGGGCTTCAAAGCTTTATAGTTTATTATTGTTTATGATTTTTCATTATCACATTGTTTCTAGAATATCGGAGTGACAATTCATGAAACAATGCATTCACTGGGCGTTGATCATCAGCACATTCGAATGGATCGAGACAAATGGATTACGGTGAATTGGGGAAATGTCAATCCACAAATGTACGACTCGTTAGCCGTTTCGGACGCAAAAACATTCACCACGTGGGTTTTTTTTTGGAAAACTCTTGTAGCAAAGGATACAGTAGATAGTAGACTTTTGTAGCTGATTGTAAAGATACAAAAGTTTTAGCGATTTGTAAAGCTACAAGACTGTAAAGCTACAGTCACTGAAGCAGACTGTAGCCTGGATTTCAATGTTTTTCTGAGAATCGCTTGAGCTTTTTCCAAAAGAGCCCAATCAATTTACACTTAAAGAAGAAAATTTAACAAAATCTTTAGGCTACATCATGGCTATAATGAATTAAAGATTTAAAGCTTATAGAGCGAGCTAGGGGGCTCGTTGAGAGACGTTGAGAGACGTCGAGAGACCGAAAAAATGACAACTCAACTTTAAACCTCCTTAGCTTGCTCTACAAGCTTTAAACCTTTAATTCATTGTGGCCACAATGAATTGAAGGTTTATCTACATCGTAGATTAAAGACTTTGCTAGTTTTTCTTCTTTGGGTGTAAATTGATTTGTTCTGGAGAATTCTAGATTCTTGATTTGCTCTAGCAATCTCTTAGAAATTGAAATCCTAGCTATTTAAGCGTTCGTGAAAGATTTTGAGCAATCTAGCTGAGTTCTTTTTGGAATAATGTAGGAAAACTGGGGTATATAAGCTGGACAAGAAGCTGGACAAGAAACTGGACAATAAGCTGGACAAGAAGCTGGACAGTAAGCTGGACAAGAAGCTGGACAAGAAGCTGGACAAGAAACTGGACAAGAAGCTGGGCAGTAAACTGGACAAGAAGCTGGACAAGAAGCTGGACAAGAAGCTGGACAGTAAACTGGACAATAAGCTGGACAAGAAGCTGGACAAGAAGCTGGACAAGAAGCTGGACAATAAGCTGGAAAATAAGCTGGAAAATAAGCTGGAAAATAAGCTGGAAAATAAGCTGGACAATAAGCTGGACAGTAAACTGGACAGTAAGCTGGACAGTAAGCTAAACAGTAAGCTGAACAATAAGCTGAACAATAAGCTGGACAGTAAGCTGGACAATAAGCTGAGCAAATCGATCTACAGTAAGCTTACAGTCATCTAAGCACTAGCGAACATTGAAAGAACAGGTACGGTACGTTAGTTTAAGATATACAGACATACAGCAAGCTGTAGTATTGACTTACAGTAATCTAAGCACTAGAAAGATTGAAACGACAAGCTTAGACTCATGCTCATGCTTCTACCGTGTTTTCGTTTAAGAATTCAAAGTTTTAGTTACGGAGTACCGTATGATTACGCTAGTGTGATGCACTACAATGCTTACACAGCAGCTGTTGATTACACAAAGCCGACTCTAATTCCAATTGTGAGTTTTATCCAGTAAGAGACAGTAAAATTGTCTTTGGGAAGTTGACAGGGTTATAAAAGATTCAAATTTGTTTATTAGATTGTTTATCAATCAACTTTGATCAATTTTAAGCCTTTTTAGCTTGATTTACAAGCTTTAAATCTTTAACTATGTTTATCAAACATGAGAACTAAGCTTTAAGCCACTTTAGCTCGGTTTACAAGCTTTAGATCATTAAATATGTTTATCAATTGTTTAATTAATCAACTTTGATCAACTTTAAGCATCTTTAGCTCGATTTACAAGCTTTAGATCATTAAATATGTTTATAAAATTGTTTATCAATCAACTTTGATCAGCTTTAAGCCACTTTAGCTCGGTTTACAAGCTTTAGATCATTAAATATGTTTATCAAATTGTTTATCAATCAATTTTGATCAACTTTAAGCATCTTTAGCTCGGTTTACAAGCCTTGAATCTTCAAAAATGTTTATCAAACATGAGAACTAAGCTTTAAGCCACTTTAGCTTGGTTTACAAGCTTTAGATCTTCAAAAATGTTTATCAAATTGTTTACCAATCAACTTTGATCAACTTTAAGCCTCTTTAGCTCGCTATACAAGCTTTAAAGCGTTAAATATGTCTGTCAATTGTTTATCAATCAAAGTCTATCAATCAAAGTCTATCAATCAAAGTCTATCAATCAAAGTCTATCAAAATCTTTCAGTACAATGCTGATGCGAATATTCGAGTGATGGGACAAAGAGATTCGATGACGAAAAGAGATGTCGAGATTCTCAATAAAATGTACTGCAAACCGGCTAGTGAGTTTTTAAAAGGAAAGTAAAAGACTACCGTACTCATCATTACAGACTGTTACGATACTAATGTTTACTGTGGCCATTGGGCTCTCGACAATCAGTGTGGATCGGCGAATACTGGAGGATGGATGGCACAAAATTGTCGAAAAAGTTGTAATTTCTGCTAGCCAACAACTAATATTTTGATTTTTCAATGATAGAGAATAAAGAATACATTTTTTTTTTGATTTATTGTCTTATTGGTTAAAGACGACGACTACGAAAAGATCAAGAAAATCGATCAAGATGAGAAGGTCTCTAGAAGGCCTCTAGAAGGTCTCTAGAAGGCCTCTAGAGGGTCCCTAGAAGGTCTCTAGAAGGCCCTTAGGAGGGTGCTCAACTTGCTGCCATTCTTGATTGACTTGAGAAAGCAAACGAAGCTTTGAACAACACTCTATCCTCATTGGAAGACCGTGCTGATGCTCTTGAAGATCTGCTCTTGAAGATCTGCACAGAAGAGCCGACGGAGCCGGAACTAGACTCGCTGAACTCGTTGATGAGGCGAATCGGCGAATCGAAGCAATTCCAACCAAATTCGACTCGACGCTGAGATGAGAGAAGAAATCTCGGTTGCACGAAACATCCTTGCCACCGCTCCAACAGCTGCCGACAAACACGCACACTAGCTTTCAAGCACAGTCGATGCAGGCACTTCTGCCAGTGCTCGACGACCGCAACACCTACTGGAACGAATTAAGGTGTTAATCATTGCGAGTTAAGGTGTCAAGCTGTTCAACTAATAGTAAGCTAAAAGGCCCAGCTCAGCCAAGTAAAGCTCTGCTAAGAGCTCTTAAAAGGATTACCGGGAGATCGAACCTCAGGAATTGAACCTCGGGAATTGAACCTCAGGAATTGAACCTCAGGAATTGAACCTCAGGAATTGAACCTCAGGAATTGAACCTCAGGAATTGAACCTCAGGAATTGAACCTCGGGAATTGAACCTGGGGATCAAACCTGGGGAATCGAACCTGGGGAATCGAACCCCAGGAAAGCACGAGATGCCGCCGATCAGCTTCTCGAGGAAGTTCGACAACCACTTGATGCTCGCACTGCAAAACCATCTTGCTTCCTTGATGAGGCTCGTGGTGATTTGGAGGATGCCAAGCGTGCCAAAGAGAATCTCGAACGTCAGTAATTAAGCTAAGAGTTTAGCAAAAAAAAAAACAAAAAATGACTTACAATGAGGAAATGACAAATAAACAAATAAACTGACAAATAAACTCGTTTATTAGTTAACTGAATAGCTTTTAAATGGCTTATTGCATTGTTTAGAGATAAATAAATAACTTTTTCTTTTTCTTTTATTATTTCTTTTCATTTTCTTACGAAGAATATCGTAAGGAAAGTTATTTTTCGCAAAATTTCGCTATTATACAATCAATTCAGTTTTCAATCTAGATTTAAAAGCTTTTTCAACTCTTTCTTCACCTTATCTTTCCTCTTTTTATTTATCCTTTGAATTTCTTGCAATTTCCCCAATTTTCCTTGACAAAAATGTCAAATTAACCAAAAACTTGGCGTCACCCGGACTCGAACCCCCGACCTTTCGCTTACCGGCCTAGTGTGCTAACCATTACACCACAACCCACTTTCTTTCCCTCCTCCAGAAAGGGTTAACGAATCTGTCAATCTGTCAAATTAACCCTCAATCTCCTTTCACTCGAGTCTTAACCCTCATTTTCCCTCACCGTCCACATGTCCGTTGTGGTCTAGTGGTTAGGATTTATGGCTCTCACCCATAAGGCCCGGGTTCGATTCCCGGCAACGGAAGAAAGTTTTGTTTTGATTTAAAATGATTTGAAAATGCTTAGAACTTAAAAATAATGAATTTTCGACGTTTTAACAAAGCTTTAGATTCAAATTATTACCCCATTGCAAGTGAAACTCAAGTAGATTTCGTTTCCACCAGTCAACCGTTTCCACCAGTCACCGCTTTCACCAGTTTCTGTTTTCACCAGTTTTCCAATTCGAGAAAGGCCACAGCTAAAATCATCCAAATTTTTTGTTAAACTTCAAAAGTGAATCTCTTTTTAATGTAATAAGAAAATATTTGCAATCCGGGTAAAGTCACGGCAAGCGTTAAGGTCAATCACTAGGAACTAAGGAAGCTCAAAAGCTTGGTGTCGCAGGGATTCGAACCCGCGATCTTTCGCTTACCAGCCAACGGTGCTAACCATTACACCACAACGCACTTGGACCGCCTTGCTCCAGAGGGAGTTAACTAATCTGTCAATCAAATGAACTCGCAATCTCGCTTTCACTCGAGTCTTAACCCTCATTTCCCCTCCCCGTTCCCACGTCCGTTGTGGTCTAGTGGTTAGGATTTATGGCTCTCACCCATAAGGCCCCGGTTCGATTCCCGGCAACGGAAGAAAATTTTGTTTTCTTGAAAAAATGTTAGCTTTTAAATCCAATGAAAAATAGAACTTCTAGGTGTTTGACTGAGGTTTTTTCTTAAAAACAATGACTCATCTATGACATCTCCAGATGGAGTTAACTAATCTTTCAATCGAATGAACTTCTAGGTGTCTGACTGAGACTTTTTCTTAAAAACAATGACTCATCTATTTCCCGAAATGAAATCTCTTTTGAGCAGTGTTTTTTTGATAATAAAATGAAGAGTTCTTTGAGAAAAAGGAAACGACCGTTCCTCGTCGATCCAAAAAAGGAAAAAGAACATAAATGAGATATTTGTATCAGTTTTTTTCGGGGATTTTTCCCGTTTTCTCAATTCTCATCAAATTCTTGATCTTCAGCACATTTTAGACCATTTCTCTAGTGAAATTGTCGATTTCGGTCGATTTTTCATTTCTCTACCCTCAAACGATCTCAAATTTCCCTTTTTTTTTTCCCTTTTTTCAATGTCTTTTCAATTTTCAACAGTCTGAAATCTCATTTTCAATGTTTTTCTGTAAATTTCGATTAAAAGAAGAGTTTTCTAATATCTCTAAGCTTTAAATCTCTTCGCTTTCTCTAAGCTTTGAATCTCGACAAGAGATATGTGTGGAAAACGAGTTGGTGACTGGGAAATGGTAATGGGAAATGGGCTATTTTAGATTTGAAAGTGAATTGTGAAAGAAGACATTTAAGAAGATTTAAGAAGAAGAAATTTCGGGGAACCCGGGCGCTCGGATACGACTTACCAAAAAGGGGATCAATCATTTGAAGACTTTCATATAGATCTTTCCGTTATATAGAGCTATATAGAGTGACGTTATATATGTCGTAACCGTTTACGAAATTCAGCCGCTAATGGAATGAGGGTATTTCCGGGCATCCAATCAAAAAGTCGCCCACATAAAAAATGTTCATAATACATATATTTTATAATAAATTTTTGAAATTAGCTCATTTGGTTCAGTAGAAAATTTTTTTTGAGCCCCCAAATTTTAGGTTTTTGAACCTAAACTTTGGGTGGCTAGAAAAAATTTTCTACTCAGCCAAAAAACTTGCCTAATAGCTCATTTTGTAGCCAATTTGATGTAGTTTCTTAAAGTAAAGCCATCTAAAACAATTTTTCGTTGAAAGTAGGAGAAAAATGGCGAGGAACAAATTCAGGGCAATTCTCAAATGTGAAAACAGCGACCGAGTTCAACTGAAGTCGTTCCTCGCCCTCTTTCTCCTAACAAATGTTCAATGTAGCTTTACTTTAAGAAACTACATCAAATTGGCTACAAAATGAGCTATTAGGCAAGTTTTTGGCTGAGTAGAAAATTTTTTCTAGCCACCCAAAGTTTAGGTTCAAAAACCTAAACTTTGGGGGCTCAAAAAAAATTTTCTACTGAACCAAATGAGCTAATTTCAAAAGTTTATTATAAAATATATGTATTATGAACATTTTTTATGTGGGCGACTTTTTGATTGGATGCCCGGAAATACCCTCATTCGTTAGCGGCTGAATTTCGTAAACGGTTACGACATATAGATCTTTTCGCTATCTAGAGTGCCGTTATATACAGGGTGCGGCAAAAGTTCTGACACTTTTGCTGTAAACAGTAATTTTTTTGGCTTCAAAAACCCGTGAATTTCAAAAAAATAACGCCGGATTCTAAAAATTTAGGTAATTTCACCCCAATATAGCCATTTTCATCAAAAAGATTTCAACTCTCAATAACTTTTTGACGAGAATTTTTTCTATCCCGGTCTGGTCGCTGAAGATTTTTGCGAAAGTTGACTTAAACTTTGCAGAATGAAATTTTTTCTCAAAAACTGCTGTTACCATTTGATAGAACTGAGTTTTTTCTGAAGCACGTGTGGCTGACTGTTTAAGTGTCTTTTATCTTAATCGGAAGGTCGAGGGTTCGAACCCCACATGCGACATGGTCACCCCCTTCGGATTTCCTTTCCCTTCGGGTTGAGAGGTTTTCTGGAGGGCAGTCTGGTGGTTGTGGCCCCAGTTCTTTAAAGTGACAAGCCACTCCTTCATCGTCATCTTCCCTTCACCACCAAAAAAGCTATTTAGTTCCCCATTGAGCTTAGGGTTAGGGAGCCGTCTGTCATGACGTGGGTTAAGTTAAGATATAGCCTAGTATTGTGTGTGTCGTTGTATTGTGATTGATATATTTCGTGTATGCGATAAATTCACCACTGGTAGCCCCAGTCGGTATTTTTAAAAACTGCTGTTACCATTTGATAGAACTGAGTTTTTTCTTGAAAACAAGCCACAAAAAAACTTTATAGCTCAAGCTCAAGCTCAAGCTAAAGCTCAAGCTCAAGCTCAAGCTCAAGCTCAAGCTCAAGCTCAAGCGAAAGATTTTCAAGCGATTCTACGAAGGGCACCCGAATCTAAACAGCAAAAAAAACTGCTGTAACGACCTTTAAACATCCTCATCAAAAGGTTGTTTAGATGGCAATTTTTGTGTAAAAAAGTATATTAGGGGGTAAAAATATCTGAATTTTTATAATCCGGTGTTAGTTTTTCAAAAATTCGCGTCTTTTCCAAGTCAAACTGCCCGTTTACAAAAAGTATCGGAGCTTTTGCCGCACCCTGTATACAGTCATGGACAAAAGTCTTTTAACGTTGGTTTTTAGAAGTTTTTTCTTTGTATATCTTGATCCAAATCCGACCGCAAACGGTTAAAAGATTTAGCAAACGGTTAAATCATTTCAAATCATTTCAAATCATTTCAAATCATTTCAAATCATTTCAAATCATTTCAAATCATTTCAAGCATCAAATCTTCTCTCTAGTTCTCTAATCCAATCCATTCTAAACCAAAAATCTCTCCCATTTTCTCAATTCTCCACAAAACCCTCATCTTTTTACCCTTTCTCTTCAAATCTTTAACCAAAAACATTTGCAAGATCTCTAAATTTCAAATTTTCTCTTTAAAATCTCTCAAATTCAATGATCTCTAAGAAATTTCGGAAAAATTTGACGATTTGACGATCTCCTTTACGTACTTTTTATTATTTTTATTATCAATCGACCGATTTTTCATTTTTCTTGATTAGTCAACGAAAAAGAAGGCTAGCAATGTCTTTCAATCAATCAATCCAATCAAATCAATCCAATCATTTCATCCAATCAATCCAATCATTTCAAATATGCCTACTTATTCAATCAATGATTCAAAAATGAAGAAAAAGAAATTCTGTAGCCCTTACAGACTACTTTTCACAATTATTTTCATGTTATTATTGCTGTTTATTGGTGCAATTGGAGCACAATGGATCGGTGGAGGGAATGGGGGATTGTTGAGCGGTTTGGGTGAGTGAAACGGGGATTTGAATGCTTTTGTTTGAACTTTTCTGAGTCAGTTGATTGTTGAGCGGTTTGGGTGAGTGAAATGGCGATTTGAATGCTTTTGTTTGAACTTTTCTGAGTCAGTTGATTGTTGAGCGGCTTGGGTGAGTGAAATGGCGGTTTGAATGCTTTTGTTTGAACTTTTCTGAGTCAGTGTACTTTGCACAGCTTCTGCCGCACTGTATTCTTTTGATTCCGATAAAGAAAGCTTCAAAAAAACCACAGAAAAAGTGATGTTATTGGTCGCAAATAGCAAAGCATTAATTGCCAATAACAAAGCAATATTTGCCAATAGCAAAGCGTTGACCCATCACAATTTAATGTAAAGCTTATTTCTGAAGAGGTTGAACGAGGGTTTTCGAGAAGACAGCGTCTTATTTGGTGATCAGATGAAAATAAAAAACGTGGATTACTTTTTCACACACCTAATAAGTGTCAAATGCTTTTTTTTTTTTTTTAAAAGAACCATTTGATCAGAAGTTAGTTATAAGGTTTGACAAAAACAAACAAAGTTTGACTTCTTATTTCAAAAACGAGCATATCATAAAACGGGGCATCCAGGGGTACGGTAATTGAAGCGTGTTTGGGAAAACAGGGCCCTATTTCTGAGTAGGACAAGAAAAAAAAGCTATAACTTTGCGCAGAATCACTATTTTTAATTACTTTTTGAACTAAAATGCTTAGAAAGAATCGTGAAATAAAAATTATTGGACAGGATTTGTTTGTTAATGAACTTTTATTGAGAACCAGACCTCCAAACTTTATCCTTTTGAAATCAGCACAAAATTCTGCGTCGAATGGTATATATTAGAAGAAATTTCATCAGAAAACACATTTTAACATTGTTTCGCGCGGATGTGCATTGTAATGACTTTTTAAAAGACATCAAAAGGGAGATTTTATGTCAGACAACAAAAGGATATAAGAGAGCAAAATCTGGACCGACTAGAGATGCTTAACTGAATTACGAAAGCTTTGGTACGTCCTAGAGATGGTTAACTGAATTACGAAAGCTTTAAACACAACAATTCTATTGCTCTTACAGGTTTTGGTGGAAATGGAGCTCAAAATTTTCAAAATCCAAATCAACAATGGCAACAACCACAAAATGGAGGGGTTCTAGGTGAGGAAATCTTGCGGAAATTTAAAGATTTAAAAGATACTGTAGCTTAGATGCTGTAGCTTGGATATTGTAGCTTGGATACTGTAGCTTGGGTACTGTACCTTGAATTCGGTAGGTTGAATTCGGTAGCTTGAATTCGGTAGCTTGAATTCGGTAGCTTGAATTCGGTAGCTTGGATCCTGTAGCTTGGGTACTGTACCTTGAATTCGGTAGCTTGAATTCGGTAGCTTGAATTCGGTAGCTTGGGTATTGTAGCTTGGATACTGTAGCTTGGGTACTGTACCTTGAATTCGGTAGCTTGAATTCGGTAGCTTGAATTCGGTAGCTTGAATTCGGTAGCTTGAATTCGGTAGCTTGGGTATTGTAGCTTGGATACTGTAGCTTGGGTACTGTACCTTGAATTCGGTAGCTTGAATTCGGTAGCTTGAATTCGGTAGCTTGGGTACTGTACCTTGAATTCGGTAGCTTGAATTCGGTAGCTTGAATTCGGTAGCTTGGGTATTGTAGCTTGGATACTGTAGCTTGGGTACTGTACCTTGAATTCGGTAGCTTGAATTCGGTAGCTTGAATTCGGTAGCTTGAATTCGGTAGCTTGGGTACTGTACCTTGAATTCGGTAGCTTGGGTATTGTAGCTTGGATACTGTAGCTTCTAGACTGAATCGTGATAAACTAAATTATAACTAAATTATAACTAAACTAAACTAAATTTTTAGCTTTTAGAGGACTTTGGCTCGGAAAAGAAAGCCCTTTTGTGTTTCGATAATTGAAAATGAAACTCTCATTTAGATTTAGAAATAAAAATATTGATTTTAATAGAATTGAAGTCTTTAATAGAAGCTTTTTTGTGGAAATAATTGGAAACTATAATAAATTATAATAAACAAGATAATTTCTAATCTCTTTTTTGTTTAGATGATTTGCTTGGATCGCTTGGAATGATGCAGAATAACAATCAATTGCTTCAACCACAACAATCTTCGCAAGGAGAGCATGGAGGGATTGCGCAAAATGGTGAACATTTTCTTGGCTCATTAGAATGAAATAAGTCTAGGCTAAAGCTCGGCAAGGTTAAATCAACTAGAACTAGGTCAGCTAAGCAGCTAAGCAGCTCAGCTAAGCAAGAAGCTAAGCAGCTCAGCTAAGCGAGAAGCTAAGCAGCTCAGCTAAGCAGCTCAGCTAAGCAGCTCAGCTAAGCAGCTCAGCTAAGCAGCTCAGTTAAGCAGCTCAGTTAAGCAGCTCAGTTAAGCAGCTCAGTTAAGCTAAGCGAACCTTGAAAACAAAGCTTTTCAAAAACTCTAAAAAGTCATTTGCAAGAGAAATGATTTGGTTATTTAATAAAATAACCGTAGCTTGCGATTAATTCAATTAGAAGATGAATCTAGGTGAAAGACAGTAGGATTCAACCTAATAGGATTCAGTATTTGGCCAGAATCAAGGTTTACTTAGGCTTAGACTTAATGCAAAAGCTAGCGGCTAGCGCCTTGCACTAAGTTTATTTAGGTTTTCAGGCTTAGACTTCGGCTTCGGGTCAAGCTCAGGCTTAGGCTTAGGCTTAGGCTTAGGCTTAGCTAGCTTAGGCTTAAGATTAGGCTTAGTGCGGAGGCTAGCGGCTAGCGCCTCGCACTAAGTCTATTTGGGTTTGGGCTGAACCCCCCATTTTCTGGATCTCAGCCAGTTTAAGCTTAAGCTTAGGCTTAGGCTCAGGCTTAGGCTTAGGCTTAGCTGGGGTCAAGCTGGCTAGGTTCAGGATCAGCCTAAAACTAGGCTGATCGCTAGCTAAGACCTGAGCCTGAGATCAGAGCTAGGCCAGTGCCAAGTAGGGCCAGGATCAGGCCAAGCTAGGTATCTGGTTCGGTTTAGCCAAGATCAGTTCTAGAAGATTTCTGCTTCTATCCACATTTAGGTTTAACGAACGATTTGAGTCGACTCCTTCATCAGGGCGATCCCGGACATCACCAATGGGAAGAGCACGCGCGGCGATTTTGTGGGAAATATCCAACACATCAGAAATGCGTGTAAGTCTTGGAAAACTGGAATAATCGTTGTTGAGATTTGTCATAGATTCAGTTTTTAGAGGTGGCAAGTTTCCAGAGTTCAGCGAAATCGAAGGTATGCTCGCGAACATCGGGCGGAGTGTGCAAAATCTTGTTCCACAGATTCCCAGGTTTGATTTGTACTAGTATCTCTTTACAGAACCTTACTAGATGATCCAGTACTATGTAATCATTTCTAGTATCCTTTCTAAACCTTATAGGATCACTTTAAACAATCCCCTGAACGGTGTGCCGTTTGATTTGGCCTCATTGATCAACAACAGTCTAATGGGAATTGGAGAGATCAATGTAAATGCCGTTCAAAGTATTCAGGTAAAAGAAATTTACATAAAAACGTTTCAACTTTTCATAAAAACGTTCAAAGATCAATAAGATTTTAGAATGTTTGTCAAAGAATGGACTGCAATGAGCAAAAGGCCGCTTACACAGAAAGTCGGAGCTATGTTAGGGAAAAGGTCGGAATTATTGATATCTTTTGATTTTTAAATCAAATTTTCTTTTAGATGTTAAATTTCGAAAAGATCGTCCACGGAAAAGATACATCAAATGATTTGGATTTGAGATTGGAGAGGACGAGACAAGTCAAGCAAGCGTTGATCGACAGAGCGAATCTCCAGGGAGTGGTGAGGATGATTTTGATTTAAATGAACAAATGGCCGACTGGCTAAGAGCCTTGTATCTTGGTCGAGCGGTCAAGGGTTTAATCCCGCTGCCTAGATTATTTTTTTCATATACCGTATTTCTTCGAATCGACCTTTACCAGGAATAGACGTCCACCAGGAATCGACCTCCACCAGGAATCGACGCCCACCAGGAATCGACGTCCACCAGGAATAGACGTCCACCACGAATCGACGCTCACCACGAATAGACGCTCACCATGAATAGGCGCTCACCACGAATAGACGCTCACCACGAATAGACGCTCACCACGAATAGACGCTCACCATGAATAGGCGCTCACCATGAATCGACGCTCACCACGAATCGACGCTCACCACGAATAGACGCCTACCCTATGCTACTTTACTATGAACGTTTTCTGCTGGCTTTTTCCTTATAAGCAGATTTAGCGTTCTCCAAATTGCTTTATTTGTTCATTTTTATAAATAATTTTTTTTCAGGTATTATCTAATCGTCTGAAGGTAAATCTTCTGATGATGAAACTCGAGTCAAGAAGAACTCGAAGAACGAAGAAGGAAGAACTCGAAGAACGAAGAACGAAGAACGAAGAGCGAAGGACGAAGAGCGAAGGACGAAGAGCGAAGAACGAAGGACGAAGAACGAAGGACGAAGAACAAGGAGTCAAGAAGAAGCGATGCTACGATATAGAAACGAAATTGGATGCGATTGTATGCGTGCAAAAGAGGAATAAAATTTCTGCAACTGTTTGGAAGTTTGGAGTCGCGCTGAATCCCGGAATGGATAAAGGAAAAGGCTTGATGGCTGAAAGGGAGGACATGGATCTTCGTCTTTCGGGATGGTGGCCGGCAAGCAATTGTGAAGGTGTTGAACGAATTGCCGAAACAATCATCGACTTATTTTCCACAATTACTTCAAGGATTGGGAAAGATGCATTGGTTCAAAAAGGAAGAGCTGATTCCGGATAGAACCCAGCTCATCAATGCTATCGAACAAAGAAATAAAGATTTCAAATCGCTGCTGACTAATTTGAAAGCTGCTGACTTCGATAATGAAGAAGATAGTGATTTTTTTGAAAAAATAAACGCCTAGACGATGGACTACAGTATCTAATTTTTTTTTTCTATATTTAGGCTTCTTTTTTTCTTGTTTATACCATATGATTTATATTGATGAAGGTCTTTTTTAAAGACTTCTTTAAATGCAGATCTTCTGCTACAGTGTGCTAGAGGATAAGCGTTTTGTAAAGAGCACAAAAATCATTGTAAACTTTAGGTGACTCCAGCGGATGATGGAGTTTTCGATAAAGACATTCTCTTGACAACAGAACAAGCGGATTTCATGTTGAACGAGTTGGGGAAAAGCGGTGGAATGAGAAAGTGAGAAGAAAGAGATCTAGTACTCATTAGAGCCTTCAATTCAATGTTTTTTTTTGCAAATTTTCATTTAAAAACAGTTCTTTAGGTGTTTTTCAGTAAACTTTTCGGTAAAAGATCAACTGGCTGAGCAAAATGCTATGCTACCTATACCATTCGACGTAGAATTTAATGCTGATTCCGAATCTGTCTTCCGTTTTTGCTAAATAATAATCTGCAAAGAGTTATAAGCGTCTAAAGTCTATTAGGACTCTGTAAATGGTCTTAGCAGCAAAGCTGTAAATGGGTTTGGTCTTAGCAGCCTTCTTGAGGCCCCCATTGGCCTTCTAGGGTCTCCTATCGGCCTTCTAGCAGCCTCCTTTGCTAAATAATAATCTGCAAAGAGTTATAAGCGTCTAAAGTTTGTTAGGACTCTGTAAATGTGAGCGTTTTGGTCTTAGCAGCCTTCTAGAGGCCCCTATTGGCCTTCTAGGGTCCCCTATTGGCCTTCTAGCAGCCTCCTTTCCGACCATATTCGGTGCGGCTGTGGCCGAGTGGTAAAACGTTCGTTTCCAGCGGTTTCCAGTTCGTTTCCTCACAAGTTCGAGCGCCGCTTGGGATTGAGCAATCGATTCTTTTGCTTTTTTTCAAGAAAAACTGACTATTGTTTATTTCTGACTGACTGACTATTCTGACTACTGTATTTAGCTAAATCAGTATTGTCAAATCGATTATCTAAACCGATTTAATTCCAGGAAAGGTAGCTTAAACCGATTTAATTCCAGGAAACGTAGCCTAAACCGATTTAATTCCAGGAAAGGTAGCTTAAACCAATTTAATTCCAGGAAAGGTAGCTTAAACCTATTTAATTCCAGGAAACGTAGCTTAAACCGATTTAATTCCAGGAAACGTAGCTCACTCTTCTTCGAAGAAGAATACGTAAAGAAATGGGATTTGAGGAAGCCGATAAAGTATACTTTTCATGAGTCATTAGGTAAAGTATATTATAAAAATTTCTCTTTGTAAACCTAATTATTCTAATTCTTCTTTAAAGCTTGAATATTACAGAAGAATGGGACAAGAATGACGTTCGAATGGGAATAGCGGAGATTACTCGAAATGTTGAATGCTTAAAATTTGAATTTCTTGATTCAGCGCCCAGTGGTCCACATCTGCATTTCATGAAAATCGAGAATTCAAATTTGTAAGTCGAACTTTGTGAGTTTTAAAGGTTAAACAATGAAATTTTAGCTGTGGCTTGTCATATACTGGTCGGTTGGATACGGGAAATCCGATTTATTTGAGTTTCACATGTGGAAATGTGAGTTCTTTTGAGATTTCTTTAAAAAGCATAATTTAAAGAGCTTAAATCAAGATAAACTGTTACACCAAAATAATCTAAAAGCTAAAAAAACAGGGGAAATCACTGATTGACAAAAGTCGCATCATTTGGCTGGCGCTGGTATTACCTAGGGTCAAGTCAAATCGGCAATAAAGCCAACTCAAGCTTGGGCAATCAGTTTTGAGACATTTGAACTCAAATGATCGATCGGAACCGGTTTGGAACCGTATTAGAATCGTATTGGAACCGTATTGGAATTGTATTGGAACCGTATTGGAATCGTATTGGAACCGTATTGGAATTGTATTGGAACCGTATTGGAATCGTATTGGAATTGTATTGGAATCGTATTGGAACCGTATTGGAACCGTATTGGAATTGTATTGGAACCGTATTGGAATCGTATTGGAATTGTATTGGAACCGTATTGGAATCGTATTGGAATTGTATTGGAACCGTATTGGAATCGTATTGGAATCGTATTGGAACCGTATTGGAACCGTATTGGAATTGTATTGGAACCGTATTGGAACCGTATTGGAATTGTATTGGAATCGTATTGGAATCGTATTGGAATCGTATTGGGACCGTATTGGAACCGTATTGGTACAAAATAGGAACCGTATTGGAACCGTATTGGAACCGTATTGGAATTGTATTGGAATCGTATTGGAATCGTATTGGAACCGTATTGGAATTGTATTGGAACCGTATTGGAATCGTATTGGAATTGTATTGGAACCGTATTGGAATCGTATTGGAATCGTATTGGAACCGTATTGGAACCGTATTGGAATTGTATTGGAACCGTATTGGAACCGTATTGGAATTGTATTGGAATCGTATTGGAATCGTATTGGAATCGTATTGGGACCGTATTGGAACCGTATTGGTACAAAATAGGAACCGTATTGGAACCGTATTGGAACCGTATTGGAACCGTATTGGAACCGTATTGAACCGTATTGGAACCGCATTGGAACAAAATAGGAACCGTATTGGAACCGTATTGAAACCCTATTGGAACCGTATTGGAAGCGTGTTGGAACCGTATTGGAATCGCGTTTGAACCATATTGGAACAAAATCGGAACCGTATTGGAACCATCGTGAAACCGTATTAGAACCGCATTCGAACCATATTGGAACCTTTTTTCCCATCCCATGCCAAGAATTATTTCTTCTTTGAAAATTGTTTCTTTTCTTTAAAAACTCTAAGCTGTCTATGTAGGTTGTCGATTTTTAGGCTAAATTCCAGTTTGATGATTTGGATGACTGATTTTCTAAGCTTTACAATGAGAAAGGCTGACAAAACTACACCAAAATAATCTAAAAGCTAAAAATACAGTAATCTAGGGGCAATCACAAAAGTCGCATCATTTGGCTGGCGCTGGTATTACCTAGGGTCAAGTCAAATCGGCAATAAACCCAACTCAAGCTTGGGCAATCATTTTTGAGACATTTGAACTCAAATGATCGATCGAAACAACCTTAAACGATCTTAAATCCTTGGATGGCCTGGTCTGGCTTAGCCAGAAGCCTAGTCCTGGCTTAGCTTCTGACCTTGCACAACCTAGAAGACGTTGCTTATGTCCCAATTCTATGCTATGCTGGGCCAATCTTGGGCCAATGCCAACCTGCTATCCCCAGAGTTGATCCTTTTATGGGTTGAGGCTGGAAAAACAAAAACTAATCGGCACCGGGATCCGAACCTGGTCGGCTGGATACGGGAAATCCGATTTATTTGAGTTTCACATGTGGAAATGTGAGTTCTTTTGAGATTTCTTAAAAAAAAGCATAATTTAAAGAGCTTAAATCAAGATAAACTGTTACCTTTAAGCATAAAATTTACATTTAATATTATCGTTTTCTCTCTAATAGTAGCGCACCTTAAGCATCGCCTAAATTCCGCCTAAAATCTCGAGAACCGCTTAATAGAATCTATCGATGTGGGGTCGCAAAATGTAGCTGACGATGAGATCTTGTGGGGGATTTGAGTGTTGAGTTTCTGTGAAGCTTTGGAAGCCTTTGAAAGCCGTAAAATAGTCATCAACTCGGCTCGCTTGGGTACACTACTATAAGAGAAAATACGGTATTAAAATGTCCGGCAATTGGCTTTAAGAAATCGGACTCTGATGGAATCAAGAAAATAATGTTTAGGTAATTTTTTCTAATAGTAGCGCACCTTAAGCGTCGCCTAAATTCCTCAAAATGTAGCTGACGATGAGATCTAGTCGAGAATTAGAATGTTGAGCTTCCGTAAAAGCCTGGAAACCGTAAAATCGTCACCAACTCAGCTCGACCCGGTGCACTACTATTAGAAAGAATATGGTAATTAAATCAAATGCCAACCTGTCTATGAATTATATGTGAATGTCCGGATGGATTTTGTGATTGATTCGGTGTCTGGGATGGGGTTTGCGAGGCTGAAGCAGCTGCTGCTGCCGCGGCAAGACTCTGTGCCGGCGCCGGGGGAAAATGTAGCTTTAGATGATCAAGAAAACGGATAAAGAAATTTTCGAAACTGTTCAGTCTGTTCTGCTTCTGTTCTGGCTTCTGGCTGAACAATCTGTTCAGCCAATTCCTTTGTATCACATTTTGATCAAATTATAAGCAAAACGAGTTTTTTTTGCTTTTCTGCGTCGCCTAAATTCCTCGAAATCTCGAGAGCCGCTTATCAGAACCTATCGATGTGAGGTCAGAAAATGTAGCTGACGATGAGATCTAGTGGGGGATTAGAGTGCTGAGCTTCTGGGAAAGCTTGGAAACCGTAAAATAGTCATCAACTCGGCTCAGCTGGGTGCATCGAGAGAATACGGTAGCTGTTTTAGTCGAATTTCTTGTCAAGAGCGGTGCTTTAATGAAAATAGAGATTTAAAGAAGAAAAAAGATTAAATGTAATTTGAATAAGGCTAAAGGAATTAAAGATTTAAATCCAAATTGAAATCATTTCAGCCACGTGGTATCGCGATTCATGAGATAATGCACGCATTGGGCGTCGCTCATCAACATTTACGTACGGATCGCGATGATTGGATTGAGATCGATTGGACGAATATAAATCCCCAGCACTATGATATGTTTGCCGTTTCGAATGCGAGAATGTTTACAACGTGAGAAATTGAGTAGAGAAAAAGATATGCTCTTTTATAGATATGGAATTCCGTACGATTACAAAAGTATTATGCACTATAATGCTTATACGGCGGCTGTGGATACGAGAAAACCGACGATGAAACCGAGAGTAAGTTTAGAAAGATATTAGGTTGTCCGGGAATAGCTGAGCGTTTTTTATTGTTTATTATTTGGGTACATTTTTCTCAATGAAGTACAGTCATGGACAAAAGTCTTGGCGGCTCCTGGGTGGCAACTTTCAAACGCAAATTTAGCAACCTTTCCGAGAGGCTATAAAAAAGTTGTCACAAGTATTTTTGAGCATTTTTACTCTACTTTTAGCTATGACCAAGCATTGAACTCGAAAGTTTATTTTAAACAACAAAAATAAGCGTAAACGACAAAAAGGTCACAAAGGCCCGCCAAGACTTTTGTCCATGACTGTATGCTTGGTACCTTGTAATGTTATCAACACTTTCCAAAGCCAAATCTGCACCAAAAGAAGGTTTGGTGGTCCGCAGTGACAGTTTGCTGGTCTGCAATGACAGTTTGGTGGTCCGCAATGACAGTTTGGTGGTCCGCAGCCATCACATCCAGCAGCCATCCATCACAGCTTTCTGAATCCGGGGGAAACGATTACGGCGGAGAACTACTGCCAACAAATCGATGAAATGCACCAGAAATTGCGGCGAATTTGCCCGGCATTGGTGAACAGAAAAGGTCCAATTCTTCTCCATGACAAGGCTCGTCCGCACGTCGTACAACCCTGCAAAACCTGAACGAACTGCGCTACGAAAATTTGCCTCATCCGCCATATTCGCTGAACCTTTCGCCTACCGATTACCACTTTTTCAAGCTGTGATTTTTCAATCTCGACAACTTTCTCCGGGAGAAATGCTTCAAAAACTCGATGCCAAAAACGCCTTCGCCGACTTTATCGCCTCCAGAAGCTCGGCCTTCTATGCTACCGGCATAAATAAATTTGTTTCTCGTTGGCAAAAATGTGTTAATTGTAATGGTTCTTATTTTGATTCATGTTTTTTTTGGATCAAGTTATGGGATTTTAAATATTCGAGTTGAAAACGCTCATTTATTTCTGGACAACCTAATACTTTACTTTGTTACTTTACTACTTTACTTTGCTTACTTTGCTTGCTAAACACACTCTTTCTAGTGCACTGAAGTCTTTATTTTCTTGTGGTAACAAAGAAAGATAAAGAATTTAATTCACGATATGTTAACAGATTTGAGCACAAAGTACAAGGCGAACAGCTGAATGAACTCATTTAAATGATTAGAGCTAATTGGGTAAATGAACCGGGCAAAGCAATCAAATTTAGATCTTTATGAGGCCGTGTTCTTAAACCTTTGTCCGGCACTTTATAAGTGTACTTTGTGTTAACAACTGGAAACATATCCTTTCTGACACTTAATAAACAACTTTAGCAAAGCGCAACTCAAAACATTCGCTTCTTGGGGCAACGAGATCAGATGTCGACTCGAGATATTGAATTGTTGAAGAAAATGTACTGCAAATTGGAATGTATGTGATTTGAAAGCAAATTTGAGAATTCATTTATAGTAGTGGTTAAACGTTTGGCCGTTTGACCCCCGTTTGGCCCCCGTTTGGCCGTTTGACCCCCGTTTGGCCCCCGTTTGACCGTTTGACCCCCGTTTGGTCCCCGTTTGGCCCCCGTTTGACCGTTTGACCCCCGTTTGACCCGCGTTTGACCGTTTGACCCCCGTTTGGCCCCCGTTTGGCCCCCGTTTGGCCCCCGTTTGACCGTTTGACCCCCGTTTGGCCCCCGTTTGACCGTTTGACCCCCGTTTGGCCCCCGTTTGACCGTTTGACCCCGTTTGGCCCCCGTTTGGCCCCCGTTTGACCGTTTGACCCCCGTTTGGCCCCCGTTTGACCGTTTGACCCCCGTTTCGCCCCCGTTTGGCCCCCGTTTGGCCCCCGTTTGGCCCCCGTTTGACCGTTTGACCCCCGTTTGGCTCCCGTTTGGCCGTTTGACCCCGCGTTAACTTAAAACGCTAGTTTATTTGATTCAAATAACTAAAAGCTTATTCGGTAGTTATGATACGGCTTGTTTTTAAGGAAACAACTTGACTTTCATGGAAAAAATCAAAGAGTTGCATAGCGAATAGGACTTTAGTTGTTATTCCAACAATGTTATTGGCTTTAAAATGGACAACGATCTTTGATTTTCAAAAGATAAATGAGTATATGGGAAATCAAATTGTTAAGCAAGCTTTCTAGAGTTAGATTTTGGTAGAAGTGTTGGTAGAAGGTAGAAGTGTTGGTAGAAGGTAGAAGTGTTGGTAGAAGGTAGAAGTGTTAGTAGACGGTAGAAGTGTTGGTAGACGGTAGAAGTGTTGGTAGACGGTAGAAGTGTTGGTAGACGGTAGAAGTGTTGGTAGACGGTAGAAGTGTTGGTAGACGGTAGAAGTGTTGGTAGACGGTAGAAGTGTTAGTAGACGGTAGAAGTGTTGGTAGACGGTAGAAGTGTTGGTAGACGGTAGAAGTGTTGGTAGAAGGTAGAAGTGTTGGTAGACGGTAGAAGTGCTTTCTGAATAAGATGCAAAGCTAATTTAAAAGAAAAATCTTCTTAATTCTTCTTTTAAGCAATTTTTCTTTTAAATTTGTCTTTTGTCTGATTTAGGTTTTAGTTATTTCGAAAACGATCATTTTGGATACTAGCAAAAGCTTAGAATTTTGTCTAAACATCAAAAGATTCAAGACTTATTGTTAGGGGATTGATTTGAGAAGAATTCGAGACATTCATTGGTACTTATTTGATTACACGGCTCGTTTCTAAGCTTTTACCTCAAAATTTCCCTGAAAATAGACTTAACGTATTAACTTTTTTTTGAGTGGACCAAATTTTCTGAAAATTCCGATTTTTCTTATCTGGAATACACAACAACTTTTGGATTTATTAGGTTTTTGAATATGATAAAAGAAATTAGATCTGTTTTAGATCTGTTGATCTGTTTAGATCTGTTGATCTGTTTAGATCTGTTGATCTGTTTAGATCTGTTGATCTGTTTAGATCTGTTGATCTGTTTAGATCTGTTGATCTGTTTAGATCTGTTGATCTGTTTAGATCTGTTGATCTGTTTAGATCTATTGTACAGCGCTATAAATTGACGTGGATGGGTGTGTCTAGTCTTTTAGCCACTACTTTGTTTAATAGCTTTTTAGATTTTAAAAGATTCTTTAGCCTGTTGGGATACGAATGTTTTCTGCGGTTCGTGGGCTCTCAAGAATTTGTGTCGATCTCAGCGCAGCAGCCAATGGATGCAGCAAAATTGTCGAAAGAGTTGTAATATGTGTTGATGAAGAAAAAGTCTTTTTTTTTTTTACTAATATTTGCTCAACTTTTCTTTCATTTAAAACTTGAAATTGATTTTCATTTTTCATTTTAATCCTTTCTGAGTTATAAAAGGAGTTTTCAAAGAATATTTATAAATTTAGAAATAAAAACATTTCATTATTTTGCTTAAATCTTTTTTTAAACCGGTTTGAACTCAATTTTCTTTTGTTTTTTTGATGTCTTTCCATTAATCTTTACAATGAATTTCTCAAATGATTTTCAATAAAAGTCATATGACGATTACAAGTATACATAACAAGTTTTACAGAATCTAATCTAAATTCTAATTGGATTATCTGAAGAGTTGAATTTAAAAAGCTTATTTTTGATGAAACAAAACTTATCTTTTGAGTAAGCAAAGCTTATCTTTTAACTAAACAAAACTTATCTTTTGACTAAACAGCTAATCTTTTAACTAAACAAAGCTTATCTTTTGAGTAAACAAAGCTGATCTTTCAACTAAACAAACAAACAAATCCGCATGGAAGAAAAGCTATGTTATCTGTTTGATGGAATTCCCGTGGTCTTATACACTTTGAGGTTCTAGCTTCTCTTCCAACAGTCACCTCAGATCTATATGTGCAACAGCTGGAACGAGTAGACCAGGCTTTCAAGAACGAGTAGACCAGGCTCTTAAGAACGAGTAGACCAGGCTCTCCAGAACGAGTAGACCAGGCTTTCAAGAACGAGTAGATCAGGCTCTCAAGAACGAGTAGACCAGGCTTTCAAGAACGAGTAGACCAGGCTCTCAAGAACGAGTAGACCAGGCTCTCAAGAACGAGTAGACCAGGCTCTTAAGAACGAGTAGATCAGGCTCTCAAGAACGAGTAGACCAGGCTCTCCAGGTGTAAACAAATCGACTGTGAGATATCTGCAAGATTACGCGCGCCCACACACAGCAAAGAAGACGCAGGAAAAACTCGAGGATATTGGGTTGGGAATGTCTCCGCCGTCTAGTCCGAATCTGGCACCCTTAGACTGCCACTTATTTCGATCTATGCAGCAATTCCTGGTCGATAAACACTTCAAGGATTACGATGAAGTCCGAATTTGGGTAGGCCAATACGTCGACTTGCAGCCTCATGATTTCTTCAGCAAAGAAATCCGAGATTTGAAAGAAAAATAGAGAAAGATTGCCTAAAGAAAAACTATTGCCAACAACGGAGAATATCTTTTGGATTAAAGCGCATTGTTTTCTTTTTGTGGAGATAAATATCATTCCGGACAACTTAATATATATATTTTAACCTATCAATATATAATATATTGGGTTGGGGAGAATGAGTCGGCGCCAAACTTTAAAGGGACTTTTTGCACACATAAAGCCTTCTTTAAACATACGTTTGGTTTCATCAAAAGGATCCACTATTTCTCTACAAAATCACTTTTGAGAGATTCCACAAAGCTTTTCTTTCGTGGAGTTTATGAACGTCCAAACGCAGCTGGTTAAAATGGCAAAGAGTCCGACTCATCATTTGAACAGTTTCTTTCACATAAACCTTCTTTGGTGTTTATATAAAAAAGATAGAGCACATTCAATTACTTAAGTTGCCAAATTTGCAGGAAGATCCCACCAATGGTTTTTTCTAGATCACAGTTTGTAGTTTTTGTGAAAAAATGGCTTTTTCTTGAGCGGAGGCGATGTTTGAATTTTCTTTTAAATATCATTTTGTAGAGAATTAGTTAACCATTCTACTGATATCAAACGCATATTATTTGACGAAGTCGAATAGAAGTTTTAGACATTTTTTTGATTTTCGGCGCCGATTCATTCTCCCCAACCCAATAATATCGTGTTGCTTTTTATCGTCCTTTTTCGTATATACAGGGTGGCTGAAAATTACGTGCGTGCGCGTTACGTGCGCGCTACGTGCCAAATTACGTGCGCCCTACGTGCGCAATTACGTGCGCGCTACCTGCGCAATTACGTGCGCGCTACCTGCGCAATTACGTGCGCGCTACCTGCGCAATTACGTGCGCGCTACCTGCGCAATTACGTGCGCGCTACGTGCCAAATTACGTGTGCCCTACGTGCGCAATTACGTGCGCGCTACCTGCGCAATTACGTGCGCGCTACCTGCGCAATTACGTGCGCGCTACCTGCGCAATTACGTGCGCGCTACGTGCCAAATTACGTGCGCCCTACGTGCGCGCAGCATCTGACATAGTTTTAAACAATGTATAAAGCATTGCTACTCATCTTTTTGTGTTTTGATATTCTTTTTATCGTTGTCTATTATCGTTGTCCTTGGAAGTGGCTAAAAATTCACAAAATCACCATCAACTTCTCAGTCCAGCTCTCAAGAGCACTCGCAAACGAAAAGTCGCTACAAAAGGTCTGTTTCCAAAAAGTTTGATGATTTGCGGGGGAATCAGTGCTTCCGGAAAGACCCCGTTGGTTTTTATCGATAAAAATCTGAAGATTAACGCAAAAGTCTATCAAAAAGAGATTCTCGAGAAAGCTGTGGTGCCGTGGAAGAGGAGCCATCCCAATTTGACCCTTCAACAAGATTGGGCGCTGGCCCACAGAGCCAAAACAACAATTCGCTTTCTCGAAACTAAAATTGGCTCTTTTTTGACGAAGGATCAATGGCCTGCAAACAGCCCGGATCTCAATCCGTTGGACTTTTCGGTTTGGGGTTTTATGGAAGAACAATTGAGAAATAGGAAAATCAATAATTTGCATGATTTAGGTCGAGAACTGATCAAAATCTGGAACGACTTGGATGCAAACTATCTCCGCTGCACCGTCGATTCTGTAAAGGAGCGAATTGAAGCCTGTATCAAAGCTTGAATAGAAGCGAATTGAAGCTTGTATCAAAGCTTGAATGGAAGCGAATTGAAGCCTGTATCAAAGCTTGAATAGAAGCGAATTGAAGCTTGTATCAAAGCTTGAATGGAAGCGAATTGAAGCCTGTATCAAAGCTTCAATCAAAGCGAATTGAAGCCTGTATCAAAGCTTCAATCAAAGCGAATTGAAGCCTGTATCAAAGCTTCAATCAAAGCGAATTGAAGCCTGTATCAAAGCTTGAATGGAAGCGAATTGAAGCTTGTATCAAAGCTTGAATCAAAGCGAATTGAAGCCTGTATCAAAGCTTCAATCAAAGCGAATTGAAGCTTGTATCAAAGCTTGAATGGAAGCGAATTGAAGCTTGTATCAAAGCTTCAATCGAAGCGATTCTGTAAAGAAACGAATTGAAGCCTGTATCAAAGCGGATGGAGGCCACTTCGAAAATTTCTTGTAATTATTAAATACTTTTGTTACAACTATTATATAAATAACTATTTTTTACATGTTCTTTGAAAGAAAATTAAATTATGGCGTTTTCTTTGGCGTACATAATTTTCAGCCACCCTATTGATAGGTTAAAGATGCACTAAAGATCAATTGAAAGATAGCATTTGACATAAAAAGGATCTAAAACTTGTCAAAAGATCTCTCAAAATCTCTCTAAAATGAATGATTGTGAAAAAGTTGAGCAAAAGTTGAGCAAAGGTACTCTTTTTTCAAAGAAAAATCAATTCCAATAGAAAAAGAGAAAGAGAAAACGTTTAGGAAATAACATTTTTCGATTAAACAAGAAAAGATTTTTGTGAGATTTTCGTGATTTCTTTGATTCTTTGTTTCTATGAAGTATTTTCTAAATCTTCTTCTATTTTATTTTTTAATTATTCTTGCTGAAGATACAAAGCAAGTGCCACCCTGGGGATACGCTGAAGTTAGTCATTTTTAAATAGAACCAGTCATAGTCATAGTCATAGTTTAAATAGTCATTTAAAACTTGAATTTTATTTATTGATTTTGATTTTTCTTTTGATTTTTCTTTTGTTTCTCTTTTGTAAGATTATAATAGCTTTTTAATAGCCTTTTAATAGCCCTTTAATAGCCTTTTAATAACCTTTTGATAACCCTTTAACCCATTCGAAACTTCTGCAGCGAATAATCGCTGCAGCAAAAACTCAGGAACGGACCGCTGCAGCGATTATTCGCTGCAGCGCTAATTGAGCTATTTTCATTCAATTAATTGCTTTTTTTTTGCTGTTTTTCAGCATTACATGTATATTCCAATTGTAGCAGATCTACAAATTACGTGGGCAAAAAAGATGTTTCATATTTACCCGGAATCAATGCAGTCTCTGGTTTTGCATTGAAATGTTCCATAATAGCTCTAATCTTATAGAGCCGATCTCCTGCAGGATCCAGTTCATTATCACAAAAACGCAGGTTGCGAAGAATAGATTCAAATTTTGCTCATGACATAATGTGGGACATGTGGGAAAATCCTCCTAATCCAGGCCTGCTACTCCAGTAGTCACGAATCCTCGGTAATTTGACGATTCCCATTTGAAGCCAGGAAGAGCTTGAAAGATTTTGCATCGAAATCCTGCCAGTTTGTTTTCCTTTTTCCATGTTTATTAGATTCGCCTACTAAAATATTGTCGTCGATAAAATAAGAACAATAATCGATAGGATCTTGAAAAGTACTGAAGTCAAATCCAAATCGTTCTTCATCAAAAATAAATGGTCTAGGAGACTCTCTTACATCTTTCCAACCATAAATAAACTGCTTCGGAGTCAAAAATGTCAAAAAAGGGCTTGGTCCGTAGACGAAAAAAAAGAAAAAACGCTGCGGTTTCGAATGGGTTAATAGCTTTTTAATAGCCCTTTAATAGCATTTTAATAGCCTTTTAATAATAATAATAATAATACTTTATTCAAACGATAAAGTGAAAGAAATGATAGAGAAATGCACAGTGATACTTAATCATACAATACATACTGAAATCAATAAGCCAATTACTTACGGCAAAGAGCCACTAGATCTAAAGCATCGATACGTTTCTTGAATATGAAAAGCGACTGAATTTCTCGTATGTCGTTTGGGAGCAAGTTCCATAATCTAGCGGCTCTAACGGGAAATGAATTTGATAAAGAGGCATTGGAAGCAAAGGGAATTTGCAAAAGGAATGAGCCACTTCTGGGCCCTGACCGCGGTTTAAATTTGAAAAAGTCTAAAAAAAAAATAATCCTTCAATAACCCTTTAATAACCCTTTAATAACCCTTTAATAACCTTTCCTTTAAATTTTGACTTAATTCAGACTTTATTTTGATCTCATTCGATAAAACAAACTAACTTTATTGATTTAATTTTGATTGTATTTTAATTTGTTTTATCGAATGAGATCAAAATAAAGTCTGAATTAAGTCAAAATTTAAAGGAAAGGTTATTAAAGGGTTATTAAAGGATTATTAAAGGATTATTAAAGGGTTATTAAAGGGTTATTAAAGGGTTATTAAAGGATTATTAAAGGGTTATTAAAGGGTTATTAAAGGGTTATTAAAGGATTATTAAAGGGTTATTAAAGGGTTATTAAAGGGTTATTAAAGGGTTATTAAAGGGTTATTAAAGGATTATTAAAGGATTATTAAAGGGTTATTAAAGGGTTATTAAAGGGTTATTAAAGGGTTATTAAAGGGTTATTAAAGGGTTATTAAAGGGTTATTAAAGGATTATTAAAGGGTTATTAAAGGGTTATTAAAGGGTTATTAAAGGGTTATTAAAGGGTTATTAAAGGGTTATTAAAGGATTATTAAAGGGTTATTAAAGGGTTATTAAAGGGTTATTAAAGGGTTATTAAAGGGTTATTAAAGGGTTATTAAAGGGTTATTAAAGGGTTATTAAAGGGTTATTAAAGGGTTATTAAAGGGTTATTAAAGGGTTATTAAAGGGTTATTAAAGGATTATTAAAGGGTTATTAAAGGGTTATTAAAGGGTTATTAAAGGGTTATTAAAGGGTTATTAAAGGGTTATTAAAGGGTTATTAAAGGGTTATTAAAAGCCTATTAAAACGCTATTAAAAAGCTATTAAAAAGCTATTAAAAAGCTATTAAAAAGCTATTAAAAAGCTATTAAAGAAATGCTAAAGACTTCTCAATAATTAGACTTTTAAAAAACGCTTAATTTCTAATATTATTGAAATTTTAAAGTTTTATAGCCTTAAAGAGGCTGAGATTTAAGATTTTGAGGCTTTGTAGCTTTAAAGATTTAAAGATTTTCTCAGATTTCATTAAATTTTTATTTTTAGGCAATCGGTTTGATTGGTGCTTTTCTATCGAAAGATTATGAGAAAAATCCGTCAAGAAATGTGCTTCAAGATGTGAAAAATTATGCAAATTCACTGAATCGAGCAAAGGGTTTATCGGAGGAGGATCAGAAGAAAGTCATGGAGAATTTACTGGGAATTGGGGAGATGAAAATGGACAATTTGAGGTGAAAGCTTTAACTTCAGCATAAACCAAACAGAGAACTGAATTTCGGACTCTTTAAAAAGCAGTCACACGCTCCTTAATGGATCGTCGACTAACTGCTAACTGCCTCTAGTGGATAGTCGGCTATACTACCGAACTTTCATTTCATTTCCTCCCGCAAGTTCCTCTCCCTAAATTTTTTCCTTTTCATTGTTAGTTTCTCTCCTTAAGAAGCCGTCTCACGCTCCGCTTTCAACTGCTTGCATGGCCTAGTGGATAGTCTGTTAGACTACCAAATCTTCATTTCTCGAACTTGGGGAGAAAGAAAGGTAATAGGTTTGGTAATCTAGCAGACTATCCATTAGACCATCAAAGCATCAAAGCATCAAAGCAATGGAGCGTTTGACGGCTTCTTAAGGAGTCCGAATTCAGCCGCGTTCTGCAAAAACTAAAAACGGATTCGAGATCCGGTTCTACGAGATGGACTTGGTCTAGAGTTAAAAGCTTAAGACCAGCTTGATTGGCCAGGCAAAAGGCCAGCTTGATTGGCCAGTTAAAAAGCCAGTTTGTTTGGCCAGGCAAAAGGTCAGCTTGATTGGCCAGGCAAAAGACCAGCTTGATTGGCCAGGCAAAATGCCAGCTGGATTGGCCAGTCAAAAGGCTAGGTTGATTGGCCAGTCAAAATGCCAGCTTGATTGACCAGGCAGAAGGCCAGCCTGATTGGTCAGTTAAAAGGTCAGCTTGATTAGCCAGTCAAAATGCCAGCTTGATTGGCCAGGCAGAAGGCCAGCTTGATTGGTCAGTTAAAAGGCCAGCCTTTCTCTTTCCTTTTGCTAGAATATTCTAAAGCACTGTACTGATAAATTGAATGAATAAAGAAGCTTTTAGCTCAAAATTGACAGATGATTTAAAGACGAAGATTGGAGAAGCGGGGAAATCTTATCGAGAATCCCTAGCCAAACATATGTTGATACTCGAAAAGGAGCAAGAGTTGCCAGAATCGGTGAAAACGTGGATGAATGAGGTGAGGCAAGTTAGAATACCTGAATGAGGTATTATAAAAGCTCAGAACCAGGTTTAGACTGTTCTTTGACTTTTCTTGGCTGGCTAATCTCGCTGTAAAGCTTAGCAAAGCTAAAGCTAGCCAGCCAAATGACTTTCAATTGATCTGATTGAATTGATTTTGTCATAAACCTTGACTTTATTTGGATTTTATTGAAATTTAAGTAAAAATAGTTGAAAATTTACGAATCAGCAAGTGAAAAACACACACAACAAACACATTTTCTAGATGATAATCAAGCCGTTGAAAGAAACACAGCAACTCTTTGAAGCCTATCTTTCAAATCAACAATCCACTCAGAATTCGCAGAAATTTGAGCAAAAAATCAACGAGGAAAAGGTGAAAAATCTGGGAACAGTGAGTTATTAAAGAAATTTCAAAAAAAAAAATTCTGCTAAATTCTAGAAATTCTCGAGTTTAATGAAGGAGGGAATCAAGAAATTGCAAGCTGAAGTTCTACAGGAAAAGAGAAACAATTATCGACATTTTGATGCATTAACCGATTTGATGCAAAGAGCTCAAGTCGTTTATGTGGGTTTTGTGACTAAATCTTAGGTAAAGAAGATTAGGCTAGATTTGATCGTCCTGGATCAGGCCCTGATCCGATTCCTGTCTCTGGATAGGGCTAGAAAGTTACCAAGATCCAATAAAGTTATCTGGATCTGGTTAGACTAGATTAGAAGCCAAGATCTGGTTAGACTAGAGCCAGACTAGGGCTTGATCAGGGATGATCAATAAGGCAGAGCCATGTTTGAAGTTAGGGACAGATCAGGATTAAGCCAGGGTCGATTCAGGCTTAGGTTCAGGCTCTGGGCGAGGTCTGTTTTACTCTAGCTCTAGATGCGAGCTCTAGATGCGAGCTCTAGATGCGAGCTCTAGATGCGAGCTCTAGATGCGAGCTCTAGATGCGAGCTCTAGATGCGAGCTCTAGATGCGAGCTCTAGATGCGAGCTCTAGATGCGAGCTCTAGATGCGAGCTCTAGATGCGAGCTCTAGATGCGAGCTCTAGATGCGAGCTCTAGATGCGAGCTCTAAATGCGAGCTCTAGATGCGAGCTCTAAATGCGAGCTCTAGATGCGAGCTCTAGATGCGAGCTCTAAATGCGAGCTCTAGATGCGAGCTCTAGATGCGAGCTCTGTTTCGTTCAGCTCTAGATGCGAGCTCTGTTTTGCTTAGCCCTAGATGCTAGCTCTGTTTTGTTCAGCTCTAGATGCGAGCTCTGTCTTGCTCAGCTCTAGATGCGAAATCTGTTTTACTCTAGCTCTAGATGAGAGCTCTAGATGAGAGCTCTAGATGCGAGCTCTAGATGCGAGTTCTGTTTTACTCTAGCTCTAGATGCGAGCTCTAGATTTTGCTAGGGTCAAGCCAAGAGAAGCAAGGCCGTTTTGTCCAATGTTTTGTCTAAATTCCTTTACAGAATATGATCGAACTCATGCGTAACAGCATCATCTTCAGTGGTGATGGAGGAAAAGTGAACGAATTGATTAAACAACAAAACGCTAACAGAAATGCGACTGAGGTTGAAAGGAGCAATGTAGGTATCGGAAATTGGCTTTGCATTTGATCGGAGCTAGGTATTTGATCCACAATTCAATTCGTTTAGTGGAAAGTGTCAGCCTCTGAAAATGAATTCAATTACAACGCTGTGAATCTCACCGATGATGGTTTCAAAGAAAAAGAAGCGCTGAATACGATCTATCAAAAGTTCGCCAACAATAATTGGTAATCTAAAGCTATACCCTGATGGCCGACTGGCTAAGAGCTTTGTATCTTAATCGAGAGGTCAAGGAGAGGACAGGTTCAATCCTATCTAGCTTATTTCCTTTCTACATGAGTTTTTCCATCTACATGAGTTTTTCTTGTCTCTAAATTTAGCGCTATGCTTTTTCTTCTTTTCTTTTCTTTTTTTAATTGTACCAAAATATATTTCCTAAGGTTCTAATTCGATTTAGAATCTCGGATTCTACTTAATTCTCTTCCACAGACACTCTTCCACAGTTCACTTTCCTTTCTTCTTTATTCTAACTCTATTAATACTCAAAACTTGAGAAAAATTTAGGAAAGACGGCTCTCCAATCAACTATTATTTTCTTCTGAGCTACGATGAAAAACCAATGACGAAAAGTTCGAAAAACTATACACATATAGTGGAAATCAATAATAAGACGGTGGTGCTGCATATGAGAAGTCAATTGATGGGTGAGATTGGAGTGAAGAGATTGGAGTGAAGAGATTGGATTGAAGAGATTGGATTAAAGCCATGGGATAGTTAGAATGAGATCCGGAAGATCTAACAAGGTGTCCCGAAAGTTCTTAAGATGGGTGAGATTGGACTGAAGAGATTGGATTGAAGAGATTGGATTGAAGAGATTGGATTAAAGCCATGGGATAGTTAGAATGAGATCCGGAAGATCTAACAAGGTGTCCCGAAAGTTCTTAAGATGGGTGAGATTGGACTGAAGAGATTGGATTGAAGAGATTGAATTGAAGCCATGGGATATTTAGAATGAGATCCGGAAGATCTAACAAGGTGTCCCAAAAGTTCTTATTCTTTTTTCCTTAACCAGTAACCTCTTAAAAAGCACGTAGTTTTTGGAAAATGCTAGCTTCTAAAAATTCAGATATTTTTACCCAAATATGACGATTTTCATAAAAAAAGATTGGTATTTGTTGGTTAAACATTCACAAAGACTCATCTCGGTTAAGCATTTCCATCCGTGTCCATACGATCTTCAACACTCCTTTCAATTGTGTATCAGTTTGGAGTCCCCATCCGAGTCTTCGCTGTTATCGATTTTCGTTCAACTGATCGACTGATCACTTCAGACGAGCACTCTACTTTGCTGAACATAATCTCCTCTCACAAATTGTCAGCTTTTTTCTTAACCGAGTTGAATAGAGATTGGGTAAATAACTTAAAATCATAAGAACTGCCGGTACTTGTCGGTTAAACATTCACAAAGACTCATCTCGGTTAAGCAAATTTCTGACTACTCTGATTGCGAGGAAGTTCTGATGCAACGGATCGACATTCACGATCTCCAACACTCCTTTCAATTGTGTATCAGTTTGGAGTCCCCATCCGAGTCTTCGCTGTTATCGATTTTCGTTCAACTGATCACTTCAAACGAGCACTACTTCACTAAACATAAACAAAGAGGATTCAAAAATGATTCCTTTATAACGCTTCTCTAGCTTCCGACCAGAGATCGCCTCGTGGCCTAGTGGATAAAGGCCTAGTCCTACTTTTATCCTCGGGTTCAATTCCGCCCACTTCAATTTCAATTCCGCAAAATCTTTTTTTTTTCGAAACATTTTGTTTTTAATAGCTTTATTCACCATTTCTTGCGTTACTACTGTGTTTCCAAACTGATACACAATTGAAAGGAGTGTTGGAGATCGTGAATGTCAATCCATTGCATCAGAATCTACTTCCTTTCAATCAGAATAGTCAAAAATCTCTTTGATTTCATTTTTAAATTCCCCTTTCGTTTAAATCAGAAAGGATTATATCAATTTGTTATTATCAATTTGTTATTATCTATTTGATAATAGATAATAGATATTTAGATTTTGATTTAGATATTTTACTTATAAATTAGAATATTTAGAATATAATCTAGATGCTTTTTGGAAGTTTTATCTTAAAGTCTGATATTTTATTTGAAATTTTACGATGTTTTTAGAAATGGATCCAAAAAGTGCTCCATATTTATGGTTTAATTGGTATCCAAAAATGGCAAGAACTCTTGAGTTCGAGATTCTCGATGAGTAAGTATTAATCTTCACGACAAAAGATTTTAAAACTAGAAAGTTGTTTTGAAAAATGAATTTTCCGAGTCCTGAGTTTGAGCTGGTTTACTTGGCTTCAGCTGGTTTACAAGGCTTGAGCTGGTTTACAGGGCTTGAGCTGGTTGCAGGGCTTCAGCTGGTTTACAAGGCTTGAGCTGGTTTACAGGGCTTGAGCTGGTTGCAGGGCTTCAGCTGGTTTACAGGGCTTGAGCTGGTTGCAGGGCTTCAACTGGTTTACTTGGCTTCAGCTGGTTCCTTGGCTTCAGCTGGTTTACAAGGCTTCAGCTGGTTCCCTTGGCTTCAGCTGGTTTACTTGGATTCAGCTGGTTTACAGGGCTTCAGCTGGTTTACAAGGCTTCAGCTGGTTCCTTGGCTTCAGCTGGTTTACTTGGATTCAGCCGGTTTACTTGGCTTCAGCTGGTTCCTTGGCTTCAGCTGGTTTACTTGGATTCAGCCGGTTTACTTGGCTTCAGCTGGTTTACAAGGCTTCAGCTGGTTTACTTGGCTTCAGCTGGTTCCCTTGGCTTCAGCTGGTTCCTTGGCTTCAGCTGGTTTACAAGGCTTGAGCTGGTTTACTTGGCTTGAGCTGGCTTACAGGGCTTGAGCTGGTTCCCTTGGCTTGAGCTAGTTTATGGGAAAAAGTTTTAAAAATGCTTTCAAAGATCAAAAATCCATATCAGATTGAATCGAATCGATCCAACGAATCAAACGATGGAAGAGTTGCAAAAAGTTGTTCACGATCGTGCAATCAAAAAGTGTTTGAATTGTCAGGTGAGTTGTGAAAAAAGGTTTTAAAAGTTTAAAAGTTTAAAAGTCGTTGAGTAGTTGATATTTGCTTAAATTTACAATTTTTTATTGATCTATTGTCTGGAAAAGATTTTTAATAATCAATAAATCAATAATCAATTGATTATTGATAATCTCTTCCAGACAATTTTGACTTCAATCGATGGCCCATCCGATTCATATTCTGATGGAAAAGAGCCATCTCCAGCCGGTCGATTGATTCGAATATTCTCGAAAATCTCTGTTTTTATCGGTTTTTAAATAAATTTATTTCAATTTTCTTCTTTTCTACATAAAAAAACACTTTAAACAACTTTTTAAATCACTTTTTAAATCACTTTTTAAATCACTTTCAATCACTTTTTAAATAACAATTTCAAATTTGAATAATTTGAATAATTTGAGCCATTTTTCCTTCATACGTCATGTATTTCTCGTCACTTTACATCTCGCTTACCAGAAGAAGTTCTAGCTTTGTTAGCTAGCCTTTTACTAAAGCTTGTTTAGAGCCTGACTTCCTGACTCTTGATCCATGAAATTGTCTTTAGAACAAGTCTGTTTAGAAACTGACTTCTTGACTCTTCTTCCATGAAATTCTCTTTAGAATAAGCCTGCTCTATTGACTGTAAATTCAGGGAAAAAGCTTGAGCTCTAGCTTTGTTAGCTAGCCTTTTACTAAAGCTTGTTTAGAGCCTGACTCCCTGACTCTTGATCCATGAAATCCATGAAATTCTCTTTAGAACAAGCCCTGTTCGTGAATCATTGAATCGTGAATCGTGAATTGGATACAGACCTGAGAACTAGCCAAGTACAAGCTTGGGTTTTGGATTGATGAGTTTAAGAAATGATTCACGAACAGGGCTTGTTCTAAAGACAATTTCATGGATTTCATGAATCAAGAGTCAAGAGGTCAGGCTTTAAACAAGCTTTAGTAAAAGGCTAACTAACAAAGCTAGAGCTCAAGCTTTTTCCCTGACTTTACAGTCAATAGAGCAGGCTTATTCTAAAGAGAATTTCATGGATCAAGAGTCAAGAAGTCAGTTTCTAATCTGGCTTGTTCTAAAGAGAATTTCATGGATCAAGAGTCAGGAAGTCAGGTTCTAATCTGGTCTTAGTAAAAGGCTAGCTAACAAAGCTAGAGCTCAAGCTTTTTCCCTGAATTTACAGTCAATAGAGCAGGCTTATTCTAAAGAGAATTTCATGGAAGAAGAGTCAAGAAGTCAGCTTCTAATCTGGCTTGTTCTAAAGACAATTTCATGGATCAAGAGTCAGGAAGTCAGATTAAAGCATTAGAACAAGCCCTGTTCTAATGCTTTAGCTTTTCAGAATCACCTATTTTACAAAAAGCAATGAGCAAACACTCAATGCCAAGAAGCTAATCGTAAAAAGTTCAGTTAAAAAGTTCTGTGAAAGTTATTAAAGTGTTTAAATATTAGGGTGGTGCAAAAGAAACTGTCGATGGGTATCAGCTCTCATTTATCAGAAACGATGCTAGCGGCATTATTTTTTTAAATGTTTTTTTTCGTATATTTGTTTGCTATTTATTTCGACATTTGAATTTTTTTGTTATTGTTTATTTTATTTTGGGTGTTTATTGTGCTACGAGCAGCATGACTGTTTAACTTCAAAATTGGAAAGTCTGCTGCCGAATCGCATCGTCCTGTGCTCGCATCATTCTGTGCTGATTTCGGAGATGGCAGTTCGTCTCTTAGTCAGTGTCAGACTTGGTTTCAACAGTTCCGAGAGGGAGATGAGGCTTGGGAAGATTACGAGCACGGTTCGAGGCCAGAAGTCGTGAACGAAGCCAAGCTGAGAGACGTTATTCAGGCCGATTCATGCCAATCTGCTCGAGATCTTGCGAAAATATTCCATTGTGATCATATCACCATCGAATGCCATCTTCATTCGAAAGAAAATTCGTTGTGGAAGATGGATCCCTGATCAACACAGTGATGCTAACCTCGCATCCCGCATTTCCATCGCTGGTATTTCCCTGAATCGTGCAAAGAATAGCGGATCTCTTGATTCTATCGTGACATCGGATGAGAAATGGATTGCATACGACAACTTTACGCAAGAACGACAGTGGTTGAGCGCTGGCGGACGTGCTGTTCCAACTCCAAGGCCCGAAATCCACGGGAAGAAGATCTTATTGATTGTATGGTGGAACATCAAGGGTTTGGTGTACTTTGAATAACGGGGACATGGAAAAACGGTCACTTCAACATGTTGCAAAAATCACGCAGCAGAAAATCGAAGAATTTTGATGGGAAGTCCTGCCTCACCCTCATGTTTCAACGATTCCGAGAGGGAGATGAGGCTTTGGAAGATTACGAGCACGGTTGGAGGCCAGAAGTCGTGAAGAAGCCAAGCTGAGAGACGTTATTCAGGCCGATCCATGCCAATCTGCTCGAGATCTTGCGAAAATATTCCATTGTGATCATGTCACCATCGAATGCCATCTTTTTTTTGAATTTACCGTCAAATCGGCAGTTTCTTTTGCACTACCCTAATAGTTGCTTAAATAGTGAATACAGACAAATCTCTTTATAAAAACTCTCGATATAACGATAAAAGGTAACAGCTTGACTATCGTTAAACCATTCATAATGTTATCCATTCATAATGTTATCAAAATTCTCTTTGTCCTTAATCCCGGGGTCATCATCAAATCATTTCCTAAACCAGCTTTCACCTAAAAATCCTGAAAATGATAAAGGAAAAACTTGAAAGGCCGAATTCTTTATCCAAATCATCACCTAAGCTTTTCCATTTCTCAACTTTTTTCTTTCTTTTCTTTCTTTCTTTCTTTCTTTCTTTTCTATCTTTCTATCTATCTTTCTATCTTTCTATCTTTCTATCTTTCTTTCTTTCTTTCTTCCTATCTTTCTATCTATCTTTCTTTCATTCTATCTTTCTTTCTTTCTTTTCTATCTTCCTTTGATTTTCCATCGAAAACCTGTCTTCCTCAGTCAGATTTTCTTAAGATTCCCTCTCTTTTATCCTTTCTTTAACCTCGACATTAGCCATTTTCATCCAAAAACGATCAATTTTTTTCAGTAAAACAATGAAATTTCTATATTTTTTCCTTATTTTATTACCGATACTCGTTTCTGCAAAAAATGCTCTTCATAAAACGAAAAAGTATAAGTGTATTGAAGTCGAAGATGATAAAGATGATGTGAGTTTTTTCTTTTTCTTTTGATCCGATCCCTGTCTCTGGGTAGGGTTAGAAAGTTACCAAGATCGAAGAAAGTTAGAGCCAAGATCTGGTTAGACTAGAGCCAGACTAGGGCTTGATCAGGGATGATCAATAAGGCAGAGCCATGTTTGAAGTTAGGTACAGATCAGGGTTAAGCCAGGGTCGATTCAGGCTTAGGTTCAGGCTCTGGGCGAGGTCTGTTTTACTCTAGCTCTAGATGCGAGCTCTAGATGCGAGCTCTAGATGCGAGCTCTAGATGCGAGCTCTAGATGCGAGCTCTAGATGCGAGCTCTAGATGCGAGCTCTAGATGCGAGCTCTAGATGCGAGCTCTAGATGCGAGCTCTAGATGCGAGCTCTGTTTTGCTTAGCCCTAGATGCTAGCTCTGTTCTGTCCAGCTCTAGATGCGAGCTCTGTTTTAGATCAGGTTAGACTAGAGCCAGACTAGGGCTTGATCAGGGATGATCAATAAGGATGATAAAGATGATGTGAGTTTTTCTTTTTCTTTTGATTTAGCTGAATTTCAACATTTTAAATCAATTCAACTACCCAGTTTTGATATTATAAACAAGATTTCTGACTCCTTAAATGACTTCCTTTATTTTCATTTACGTTAATAGTAGCTAAGAGTAGTTTAAACTGTCTTGGTCTTCATTTAAAAGCTGAAAAAAACCTAGGCTTTACTTAACCTAATAGTTTACAGAACAATTTATAACTAAAAATGTTATCGTAGTTGATTTGAGCATGATGCTTACTGTATTCTCTCTACTAGTAGTGCACCCTGAGCCTTACCTAAATTCCTCGAAATCTCGAGAACCGCTTATCAGAACCTATCGATGTGGGGGCGAAAAATGTAGCTAACGATGAGATCTAGCTGAGGATTAGAGTGTTGAGCTTCTGGGAAAGCTTAGAAGCCGTAAAATAGTCACCAACTCGGCTCGCTTGGGTGCACTAATATTAGAGAAAATACGGTATTATTTGCCTTATTACTGGCTTGGTTTGGATAAAGTCCCTGCTAGAACCAGACTCACAGGTCTGATTGAAATATCTTCGGCTAGATACCGTATTCTTTCTAATAGTAGTGCACCTTAAGCCTCGCCTAAATTCCTCGAAATCTCGAGAGCCGCTTATCAGAACCTATCAATGTGGGGTTGGAAAATGTAGCTAACGATGAGATCTAGCTGAGGATTGGAGTGTTGAGCTTCTGGGAAAGCTTAGAAGCCGTAAAATAGTCACCAACTCGGCTCAGCTGGGTGCATACTATTAGAGAGAATACGGTATTCATTTATGATTACTTTCCATTCTTATCATTCCTCTGCCGCTATGGTTGAGTGATTAGGAGCCTATCATAGTCCAGAAGTCACAAGAGTCCACGGATTCGATCCCAACTCCTAGAAAATGGCTTTTTCTGTACTTTTCTGCAATATCTTTAGTTGTAGACAAATCAATCATTAATTGCTCTGTATAATTCTGTAAACAAATACAGAACTTGCTTGTTTATGCTGTTGATCTATATCTTCCATTTCAGGCCACTCACTACGGATGGAATCGAGCCGATGAGGAGTTGAAGAGTATCGGAAGTATGCATTCAGCGCCACTAATCCCAGCTCTTACACCAACACCCTATGAACCCGTTAGTTTAATTCTTATCCAATATTTTGCCCAGTAAGACGTAAAGCTGTTCCCTGGTAACGGGATTCGATGTAGTCTATTGTTACAGCGCTAGACCTAGACGCTAGACCTAGTACGCTAGACCCATAAGCTTGTCAGCAAGAAGTCGCGGGTTTGAATCCCAGCTCCAATCGACCGGTCGATCGATCTCCAATCGATCCAACTGCAATTTATTCGATTATCTATCTATTTACAAAGCTTTACAGCTTCAAGCCACCACTCTGCCAACAAATATTCCTAAAGATCATAAAGGAAGGCCATTGATTTTATCACCACAACACTGTGCCCAGGTGAGAAACGATCTTTAAAAGTCGTTAAAATCAATGTTTTTAGGTCAAGAAATACGCTGACATGTACAATGTGAGCGATGTTTTATCATGGGTGAAACAGAATTGTCATTTTGCGCAAATGTTTGTCCCTGAGGCGACATGTGAAGAAGTGAATATATTAGTGGCCAGCTGTTATACCAATCATTATCTTCAATAAATATGTACAGCTTATTGGAAATTAATACAAAGCCATTTTTGGGTTACTGTAGCTCGGAACTGTACAGGGATACTGTAATTCGAAACTGTACAGGTTACTCTAGCTAGGATTCGGACTGTAGGGCTACTGAGCACAAAACTGTACGGGTTTACTGTAGCTCAAAACTGTATAGGGTTACCGTAGCTAGGATTCGGACTGTAGGGCTACTGAGCACAAAACTGTACTGGTTTACTGTAGCTCGAAACTGTGCAGGGGTACTGTAGCTAGAATTTGGACTGTAGGGTTACTGTAGCTAAAAACTGTACAGGGTTACTGTAGCTCGAAACTGTGCAGGGGTACTGTAGCTAGAATTTGGACTGTAGGGTTACTGAGCACAAAACTGTACTGGTTTACTGTAGCTCGAAACTGTGCAGGGGTACTGTAGCTAGAATTTGGACTGTAGTTACTGTAGCTCATGACTGGTTACGGTAGCTTATGTGGTTACTGTAGCTCATGACTGTACAGGGTTACTGAGCACAAAACTGTACAGGTTACTGTAACTAGAATTTGGACTGTAGTTACTGTAGCTCATGACTGGCTACTGTAGCTCATGTGGTTACTGTAGCTCATGACTGTACAGGGTTACTGTAGCTCGAAACTGTACAGGTTACTGTAGCTCGTTAGAACATTCATCAGCTAGCCAGATGAGATCAGCACATTATAAAGTTCAGAAACTGTATAAACCTTAGATTTTAAAGGTGTTTAAGGTGTGAGTCTGAAGGATTTAGAGAAGTTAAACCATAATCCTTTCACTTTTCGATTTACAATCAAACAGCAGTGTTTAGTTAAGATCAGGAAAGGATAAGAAGGAAAAGGGACTAAAGAAGATGGGATTAAAGGTCACCATATGCTTCTTTTCTCACCATTCATGAAATATTTGAGACTGAAGAAGAGATGAACAATGAACAGATGAAGAAATGAACAAATTTCACAATTTCTATCAATATTCTATCAATTTTGGCTTTTATATAATACTAGGTTGATAAGAATTTACAGGGCTTGAGCTGGTTTACTTGGCTTGAGCTGGTTGCAGGGCTTGAGCTGGTTTACTTGGCTTGAGCTGGTTTACTTGGCTTCACCTGGCTTACAGGGCTTGAGCTGGTTTACTTGGCTTGAGCTGGTTTACTTGGCTTGAGCTGGCTTACAGGGCTTGAGCTGGTTTACGTGGCTTCACCTGGCTTACAGGGCTTGAGCTGGTTTACTTGGCTTCAGCTGGTTTACAGAAAAAAGTTCAAAAAAGGCTTTCAAAGATCAAAAATCCATATCAGATTGAATCACCATATGCTTCTCTTCTCACCATTGATGAAATATTTGAGAGTGAAGAAGAGATGAACAAAGATCACAATTTCTATTAATATTCTATCAATTTTGGCTTTTATATAATACTAGGTTGATAAGAAAGTTTATAGAAAGTTCATAGAAAAAGTTAGGAATCATTTTTATAATAAAAAAAAGTCAGCTTTTCAGTCTTTCTTTTGTTTTTCGTGTTTTTCGTGATGGATTTTGGGTTTTAGCCTTAGTGTGAAGAGGTTTCGAATGGGGTAGAGTGATTGAAAAGAAAAATAAAAGAAAAAGAGAAAAGAGAATTGTCTTCTTCTTTTCTCATGCCTCCGCTATGTAAACATATCATTCAAATTCAGCGATCGAATGTTTGAAAAACCTTTTCTGAAACAAAAGACACCACCAATTTCGTCGCAATAATTTCTCTTCAACTTTCTCCTCTCTAACTTTTGCTTTTTCTTGGCGCAAAACATTCTTCTACAGTTAATTTTGATCTTTTTGATCTATCTAATTGCAAACTGGTCTAAAACTTGGAGATTAAATCTCTCCCCAGCTAAGTCTTCTCATTTTTCCACTGGCAAATTTTCGCACTTAGGTGTTCCTATTTCGGATCAAAACCTGCTTCCACATTTCTCTATCCCTTGATATTGTCATCCAGTGTTTCCTAGCTTGATTCTTCCTGATTCGAAGTCTTTGACTTGCTCGACTTGCTTGTGCTGGTGGTTGCACTCTAGCCATCCTTTCTCTGACCGTCTCTGCCACTCTTGTGCTCCACCTCGTTGCTGGTCTTCTGGTCTTCTGGTTGCTGGACCTCTTCTGGTCTCGTGGTAGCCACTCTGTGATCCGTATCGTCCATCTGTCTGTTCTTCTGGCTACGTGGCCGGCCCATCTGAGTCTTCTTCCCTCGATCACTTCCACTGGATCTCTGAGTCCCGAGAGCTGGCGCATATCCGTACTTCTTAGGTCTTAGTCGAGCTGCGTCTTCCTATTTTTTTTATCTTTAAAACAGTAAATTCAATTAGCTTTCAACTATGCTTCAACTTTGCTTTATCAAATAGCGTAAACTTTCCAATCGATCAATTCATCATTTCGAATGTTCTCAAGAAATTTTTCTCTCAAAACTAATCAATAAATCTCTCCAGAAAATTCATTTCTAAATAATCCAACAGAAAAGGTAAAAAATGAATCTACTGTAATCAATCTACCGTAATAGAAGGGCACTGTCGAATAGAAATTTCGAAAAACCCTGGGGAGTCGGGAGGCACTTGGGGGCACTTGTGGGCACTTGGGGGGACTTGGGGGCAGTTAGGGGGGACTTGGCGAGCGCTCGGGGACACTTGGGGGCCCTGGGGGACTTGGGGGACTTGGGGGGGAGGGGGGAGTCGGGGAGGCACTTGGGGGCACTTGGGGGCACTTGGGGGGACTTGGGGGCAGTTAGGGGGACTTGGCGAGCACTCGGGGGACACTTGGGGGCCCTGGGGGGACTTGGGGGACTTGGGGGGGGGGAGTCGGGAGGCACTTGGGGGCACTTGGGGGCACTTGGGGGCCCTTGGGGGGACTTGGGGGACTTGGGGGGCGGGGGGGAGGGGGAGTCGGGAGGCACTTGGGGGCACTTGTGGGCACTTGGGGGCACTTGGGGGCACTTAGGGGGGACTGGGGGGCAGTTAGGGGGGACTTGGGGGGGGCAGTCGGGAGGCACTTGGGGGGCACTTGCGGGGACTTGGGGGCACTTAGGGGGGACTTGGGGGCACTTAGGGGGGACTGGGGGGGCACTTAGGGGGACTGGGGGGGGCACTTAGGGGGACTGGGGGGTGGGGGGGCACTTAGGGGACTGGGGGGCACTTAGGGGGGACTGGGGGGCACTTAGGGGGACTGGGGGTGGGGGGGGCACTTAGGGGGACTGGGGGGGCACTTAGGGGGACTGGGGGGGCACTTAGGGGGACTTGGGGCAGTTAGGGGGACTTGGGAAGCATTCGGGGGGGGACTTGGGGGGACTTGGGGGGGGACGACGACACTCGACTCTTATCTCACTATGAGTCCCTTATAACCTTTAGGATAGAAGGCAAAGCCATTCTAGTTCGAGTCCGCCGTTCTACTTTTTGCTTTTTTGAATTGTTTTTCATTGATGTTAATGGTTAAAAGTAAGCATTTTCATGCAGAATTGAAAAGTAGTTTAAAATCAACTTATATTTGAAACCCAGTGCCACTCAGCCACCCCTCAGCTTCTTGGGAAATCTGCTTATATTCAAGAGGAGGGTGTGATTTTTGAAATCCAATACAAAATTTTGAGCGCTTATAACTTCTGACAGAGTGCTGTGTTGCAAAAACGGAAAGCAAATAGGGAATGAGGATAAAATTCTGCGTCGGATAGGATATGGCTTGTGCTAGCACAGCTAAGCCTAAGCCCAAGCAAGCCTTGTAACCCAAGCAAGCCCGGCCGCTTGCCTGCAAGAATAGTTTTGAAAGAAACCTTTATCACTTCCAGTTCCAGCTGAAATGCACATTTGAGTTGAGGTTTTCGAAAACGTAACGCTAAATACTCAAGGAAAAAAACGAGGATCTATTTGTTCTTGACCAGGGCAGAGGAGAGGCAGAAGGGGTAACCCTCCCCCTTCTGCCTCTCCTCTTTCTTCTTTCACCAAAAGATTTCCCCTCATTTTCACCACCACTAATTCCTTTATTTCCTTCTCTTTTCTGCATTTTTCTTTTCTCAAGCAATGGCAGCCATTTTCTCTAAACAACTGTCCCCAACTGATCCCTTTCCCTCAAATTCTTCCCTCCAAAACTTCAAAACTTCATAGCTCAACCAACTTTAGCACTTTTTCAGTCCTTTAATCAATTTTTGAGTATTTAATTGTAATTATTGTCAAATTGAAATCAAAAAACGTTTAGAATTGGTTTCGAATTGACGAAAAAACTATTTAGCTCTACATTGGTAGTTTTTTAGATGAATTTCAGGCTAGTTTAGAGTAGAATATCCTGTTCCGTTGGACTAGATCAGGGTTAGACCAGAGCCAGGTTTTGTTCAGGTTTAGAGTAGGTTTAGATGGATTTCAGGGTAGTTTAGAGTAGAATATCCTGTTCCGTTGGACTTGATCAGGGTCAGACCAGAACCAGGTTTTGTTCAAGTTTAGAGTAGCTTTGGATGAATTTCAAGCTAGTTTAGAGTAGAATATCCTGTTCCGTTGGACTAGATCAGGGTCAGACCGAGCCAGGTTTTGTTCAGGTTTAGAATAGCTTTAGATGGATTTCAGGTTAGTTTAGAGTAGGGCTGTTCCAGCTTGGACTAGATCAAGGCCAGACCGAGCCAGGTTTTGTTCAGGTTTAGAATAGCTTTAGATGGATTTCAGGTTAGTTTAGAGTAGGGCTGTTCCAGCTTGGACTAGATCAAGGCCAGACCGAGCCAGGTTTTGTTCAGGTTTAGAGTAGGTTTAGATGGATTTCAGGGTAGTTTAGAGTAGAATATCCTGTTCCGTTGGACTAGATCAGGGTTAGACCAGAGCCAGGTTTTGTTCAGGTTTAGAATAGCTTTAGATCAGATTTAAACCAAGATCGGGCTAGAATCAGTCCAACACTGAGCTTAGGTTTACCTTTTTAGATTCAGTTCAGTTCAGAATCAGTTCTTGAATTTTCTCTATATTAAATTCTAGATTTCCACCTTTAATCCCTAAATAATGCATAGAAAATCTTAATCTACATCAATTTTATCCTTTTGGAGCTTTTGGAGCTTTTCCAGCTTGAAGCTTTTTCAAAGTAGAATCTAGAACCAGAAAAGAACCAAGGAAAGCATTCAAATCCAGCCAGGTTTCCTAGAGCGACTGTAAAATTGAGAAAATGGGGAGGAAAAGTGGGGGAAGAGACGAGCAATCGAGCGTCAAATCCTTTGCCTATTTCAGTGTCAAAGAAATGGATTGAAAGGGGAAATGATGAAGGAAAGGTGAAGGAATTTGTCTGTCAAGGTCATTCCAGTCACCCCCAGGAAGGACTCGGAGTGAGACAGTGCTTTCAATCGTTTCAATCCTTTCAATCTTTTCCCTAGTGTTCTCCCATCTCCTCCCGTCTCCTAGAGAAATACGGAACACTCCATCAAACAATCATTTCATTCTTTCTTGGTTTTCAAGTAAAGTAAACTATTCTAATCATTCGATAGTCTTCTCTTGAAAGCTAATAGAAAATTCTAGTTTTCTAAAGAGAAAACTGATTTTTCTTCACTTTTTTGTACGGAAACCTAGACTGAAACTAAGTTTTTCGGAATCAGCGTTGAAAATTACCCTAGAAAACGGAAAACTCTTTTGTTTTTAAACATTTTTTTCAAAAAATTGGTGCAGGCCGGAGTCGAACCCTCGACCCTCAGATCATCGCTTTCAGACCTTTCTTGATAGAGGTTTCAAGGCGATGATCTGAGGGTCGAGGGTTCGACTCCGGCCTGCACCAATTTTTTGAAAAAAATGTTTAAAAACAAAAGAGTTTTCCGTTTTCTAGGGTAATTTTCAACGCTGATTCCGAAAAACATGGTTTCAGCCTAGGTTTCCGTACAAAAAAGTAAAGAAAAATCAGTTTTCTCTTTGGAAAACTTTCTGCTTCCATAACTTTTTTCTGTTGTTCAGAATTTTTCATTTCTTTTGCTGGAAGCTGAAACATTTTGATGCAATCGGATTTTGAGCTATTGTCATCACAATTTTACGTTATGGCGTACGGGGCTAGATAACCAATAAGTCCAATAGTCTTTCTCGTGATTTGTTCCTGTGCATTCCTACCGAATTCGATCTCTTTCCAAACATCAAATTCCCTTTCTCTTCTTTGTTTCTCAAAGCGTTCATTCTAGAGCGCATTTCCCGTCGATTATTGACAACAAACGGGTCAAATTACGAAAGAAAATGCGGAAAGAGGACGAATGTTTTGGATTCTTCATCATTTCGCCTATAAGACAATTTTATGATTTTACACAAATTATATTACATAATTTTACGTTATGGCGTACCGGGGTTTTATTCGAAAGCCTAAAGTATCCCAATTAAAACTAGGACAAAGATAAACATGAATATGATCTCTAGACAAAGTTGTAGAGCTCTAGACTAGACCTCCATTTCCAGAGCTTCTTTCCAGGCCTTCATTTCCAGGCCTTCATTTCCAGAGCTTCTTTCCAAAGGTTCTTTCCAGAGCTTCTTTCCAAAGGTTCTTTCCAGAGCTTCATTTCCAGGCCTTCATTTCCAGAGCTTCATTTCCAGAGCTTCTTTCCAGAGCTTCATTTCCAGAGCTTCATTTCCAGGCCTTCATTCCCAGAGCTTCATTTCCAGGCCTTCATTTCCAGAACTTCTTTCCAGGCCTTCATTCCCAGAGCTTCATTTCCAGGCCTTCATTCCCAGAGCTTCATTTCCAGGCCTTCATTCCCAGAGCTTCATTTCCAGAGCTTCTTTCCAGAGCTTCATTTCCAGAGCTTCATTTCCAGGCCTTCATTCCCAGAGCTTCATTTCCAGGCCTTCATTTCCAGAACTTCTTTCCAGGCCTTCATTCCCAGAGCTTCATTTCCAGGCCTTCATTCCCAGAGCTTCATTTCCAGAGCTTCTTTCCAGAGCTTCATTTCCAGAGCTTCATTTCCAGGCCTTCATTCCCAGAGCTTCATTTCCAGGCCTTCATTCCCAGAGCTTCATTTCCAGAGCTTCTTTCCAGAGCTTTATTTCCAGAGCTTCTTTCCAGGCCTTCATTTCCAGAACTTCTTTCCAGACCTTCATTTCCAGAGCTTCATTTCCAGGCCTTCATTCCCAGATCTTTCAAAATTTTTCGATCTTCCAATCGAGAAAAGAGAACAACTATTAGGGTCACTGTTGAAAGATTGAATTGAAAAGTCAGCATTTTCACTTTTTCCAATTTTCTGCTTGTTTTTTTTGACTAAAAAGAGAAAGAGGAGAATTTTTGGGTTTTAGAGAAAAGAGAAAAATGCACTCAATCGGCTCAGCCATTTCCCCGCCTTTTTTTTCTCGTTTTCCAACCCAATCGATGCTCGAACTTTCGAGAATTTTCGATTTTCTCTTGCTTTTTATTTACCATTTTCGAAAATCTCTGAAATCTTTTCATTCTTTAAATATTTTTGCTTGTTAAGCTCACTCTAAAACTGTTTATTATTCTGGGAATTTACACGAATCTCTTTTTTTCTCTCAATATCATGTTGAATGCTAAGCAAACATTTGTGTTTTGTTTTATTTTTTCCGGAAATTCTTTTTCATTCAGTTTTTATTTATTCGTTTTAAAACATGAATTAAATTTGGGGTTTAGGTTAAACATATTGCCTGCGCGCGCTTAATCCTGCGGCGCCTGCCCGCGCTTAATCCTGCGGCGCCTGCCCGCGCTTAATCCTGCGGCGCCTGCCCGCGCTTAAGCCTTCGGCGCCTGCCCGCGCTTAATCCTGCGGCGCCTGCCCGCGCTTAATCCTGCGGCGCCTGCCCGCGCTTAGTCCTGCGGCGCCTGCCCGCGCTTAATCCTGCGGCGCCTGCCCGCGCTTAATCCTGCGGCGCCTGCCCGCGCTTAATCCTGCGGCGCCTGCCCGCGCTTAAGCCTTCGGCGCCTGCCCGCGCTTAATCCTGCGGCGCCTGCCCGCGCTTAATCCTGCGGCGCCTGCCCGCGCTTAGTCCTGCGGCGCCTGCCCGCGCTTAATCCTGCGGCGCCTGCCCGCGCTTAAGCCTGCGGCGCCTGCCCGCGCTTAGTCCTGCGGCGCCTGCCCGCGCTTAATCCTGCGGCGCCTGCCCGCGCTTAAGCCTGCGGCGCCTGCCCGCGCTTAGTCCTGCGGCGCCTGCCCGCGCTTAATCCTGCGGCGCCTGCCTGCGCTTAAGCCTGCGGCGCCACAAAGAACGTCTAAAATGCAAAAAAGTTAAACTCACTTTCACTCTCACTTTCACGCGCGCTCGCTTTTTGTCTGACCAATCCGGCTAGCCCGATCTAATCCAATCCAATCCGTCCGACCGATCGGGTTACCCTAATCCGATCCATCAGACCGATCCGCTAGCCCGATCCGCTAGCCCGATCCGACCTCTCTGCTAGCAGACCCCTTCCACACAATCTAAAAGTTCTAACAAATCAGAAACAATGCTCTGGTAATATATCTAGTAACTAGTAGACATGGTTATCGGATTGGGCTTTATCGGATCGGAGCAGAACCGATCCGATCCGATAGTTCTGATCCAATCGGCCTAGCTCGATCCGATCGGGCTAGCTGGATCCGATCCGATCCAATCCGTCCGACCAATCGGGCTAGCCCGATCCGTTCAACCGATCGGGCTAGCCCTATCCGACCCGATCCGATCCGATCCAATCCGATCCAATCCGTCCGTCCGTTCAATCGGGCTAGCCCGATCCAATCCGTCCGACCGATCGGGTTAGCCCTATCCGATCCAATCTGATCCGATCCAATCCGTCCGACCAATCGGGCTAGCTGGATCCGATCCGATCCAATCCGTTCGACCTATCGGGCTAGCCCGATCCGTCCAATCGATCGGACTAGCCCGATCCGATCCCATCCGACGTGATTTTGCTAAAAAACCATGTCTACTAACTAGGAATACTTTCGGATCGCGCCTTTCAGGCCTTCCAACCCAGCACTGCTAAACCATATCGACTTTTCAGAGGCTCCCAAACGTGAGCTCGTGACCTAGTGGATAAGCTGCCAGCACAGCGCCTAGCTGTGCTTTCTTTTGATCCCTAGTTCGAGCTCAGTCATTGCAATAAGTTTTTCTTTTTGCTTAAATCTACTTTGCGTTTTTGGTTTTACACAAATAAATTTATAAGAGGTTTTAGAAAATTTACATTTCTTATTTGACACAATTTTCAAACTAGTTGACAAAGCTAAGGCAAGATTGGTGTTTAAAGTCTGTCAAAAAGATCAACATCTGCCTAAAAGATCAACAACTGGCTTTCAAACGTTAGAGTTAACTTTGATCGCATAAAACGATCCGCAAACCTTCTTATAATAGCTGTGTACCTTTTTCTAATCTCTCATTCACTATTTCTTAAATTTCCTTTGTTCAATTCAACTCAAGGCGTTCCTTTCTTTCGAATTCACATCAATATGTAGGAGTGGAAAAGATTACAACAAAACGAGTGCCCCTTAACCCTTTTCCCTTTTTCTTTTTCTTCTTTCTCTTCTTTTTCTTTTAAGCATCCAATTTCTGAACACATTTTCCTTTTTCTTTTTCTTCTTTTTCTTTTAAGCATCCATTTTCTGAACAAATTTCCTTTAAATCAACAAAAACTTTACTTGTTTTCCTCTAAAATTTCTTTTCTTTCTTTTCTTTCTTTTCTTTCTTTTCTTTCTTTTCTTTCTTTTCTTTTAAGATTTTAAATCAATTTCCTTTTTTCTTTTGTGAAATTGAATCCTTTCCTTTTCAGATTTAAAAAAAGCAGCTTTTTCAAAAGATTTTAAACATTTTAAACATTTTTTTCAATCATTCAACATCTTGTAGAGAGGCACTCGTCAAGCCGACAATCAAAACAAAACCCAGTAGACGAAAACAGCATCGCTAAACAATAACAATATAGACGAAACAACATCGCTAAACAATATTGCTACTCGAGTAGCAAGTTCTTGATCAAAATGAGAAACAACCGTCTATATATGGCAACTAGGCCTTTTTTTCTTTGTAAAATTCGATCCTTTCCTTTTCAGATTTAAAAAAAGCTGCTTTTTAAAAAGATTTTTTAACATTTTAAACATTTTAAACATTTTTTTCAATCATTCAATGTAGAGAGGCACAATCAAATGTAATGAACTAGAAATTAGCATCCCAAAATATGACATGATCTCAGTTTTATGCTTTGTTTATTTGCTAGATTTGGTCAGAGAACTGTCTCTTTGCCGAGTCCGAAAGGTGGCTCAATTTTGAAGCTGGTACAAAGGAAATGTGGATAATCCAATCGAACTTTCGAATACTTTCTATTCAAGCCCCAAAGCCAAGATCACTACCGTAAATACTCAAGGCGACAATCAAAAAAAAAAAAAACCCCAGTAGACGAAAACAGGATCGCTAAACAATATGGGGGGATTTTGTAGCCGCAACTCGAGTAGGAAAGTTCTTGATCAAAATGAGGAATTGGAATTGGAATTGGAATCAAAATCCGTCTTTATATGGCAACTAGGGCTTTTTTTTCTTTGTGAAATTGAATCCTTTCCTTTTCAGATTCAAAAAAAGCAGCTTTTTAAAAAGATTTTTAACATTTTAAACATTTTTTTCAATTATTCAGCAAATTTATGATAATCTTCTTTGTTTGAAAAAATTGAAAAATCAAAAAAATCAAAAAAATTCAAAAATTCAAAAAAATTTATTGACTCAACGATTTTCCTTTTTTTTATCTGACAATTTTCAATCTATTCGATTTTTTTTTTATGTAAACGCGTGCTTTCTGGTGCACTAGACTCGCTCTGGTGTGTTAGATTAGAGACTTTTGGAAAGCACAAAGTACGTGCTCAGGTATTTGCTGGTTGTTGGTGTATTTTTAGCTTTAAACGCACTAAATGTTGCAAATGCTCAAATGCCGCACTAAATTCAGCCGAGTACGCCAGAAAGGAGGCGTTTACACGGAAGTTCTGAGCAAATTAAAGATTCGGTGCCCCAGAAAGCGTGTGTTTACAAAGATTTGAGCACAAAGTACAGTCGGCCGTGCGTGTGCTCTGTGCTCAAATGTAAAAGCACTCTTTCTGGCGCACTGAGTTCTTGGTTTTTCTTGAGGCAAGGATCATCACAGGGAAAATGAAGAATCCAATGCACCAGAAGGGGTGTGTTTACCTATGAGCACAAAGTACAGCCAGCCGTGCGTGTACTCTGTGCTCAAATGTGAACGCACCCTTTCTAGCGCACTGAATTCTTTATTTTTCTTAAGGCAAGAATCATCGCAAACAAATGAAGAATTCAATGCACCAGAAGGGGTCTGTTTACATTTGAGCACAAAGTACAAGGCTGGATTTGCGTGTACTCTGTGCTCAAAGGTGAACGCATCCTTTCTGGCGCACTGGATTCTTGATTTTTCTTGAGGCTAGGAAAATCAAGAATTCAATGCACCAGAAGGTGCCTGTTTACATTTGGGCACAAAGCTTAAGGCTGGATTTGAATGTACTCTGTGCTCAAATGTAAACGCATCCTTTCTAGCGCACTGAATTCCTTATTTTTCTTAAGGCACGGATCATCGAAGACAAATAAAGAATCCAATGTACCAGAAGAGTTGTGTTTACATTTGAGCACAAAGTACGGCCGGCCGTTCGTGTACTCTGTGCTGAAAAGTGAGCGCATCCTTTCTGGCACACTGAATTCTTTATTTTACTTGAGAAAATCGCAAGCAAATGAAGAATTCAATGCACCAGAAGGGGTGTGTTTACCTATGAGCACAAAGTACAAGGCTGGATTTGCGTGTACTCTGTGCTCAAAGGTGAACGCATCCTTTCTGGCGCACTGAATTCTTGGTTTTTCTTGAGGCAAGGAAAATCAAGAATCCAATGCACCAGCAGGGTTGTGTTTACATTTTTGCACAAAGTACGCTCACTAGTGTAATCTTTTTTCGAAATCTTTTCCCCAAAAAATTTCATTATTTTTTTCTCTCAATTTCTCAAAAATTTGAACACATGTTGTTGAGAAATTTGGGGCGTTTTCTTTTCTTTCCTTTTTTCTTTTCTTCTCTCTTCTCTTTTCTTCTCTTTTCTTCTCTTCTCCTTTCTTCTCTTTTCTCCTCTCTTTTCTTCTCTTCCCTTTTCTCCTCTCTTTCCTCTTCTCTTTTCTTCTCTTCTCTCTTCTCTTTTCTTTCTTCTCTTTTAACCCCGATTTCGTTGTGTTTTCATTACTCAAAGCCTCATTTTCCAAAAGTTTTCCAACCAAAAAATGATCTCCTTTTTAATTTTACAAAAATTACAACTTTAACATATCAAAAAAATCAGTTCTTTCAATATTTTTCTCTAAATTTTAAAAAAAATTCAAATTTCGACCTTTTTCAATGCTTTAAATAACTTAAAAAGGGTCTCTTATTGAAGAAAATTTTGTATTTGTTGTTTATTTGTTTATTTTTTGTTTTCTTGTCACTAAATTTCACTTATTCATTAGCAAAAATTTAAAATTCCAGCAAATGGAACGTCCAATCAACGTGAAACCGACAAATTACTCGGTTGTCGACAATGAATTCGGAAATATGAGAGATCGTTTCGAGGCTGAGATGAGAAGAGTCGAAGATGAGATGAAAAGGCTCAGACAAGAGTTTGAAGGTAAACATTTACCGTATTTCTCTCGAATAGAAGACCGGGTAAAGAGTATGATCGTGTACTCCTGCGTAGCAGCCCTTTTTAAAATTTCTTTTCTGCATAAAAGCTTTCAATCAAGTGCTATAGAACTGGAAAATGGCTCAAAAATCTCTTGGCTCATGTGGTATTTTTGAGTCATTTTCCAGCTCTATAGCACTTGATTGAAAGCTCTTATGCAGAAAAGAAATTTTAAAAAGGGGCTGCTACGCAGGAGTACGCGATGATACTATTTACCCGGTCTTCTATTCGAAGAATGACGGTATCTATATGAAGAATATAATAAAAACAATACAAAAGCAAGCCCTAAATGTAGGGAAAAATCCAAAAAATGTGGGAAAAACCGAGGAAACAGTCACCGGGATTGAACCCCCGACCTCCTGACTTAGAAACAAGGCTCTTAGCCAGTCGGCCACCGCCCCAGATAAGGCGGTCTCAATTAATTTGGATCAAATAACAATTAACAGTTACCGTCTTTCCTCTAAGAAGCCCCCTTCTCGAGCAACTTTGAACGCTTCATTCTTAGCCCCATCTTGAGTTATTTTCATGTTTAATATATCAAATGATAGCCCTTAATGTCTGCTATTTTTCGGGATATTCAACATAAAACTATCTCACAACCGGCCTGAGAACAAGACGTCTAAAGTCGGACAACCAACTTTGGACCTCACTTTGAACCGATCCTCGATCAACTTTGGAGGCTTCATTCTAAGCCCCATTTTGAGTTATTTTCATGTTTAATATATCAAAAGATAGCCCTTAATATCTGCTATTTTTTGGGATATTAAACATAAAAATATCTCACAATCGGGATGAGAACAAGACGTCTAAAGTTGGTCAAGGGGAGGGCATTTATTAGAGGAAATACGGTAAGTTTGGATGAACAGATTAACAGATAAACCCTAGTCAAAATAAGTAAAAGTCTAAAGAACTGGTTACGGTAGTTTTCCAGAACCGGAAAATAACAAATACTGATATAAAAGTGAAATAAAATCCAAAAATGATTATGGACTCTTATCGAGCTGGTTTAGGCTAAAAACTGGCCATAAATAACAAAAAGTCTGATCCAAGATTGTTGAGAAATCGTTTACTAAGGCATAAGAACCTTTCCTGACAATGGGCAATTTCCTGGTGTAGCTCAGTGGTAGAGCCCTGAGCCAGTAAGCGAGAGAAAGCTGATTCGAATCCCAGCGTCGATCATGTCAATCCAAACCCAGAAAAGAACCAACAACTACATTGTTCCTTTTCAGGCTACAGCTCTCGTGCTCCACCCCAGCAGGCGATCACAAATCAATCTCAGCAATCAAATCAATCTCACTATTCAACCTCATCATCGCAACAAAATCGCTCTTATTCGAGCCAGGGACATCGGGATGAGCGTGGACATTTTGGTAGGGATTTTGAGAATTAAAACTTAACCTAAAACAGAATTTTGGAAATCGATGCTTTATGGATAACGGGGGGAGGGGGGCTATTGTCGGGACACGATTAACGCAATTATCAGAGTGCGGTTATCGGAGCGTAATTATCAGAGCGCGATTATCGGGGCGCAATTTTCGGGGCGCAATTGTCGCGGTGGGATTATCGGGGCGTGGTTATCGGGGCGCGGTTATCGGGGTGCGATTATCGGGGCGCGATTAGGGGGCGCGGTTATCGGGACGCAATTTTCGGGGCGCAATTGTCGGGCGGGATTATCGGGGTTATCTGGGCGCGGTTATCGGGGCGCAATTTTCGGGGCGCAATTGTCGGGCGGGATTATCGGGGCGCGGTTATCGGGAGAGGGGGTAACTTTTTTTGCCAATTTTTGACCAACTTGCAGTCCGATTTTAGATAGGTTTTTGTTAACAACTTTTGATAAAACAAATATTTTCTGAAAGCTGACGTTTTAAGCTATCTAAATCTTCTTAAAACTTTCCGATCGGACAAGTTTAAAATGATTAAAAATGAGCTACAAGTTGGCCAAAAACTCGGTCCTCTCCCAACAATCACTCGATCATCCGTTAACCGTAAAAAAACCCGGAAATCCGGAAAATCACTTACAATACTAATCTTTTCATACTCTAATTTGAATCTTCAACAAAATTTGACATTTTATTTAGTTCAAAGTGTGTTTTGTTTTCTAGTTTTGGGGAGGTTTTTGTTGAAAGCGAAAAGCGAAAAAAAAAATTGAAGAGATCACGCAATCCGCTTGACAAAAAGCTTTCAAAATCCCTGCAAAACACTCAATTTAATGAGCTGGTTGAATTTGTTGTTGAATTTGAAATCTTTTTGTTTAACTTCAAAAAAAAAAGCACAATTTTACGCTAAAATCTTCGATTTTTGATTAAGAAAACTTGATTTTCTGGAAACTTTTTCGAAAATTAGGCTTTCCTTATTTATAATGATTCCAATAGAAGTCTTTGGGGGGTAGGCTACTTTCCGCCATTTTATTTGCGCAACAGGGTCATTTGCGCAAGTACGTTTGCGCAACAGGGTCATTTGCGCAACTTTTTTTGACGTTTTTAAGGGACGTTTTTTTTAAGGGAGTTTTTGGCGTTTTTTTTTGTTGTTTAAAATTCTAGTACGGTTTTGTTTATTCTTAAAAACCATTGTTAACTAATTTTCCGCATTTTCCCAAGAATCCGCATCCATCGTATACTGCGGTCAGACTTTACGAAGAAATGACGCAAATAATCAACCGTTTCAAGCTTTCATCGGCTATCAATCTCACTGTTGGACAAAACTACACACGGAAGAAAACTGTATTGGCTCGACAAAAACAAAAGCATAAAATATTTTACTAATGGTTATTAGCTCTTAGAAAGGACTAATTTAGATAAATATTGGAAGATTATGCAAAAAATTGGAAGATTTCATAAAAATAGAAGAAAATAAAAAACAATAAAAAAAAAGCTCAAAAATGAAAATAATGATTAAAAATTCGAGTGCTTAATACAGTGTTAAAGTTGCGCAAATGACCCAGTTGCGCAAATGACCCTTTTTGTGCAAATAAAGTTGCGCAAATGACCCAGTTGCGCAAATAAAGTTGCGCAAATGACCCTTGTTGCGCAAACGTACTTGCGCAAATGACCCTGTTGCGCAAATAAAATGGCGGAAAGTAGCCTACCCCGTCTTTGGCTGTCTTTTTTTATTCTATTTCATCCTTTAATTGCAGTATCTTTAAATTCAAGAGCTTAAAATGAATGTTTTGAACTTTTTTGGATGATTTTTGATGATTTTTGATGATTTTTGATGATTTTTGATGATTTTTGATGATTTTTCTAAAATTAGGCTTTCTAATTTCTACTATTTAGAGTACTGCGTAGAAAACCGTGTGATTGTGAGAGAAAAATGGATGCTTCTCCCAGTAATAGGGTAAATTCTAGTGATAGTTGCCTTTACGCTCATAAATCATTTTAAGTTATGGTCCTATTGTCTACCTTTGCACGAGAACTATTCAAAAACAAATTCCAGACCCCTAAAAAACCTAAATCCTTAAATAAAACTATCCATTACTATATTTTAAGGAAATTTTGCACATTTTTATAGCTTTGCTATATTTTATAGCTAAAATTAGGCTTTTCTTATTTATAATGATTCGAATAGAAGTCTTTGGCTGTCTTTTTTTATTCTATTTCATCCTTTAATTGCAGTATCTTTAAATTCAAGAGCTTAACATGAATGTTTTGAACGGTTTTTAGCTGGTTTTGGATGATTTTTGATGATTTTTGATGATTTTTGATGATTTTGGATGATTTTTGATGATTTTTGAAGCCTTTTTAGCTTATTTTTAAACAAATTTGTTTATAATTTAAAGAAAATTCAATACTTTATTAGCGTTTTTATTCAAAACACTTATCTAATTGAGGTTTCAACAATTTTTGACGATTTTTAACGATTTTTGACCCTTTTTGACCCTTTTTGAAGCCTTTTTAGCTTATTTTTAAACAAATTTGTTGATAATTGAAAGAAAATTCAATACTTTATTAGCTTTTTGATTCAAAACACTCATCTAATTGGGGTTTTCAAGGGTTTTTGACGATTTTTAACGACTTTTGACGCTTTTTGACGATTTTTGACGCTTTTTGAAGCCTTTTTAGCTTATTTTTAAACAAATTTATTGATAATTGAAAGAAAATTCAATACTTTATTAGCTTTTTTGATTCAAAACACTTATCTAATTGGGGTTTTCAAGCGTTTTTTCGAATTTTTCACTCACTTCAAGTCCTTTGAAAAAAAGAAAACCCAAAAAAAAAGCTTTGCTCATATTTTTTTTGCGCTAAAAGGATGAAAAAGAAGAAAAGTTTTTATTTCTCTTTCGGGACAAATTTCCCATTCGCTTTTTTTGCTTTTTTGCTTTTTTTTCTTTCTTTGGCCTTTTCCCCTTTCTTTGGCCTTTTCAGAAGGAGTCTCTCTTCTTTTTTTCTTTTCTTTTCTGAATTCCTCTCCTTTTTCTGGCATTCAGATGTGTTTTCCCCGGGTCCGTTCTAGAATTTTTCCTCAATTTTCCACAAATTCCTTTCTTTCTTCTATTTTTCTGATCAAATCTTTTAGATATTCTTTTTTAGAAATTATTAGATATTATTTTGAAGAAAACTTACCTTAAAAACTAGTTTTTGACTGGTTTACTTGGAAATTAAAACGCTAAATTTACTCTAGATAAACCTTTGAGTTAGATAATCTTTTTAGCTAAAGAAATCTAGATAAATTAAAGAATCTTTTAACTTATCTAATTGCTCTCGTGCTCCACCCCAGCAGGCGATCACAAATCAATCTCAGCAATCAAGTCAAAGCAATCAAATCTCAGCAATAAACTAAATACCTTATTCTCTCTAATAGTAGTACACCGGGCCGAGTTTGATGACTATTTTACCGTTTCCAAGCTTTCCCAGAACCTCAACACTCAAATCAAAGGCTTCCAAAGCTTCACAGAAGCTCAACATTCTAATCTCTCACTAGATCTCATCGTCAGCTACATTTTCCGCCCTCACATCGATAGGTTCTGATAAGCGGTTCTCGAGATTTGGAGGAATTTAGGCGAGGCTCATGGTGCGCTACTGCTCAGGGCTCAGCTCAGGGCTCAGCTCAGGGCTCAGCTCAGGGCTCAGCTCAGGGCTCAGCTCATGGCGCAGCTCATGGCGCAGCTCATGGCGCAGCTCATGGCGCAGCTCAGGGCTCAGCTCAGGGCTCAGCTCAGGGCTCAGCTCAGGGCTCAGCTCATGGCGCAGCTCAGTGCTCAGCTCAGGGCTCAGCTCATGGCGCAGCTCAGTGCTCAGCTCAGGGCTCAGCTCAGGGCTCAGCTCAGGGCTCAGCTCAGGGCTCAGCTCAGGGTGCTCAGGGTGCGCTACGCTTTTGTATGCATTAGAGAGAATACAGTAGTGCCTAATAGTAGTAGTGCTCTAAGTCTCTAATAGTAGTGCACCGAGCCGGGCCGAGTTGGTGACTATTTTACTGTTTCCAAGCTTTCCCAGAACCTCAACACTCAAATCCCCCACTAGATCTCATCGTCAGCTACATTTTCCGCCCTCACATCGATAGGTTCTGATTAGCGGTTCTCGAGATTTCCAGGAATTTAGACGACGCTAAGGGTGTCCTACTATTAGAGAGAATACGGTAAGCTATCTTCTTTCTTTTCCGAATCTTAAACTTTAAAATAAAGTCATCGTAGCGTTTTCCACGCAATCTAAGCCCCGCCCCTTTTTGCCAATGGCTGCGCACAGACGGACAAACGTCTCTTCTGCTTTATATATAGTAAAAACTCATTCACTTATTGAATCATCAAGCAATCTGCAAGAATTTTAGCCTTAAGATTTGCATTTAAAAGTTGAAGCAAGCTTTTAAGTGTATTTTATCAACTAGTTGCCTTGAGTTTTGCATTTTAAAGTTTAAAAAAGGCTTTTAGCTTCATTTTATCAACTAGTTGCCTTGAGTTTTTTAGTTTTAAAGTTTAGTAAAAGCTTTTAAGTATATTTTATCAATTTCTTGTCTTGATCTTTGAGTTTTAAAGGTTAAAAAAGGCTTTTAAATGTATTTTGTCAACTAGTTGGCTTGACTTTTGAGTTTTAAAGTTGAAGAAAGCCTTTGAGTGTATTTTGTCAACTAGTTGCCTTGTTTTTTTAGTTTTAAAGGTTAAAAAAGGCTTTTAAATGTATTTTGTCAACTAGTTGCCTTGAGATTTGCATTTTAAAGTTTAAAAAAGGCTTTTAAATGAACTTTGTCAAGATTTCAATGAAGAAAGTACAATTTGTATGCTTCTTTAAACCTTTAAAGGGGGGGTATTAATCGCGGCCGGGTGACGATAAAAAATTTTTTACGGCAACCACCTGTTTTTTTATTTTAATATCGCTGATTTTATTATAAAAAGAATAAAAATCACCCGGCTAGAGTGATTTGATGGGTTTACAAATTTTTGGAGATGCTGCAAGGCTTGGAGAAAAACAAGATCGTCACTCATCAGACACCTCAGCACAGTCTAGATCGATTGAATTTTAATTGCAGATAAATTTAAAAACAAAATAAAAAGCACAAAAAACAATAAAAATAAATTGTTAATCTATAATTCTTCCTCTTGCTCACTTTCATCTTCGCTCAAGTACAGCAGTTCCTCAAATCGGCTTCCTATCTTATCAATTTCCAGCGCATCTTCACCAGAAGTGACTGAATCTCCTCCACCGTAGGACATCTTCAGCGCTTTAATTGACACAATTAGATCTTTTTTCCATTTGTGGTCGCTTGTGGTTTTAGTTTTCTCAAATAGGTGCCTTTTAGCTGAGGTGTCTGATGAGTGACGATCTTGTTTTTCTCCAAGCCTTGCAGTGTCTCCAAAAATTTGTAAACCCATCAAATCACTCTAGCCGGGTGATTTTTATTCTTTTTATAATAAAATCAGCGATATTAAAACAAAAAAACAGGTGGTTGCCGTAAAAAAATTTTTATCGTCACCCGGCCGCGATTAATACCCCCCTTTAAAACCTTGAACCTTTTCCCAAAATTTGTTTTGCCTCATTATTTTCTTTTCCGGAAGTCAATGAATGGGTTTACTCAGCGGTTTTCTCTTTTTTTCCTTTTTCAAAAACAAAAAGAATAATTTGAAGACTTTTGTCTAAAGAAAAAAGAGAAATATAAGTAAATTCTTTGTTTTTTTGTTTGTTTCTTTGTTTTAAGGTAAAAAGGGAAATAAGAATTAGGAAATCGGAAATTTGAAAGAAAATGTGTGTGTGTGTGTTTCCCAATTTCTAGTGTGCATTCCAGATAAGCAGAAATCAGTAGCAGATTTCGAAAATCTTTGAAACTCTTTTCTAATTTCACTTGAACTCTTATCCTCCCATTTTCTCAAAGATTTAGTTGTATTTTCGAATTTTTCCATGAAATTTGGACGATCTGGAAGTCATGTTTGAATTGAAACCGGTTGTTTTTTTGATTTAGAAGCAAAATAGATAGTTGCGTATTGAACCGGACACCACCTCGACACGGGGGGGAGTACTATTACAGTATTTACGGTAATCTCACTCTCAAATGAAAGAGTACCATCTCTAAAGCTTTCAATACAATACGACGTCCATTTTGTTCATCTTTCTTCTTTAGCTTGTCGATAGAATTTCTTTGTAAATCGTTCATTTTCGTCAGCTAATTTTAAGCTTTCAAAGTCTTATTTAGTCTTTCAAGCTAAAGAAAAAACGGCTGGACAGGTTTAATTTGGGGATTGTTATTGGGGCGGGGCGCGTATAAAAGGTCTCACAGTGGCCCCGCCCCTTTTCCCATTGGCAAACTTTGAGATCAAATTTCTCGGTGTTGAGCTGTCCAATTGAAATAGTTTTTATACCAATCGATAGAGAAAGACTTGGCGCATCTAATGATACAAAAACTATTTCAAGTGGACTGCCCAACACCAAGAAATTTGAGCTCAAAGTTTTGCCAATGGGGAAAGGGGCCAGGGCGCGTATAAAAGGCTACACAATGGCCCCGCCCCTTTTCCATTAGCAATCCAATGGCACTATAATCTTTATGAATTGCTGAAAATGATAGAAAACTTTTGAAAAACTGATTTCTTTTTAGGTGGCGATCTGATGGCCGTTCGGCCGAGCTATGACCCATATTTGGACAATTTAAAAAGTCCACTCATTCGCGATGAATCCGATGGAAAAACGCTTAGACTTCGGTGAGTTTTGTGAATAATATTATCTATATTTTAATCTATATTAAACACATTTTAAACTTTCAATTTGTTTCTTTTCTCAATTTAAGTTTTAAAGTTCAAAAACTCACGATTATCTCAGCTCAAATCTCCAGAAATTTCAATTCTCGATCTCGATCATTCTCGATTTCAATCATTCTCGATTTCAATCATTCTTCTGTCGAGAACGATCGTCGCTTCTCGATCTTGATGATCGTCTTGATGATGCTCCAGAAGAATCGCTGAGCACTCCAAGAAAGAAACGGGTTTCATACTCGGAAACAGTCGATAAACGCATGTTCCGAAAGGGATCGTGCGGCACAAAAGAGACGGCACAAAAGAGACGGCACAAAAGAGACGGCACAGAAGAGACGGCACAAAAGAGACGGCACAGAAGAAACGAGCCGAGAAGAGCTGTTTGAGAAAAGAGAGGAAAATGAGGGGAGAAGTGACATCGGAAAGCGATCCGAATAAGGAAATTGACAAGGAGGAAAGGAAATGAAGGAAAGGAAATGAAGAGGAGGGAAAAGCCGGCTTTCGAACCGATAATCGACAAGATAGTGGCTTTTGCGAGGATGAAGAGCCACCAAAAGAAGACCCGGATCCGTAGAATAGAGCTGGATCCGTAGAATAGAGCTGGATCCGTAGAATAGAGCTGGATCCGCAGAATAGAGCTGGATCCGCATGGTTCGCTCTCAAAGTCAGCGCTGGAGCTCAGAGAGTAGCGCTATCAATCTATCAATATCATCAAAACCCCGCAAATCATCAATGTATCAAAGCAAATTACAACTCCTCTTTTAATTTTTCCTTTTTTGATTAAGTCAATCAATTTCCCTTTATATAAGAATTTAAACTATTTAAAAGAGCTGGATCCGCATGGTTCGCTCTCAGCGTCAGCGCTGGAGCTCAGAGAGTAGCGCCATCAAAAAAGACTGAATATTAAGTAATTGGGAGATTAAAAATTCGACTTTCCAGCTTCGACGTGGCTCAATATAAGCCCGAGGAGGTGACAGTGAAAACCATCGACAATCGTCTGCTCGTCCACGCGAAACACGAGGAAAAATCCCCGCAACGCACCGTTTTCCGTGAATATAATCAGGTTAGTGAAAAGAAGTACAATCGATTATTATTACATGCAAACCCAGAGAACCCAGAGATCGATATTACAATCGATTGTATAAAGAAATACAAAAATTCGATAAAATACAACAGAATAAAGTCTACATCAGAAATATAAAGAAATACAATATTACCAGTTATTCTAAAGCCTAGACAAGACTAATATTGACTCTTTTGTCAAGATTCTTTTGTCTTTTAACTTCTGTCCAATCATGTTAAGCTCCGCCCCTTTGTCGGACCTTTTATACGTACCCTGCCCCTTGCCATTGGCAATCTAACTTTGAGCTCAAATATCTTGGGGTTGATCTGTCCAATTGAAGTAGTTTTTAAACCAATCGATAGAGAAAGACTTGGCGCATCAAATGATACCAAGAATGTTTGAATTGAATGCCCCAACACCAAGATATTTGAGCTTAAAGTTAGATTGCCAATGGCTTAAGCTCCGCCACTTTTTCTGTCAGTTTGCCGTTGGCAATCTGCGAATTTTGCTCGTATTTTAGCTGGTTTTTGTTTGTAAAACGTTGAATTTACTTTGATTCGATTTGAAATCGAATTTTCTATCGAATCAAGCACACTCAACGTTTTACAAATCAAGGTACAGGCAAAATTGGTAGATTGCCAACGGCAAACGAACAGAAAAAAGGGGCGGAGCTTAACATGGCTGTTAATATGCTTCTGTCGATTCTAGGCACGTTTTATGAGTTTTTCTATGAGTAAACCAGGTAAAACAAAAGCTAAATAAGGACAAAACCCTGGTTGTCTGTTAAAATCTGCTTGTCTAGGTCTAGTCTGTTAATTTCAGAACCAAGCCTATGCCAATAGCTCTTGGTTTAGCTCTAGCTCTTGGTTTAAGCCTGCTTTGCTTTACAAGCTTTGAAGAAATCTTCATTCCCTTTCCTTCAAAGCAATTCTTGCATCATCGTCGATCATTTTAAATATCAAAAAGGACATTTTGCTAAAGATAAAAAGATGAAAAGGGACATTTTGCTGAAGAAATTTCCCATTCTTCTCAAATTTCTATCGATGAATTGTAGAGGTTGGGGCAAAAGCAAATTAGGGAAAAGGAAAAGAAAAAAAATGAGACAGATATCTAAAACAGATGCAAGAGTCGCGATTTAACGTCAGAAGTGGATAGCGGAGATCGGAGAGAAAAGAGAATGAGGTCTAGCTGAGCTGTGACCCTCACCAATCACCAATTCGACCACCTTCATGAAAAAAGAGACCTAAGCCAGACCTAAGCCTAAGCCAGATCTAAGCCTAAGCCAGACCTAAGCCCAGACCGATTACATGAGAGAAGCCGAGCAGGGCAGATCCCCCATGGCCCCCACTCATTCACCCCTTTCTTCGTTTTTGTCAACTCTTGATCTCTGGCAAGTTCCGTGTCTCAAATGATACTTCTCTTCTCTTTTTTTCTTCTAGGAGAAAAGAGAATGAGGTCTAGCTGAGCTGTGACCCTCACCAAATCACCAAGATCTTCTAGGATCTACACAGCTTTATTCTTTGCACATTTGTGTCCTTTAAGCATGTCCTTGTGTTTTTAAAAGCAATTCTTGCATCATCGATCATTTTAAATATCAAAAAGGACATTTTGCTAAATAAATAAACATTAAAAGGACATTTTGCTAAAGAAATTTCCCATTCTTCTCAAATTTTTATCGATGAATTGAGGAAAAGGAAAAGAAAAAATGGAACATTGAATTTAGAAAAAGGATTGAAGAAAGAGGAAAAGATTTGGATAAAAGTGGATAAAAGGAATTTGATTCTCGCCTTTTTCTAACGATTTTCTTTGACTTTCTTTTGGATAAACTGGATAAACAAAATTGTGAAAGTGAATTGAAAGGGAAAATTTAGAATTTCTTTGATAAAAATTGTAAAGATAGCTTGGTTTTAATTGGATGCCAACATCAAGAAATTTGAGCTTAAAGTCAGCTTGCTAATAGGAAAGGGGCTTCAGATGATTGGAGAAAAGTCAAGCAGCCAAGCTCAAATTTCTTGGTGTTGGGCTGTCCAATTGAAATAGTTTCTGTACCAATCGACAGAGAAAGACTTGGCGCATCTAATGATACCATGAAGATTGAAATTCGACAGTCCAACACAAAGATATTTGAGCTCAAAGTTAGATTGCTAATGGCAAAGGGGGCGGGGCGCGTATAAAAGGCCACACAATGGTCCCGCCCCTTTGCCATTGGCATACTTTGAGCTAATGTTTGAATTGGATTCCAACATCAAGAAATTTGAGCTTAAAGTCAGCTTGCTAATAGGAAAGGGGCTTCAGATGATTGGAGAAAAGTCAAGCAGCCAAGCTCAAATTTCTTGGTGTTGGGTTGTCCAATTGAAATAGCAGGCTGAACCAAGAGCTAGAGACTTATTGGCATAGGCTTGGTCCTGGAATTAACAGACTAGACCTAGACAAGCAGGTTTTAACAGGGTTTTGTCCTTATTTAGCTTCTAGACACTAGACAAGCAGGAAAATTTGAAATTTCTTTGATAAAAATTGTAAAGATAGCTTGGATTGAAAAGCGGATTGAAAAGATTGAAAAGCGGATTGAAAAGCGATCGTTTGGCTAGAGTTTTGAGAATTTTATAACAATTTTAATAGAAAACTGATGCTTGTTGGTCAAATGATAGAAAAAATTGAAGTAAATCTTTTCTCGTTGCCTCGATCTTCTAAGTCTCCACAGCTGTAGCCAGTATTTTGTTTATTTTTGAACCGCTAAAGCTGAAGAATCGCTAAGGCTTTGTCCAGAACAAATGAATTTACATCCAAAGAAGAAAATTTAATAAAATCTTCAGCCTAGGCTTTAATGAAATCTCTCGAAAAGCAAATTCATTCAAAAAATTAAGAAATTTAGGGTTTTCGATCTTTAGGCAGAGGTTTTAGACCCTTAGCAGTTATCTAGGAAACTTCTAACCAACACAAATCGATTCTCTGTATCAATTTACATAGGATACATAAGCTAAAATTTTGATTTAAAGCTTGTGAAGCTAGCTAAAAAGGCTTAAAGTTCACAGAGGCAAAAAAAATTGTGACAAATCAACTTTGAGCCTCTCTAGCTCGCTCGACAAGTTTTAAATCAGATTTTTACCTCTTTTCTTATGTAAATTGACACGGAGAATCGATTGGCGGTGATTAGAAGTTTCCTGGATAACGGCTAAGGGTTTAAAAGGATCTCTGGGTTTGCATGGGCCGGCAGATCTATCTCATAAGTTTCAAGATCTGCCAAACTTAGCTCTGACTTGTTTAGCTTTGCCTGTTTGTCTACATTCCAAAGTCAAAACTTTTTTATTTCCAGGAATTTCTTCTTCCCCGTGGCACAAATCCTGAGTTGATCAGCTCGACTTTGTCAACTGATGGAGTGCTCACCGTCGAGGCGCCACTTCCACAGCTCGCCATTCAACATTAGAGATTTTACTATAAGATATTCAGGTAGTTATTCATCTGACGATCACATTTCCTCTTTGCATACAAAAGTACATTTCATCTTGCACTAGTTTTCAACTATTTTATATACCATATTCTCTCTAATAGTAGGCGGAGCCGAGTTGATGGCTATTTTACCGTTTCCAAGCTTTCCCAGAAGCTCAACACTCTAATCCCTCGCTAGATCACGTCGTCAGCTACATTTTCCGACCCCACATCGATAGGTTCTGATAAGCGGTTCTCGAGATTTGGAGGAATTTAGGCGAGGCTCAGGGTGCGCTACTGCGCAGGGCTCAGCGCAGGGCTCAGCTCAGGGCTCAGCTCAGGGCTCAGCTCAGGGCGCAGCTCAGGGCGCAGCTCAGGGCGCAGCTCAGGGCTCAGGGTGCTCAGGGTGCGCTACGCTTTTATATGCATTAGAGAGAATACGGTATATTCTTTGTTATCTTTTCTAAGATTATGGGACATTTGATAGCCGCTCCGCCCCTTTGTCATTGGCAATCTAACTTCAATCAACGAGCAATCTTTAAACGAGAAAAGAATGTAAATTTTGGATGCGTTCACCAGATGCAAAAGTACACGTTCTTTTGCAACGTTCTAAACATTCTTTTGCAGTTGAAAAAGGCTACCTTTGGGCTATCCAAAGATATCTTTGGATTGAGATTGCTTTTGTATGCAAATTGAAGGAAATGCGGCCGCCAGAAGAATAAGTATCAATATTCATTTTTCAATATTCAATATTCAATTGTTCTTTTCAACATTTCAAGCTATTCAATTGTTTAACTGAAAACAAAACAACTTGGCCATCAATAAGTTTAGCGTCAAATCGAAAAGTTAAAGCTATTTTGTAATCTGCTCATTTCTATCGTATTCGTTTTTCGATTTTCGCTAAATTCTTGGCGTCTTGGCTACATTTTTTACTCAAAATCTACTAAAAACAGCTTCTATAACTTAAAAAAAATCAATTTTGACTCTTAAAATCATCTATTTTCCCTAAATCTTCAAGATCAATCAAAATTTGTGATTATTTCATCAAATTTTTGTCATTTTTTCGTTTTTCTATAGACAAATCGCTTGAATAGAACAAAGTTGCCTTAAGAGTTTTTCTTTTTAAAAAATCTTTTTGACTTTTTTGACTTTTTCAAACAAATTCTCATCATATCATTGTCATAATAAACTTTTTATTTCAAAGAATTTTCTCAAAAAAGAAATCACAACAATGAAAAGATTTTCGTTTCAATTTTTGGGGATCACAGTGTTTTTTTTGGGTCTACCCCAAAACAGCGCCGCCAAAACAGCGCCAATGCAAAAACTTTGTTTTGCATCGGCGCTGTTCTGGGCGTTTTTCATTGGCGCTGTTTTAGGTTCGGCGTTGTTTTGGTCGGCGTTGTTTTGGTCGGCGTTGTTTTGGTCGGCGTTGTTTTGGTCGGCGCTATTTTGGCGGCGCTGTTTTGGGATAGACCCTTTTTTTTTTGTTTTCACTAGAGAAGAATAAGTATCAATATTCAAATGTTCTTTTCAACATTTCAAGCTATTCAATTGTTTAATTGAAAACAAAACAACTTGACCATCAATAAGTTTAGCGTCAAATCGAAATCGAGTCTAATGATTTCTTGATTGAATATTTTGAAGTTGAAGAGAAAAAAGGCGGGAAATTGGTGTTAGTGTACTTTATTTTGTCGTCATTTTCTATTTACTTCATTTATTTTCTCAATCTTCTCTTTCTATCGTTAATTTGGCTCTATTTTTGTGTCGAATGTCGAATTTTGCAAAAAAGAATATTAAAAAAGATAAAAAGCTCTTTCATGAGCTTTAATTATAAATTTCGATCACAGAATGAGCTTTAAAGCTAGATTTATGAATGAACCGGGTCAAAATCAGTAGGCACAAAATACAAACGTTCTTACCCCATGGCATGATCGATCGGCGTCGATCCGCCACCAAATTTAACTGCAGGACGCAAGTATTTAATGTTATAACGTTGTCCGACTGGTCTCCGTATCAAATGATTGCCATCAGGGGCGAAATTGATTGATTGATTGACTTTCGATTCGTCGGTGAACAAAACACGGGCTCAATCGTGCGACGTCCAACTTTGATACTTCTTAGCAAACTCGAGACGAAGCTTCCGGTGCTTAGCTACCATCAGAGGTTTGCTTAGCTACCATCAGATGTGGCGGCCCTTCTAGTCATCAATCCACCGTGAATCAAGCGTCGACCCACCGTTTTTCGAGAAATTCCTTTGTTAAATTGTTGCTTCACCATAGCCACGCCATCAGAAGCATTCAGATTTGGGTTCTTCTTGTGGGCCAGAACGAGCATGCGCTCGTTCATGTCTGTCAGACAATGCTGTCTTCTCGTAAAGTTGTAAAATATCAGCAAATCATCAAACGACATCAAAAAGATCGATCTTTACCGGTCAATCGATTATCGAGAAAACAAAGTTTTTAACCAACTTGCAGTCCGATTTTAGATAGGTTTTTGTTAACAACTTTTGATAAAACAAATATTTTCTGGAAGCTGACGTTTTAAGCTATCTAAATCTTCTTAAAACTTTCCGATCTGACAAGTTTAAGATGCTTAAAAATGAGCTGCAAGTTGGGCAAAAACTCGGTGATCTCCCAACAATCACTCGATCATCCGTTAACCGTAAAGCACCAAAAAAGATCAGTAAATCATCGAACTAAATGAAAATCAAAGTGTAGCCAAACGAAAATCAAGTCAATTTTCTTGGTTTGACCTGAAAGTTAAACCAAGTCAAGTCAAGTCAAAAGGGTTTTTGGGTTGATTTTTAGTGTTCTGCTCAATTTTTCCTGATTCAACTCTTTTCCTAATCAATCATTTCCCGCCTTTCCACAAAAGAAAATCTCACAAAATAGGAACAAAAAAAGAAACAACGAAATTTGCATATATCAAAAAAAAACACCTATTTGTCGAATATGCATTTTGAACGTGAGGGGGATAAAAATCAATTTCTTCTCATTGCTCAGTGACCGCGAAACACAGGTAGACTGGCTGTAAAAGGATTTTTGAGATCTCAAAGAGTATGCTTCATGGCCGACTGGCTAAGAGTCTGGTATCCTAATCGGGAGTTCAATCCCGATTCAATCAGGGTTCGATCAGGGGTTCAATCCCGCAAATCGGTTATTGTTTTTTTTTCCTACATTCAGGATTTGTGCTTATGCATTATTTCTACTGCATTATTCATGAAACACTGTTTTTCTTCAAGAAACAAACCTTATGATCGCCCATACATGTTTCCTGGCCAAAGCTTTGATAAGAGGCGTCGCCTTCTTTCACCTAAAAAGGAATCTAGTTGGTTTTACTATTAGACTAAAGATTTAGGTATAATTAGAGATGTTTTAGCTGAATCATAGCTTTATTTAAGGCTTGTAAGTCAGGCCAAACCGATCAGAAACCAGGCTAGCTGTAGTTTGCAATCTGACAGGCTCAGGGCCTTTTTTAAGCCAGCCAAAAGAAGCCAAGGCCAAAGCCAGTCTCTGTTGTGGATTCTGGACTGATCCAGGTACTTTTATGGACCAAGTTATTAGTCTATCTGGTCTGCCTATAGATCCTACAACTCTGGAACATTTCTGGAAGTATGTTGATTTCGAAAACTTATCTGGGTACAAATTCGAGGTGTTTTATGGAATCTTTTACTTAAGTGAAGTCTAATGATATGCAAGAATGTTCCAACCAGACCCTAAGGCTTGTAGGTCAGTTCAGATTAGGTCAAAACCCAGGTTCAGACCTTTTTGAATACTTTCATCTTTCTAACAAAGCTTACAAGGCTACCCCAGCTAGCCGACTAATTTTAATTTACTTTATTTATTAAAGAAACTCTTCTTTTCTTCTTTCTTTATTGAAATATAGAAGAATGAAAAGAAAGAAAATAGATTCTTCTTAGTTTCATTAAAGATCAAAAATCAAAAAAATTCGCCAGGCGAGGACTCGGACCCGAGTAAAGGACGGACGGGCCGTTTTGTATACCAGTAGCTTATCCACTAGGCCATCAGCCAACATCTCACTCCAACGAGAAAAGCCTTTTAAGCAAGATGTTGAAAACTTGGGGAGCTAATTTTGCAGCTATGGGTAGCTAATTTTTGAGATTTTGATAAGCTTAGTCATTTCTATAACTTCTTAGGCGTCTGGCGATCAACAGTGGCAAGTTGAGGTACTTCTCTTGTTAGTACTTTTTTGGCTTTGCTTTGAGCGAAACCCAATCTGCTCTACTCTAAACCTAACACTTATTCCACTCTTCACTCACCAGTTTCCATGCCCGTTCATTCATTAGCACCCTGTCACACCAAGCGGGAGCCCTAGTTTTCATCAGAACATTTGACTCGGCTGGATCCTCACTCCATGGATATCTGAAAAAGGGATTTTTGGATCACTTCTTTGTCCGATTCGAGTACTCAACACTAGTAAATCAACAAATGAATGTACACACTTTATAATTCTTAATAGAAAAGCTCTCAATTTCTTGCTAATCTCAGAATTTCCCTCTAAAAATTTCTCGAAAAGATTTGGTTGTAAATTTTCTGAAAAAAAAATTGATAACCAAAAGTTTTCTGTGGACTTTGTGGGGTCAAATCAATCATAAAATTGAGGGTGTTGCAAAATTTCTCATAAATTTTTTAGAGAATTCTCATGTAGACTTATCAGTGATAGATTTTTGAGGGATTTTTTTGGAATTACTGATTAAAGCTGGGCAAAAAGCGCTTCCGATTGGGATTTTCTGATCTGACTTGGAATTTAGTTTTGATTTGGTGATAAGGATTTCTAGAGTATGCCGGTGACATACTAAAATCTGGATTAGATTTTTGGGATTGTACTTTGGATTGGTTTGATTCCAAGAATGTGATTTGGTCTGATTGAAAGCCGATCGTAAAACAGAAGCTGAGATTGACAGCTTAAAGTTTTGAAATCTCAGAAATTTCAGAGTTCTTAAAATTGAATAGAAATTGGTGAAATTGAACGAAATTGAAGAAAATTTGGAATTGATAGGCTTTTCACAGACTTGTCGTAGTTTTTGCTTAACAATCCGGTTTAGTTGCCCGATTTTGAACTAATTTTATATCAAAATAAATCAACTCACGTTGGCGGGAAATCGATGGGAATCTCGTGAAGCTCTGGGAAAGCTTTTGTCTCAAAATCGAATTCAAGATATTCATTCCAATCTTGCAATAGCTTCTTTGCATTGAAATACTCGAATCGTTTCTTTTCAATCCTCAGCACGCAATTCGTTTTCGAGAAGCTAAAAATGAACTATCAAGAAAATAAAATGTAGCAGGTTTCCGATTTTTACCCATCAATTTAATCATTTGTTTGATCAAACCGAGCAATGGTGCTAAGTAACGGAAACATCTTTCGGTTCTTTTATACCGTTAGTTTTTCGTGTTTTTCCTAGCACCAAGCCTTCTATTTTGTCTATTTTGACTACCATTCGATGTAGAATATAATTGCGCGTCGAATGATATCAAAATGAACTCAAAATGTAATATCCATGCAAAGTTGTTGGCTAAAAACTTAAACCAGGCGGGTCTTAACCATTTGCCTCAAAACTTTGCATGGATATTACATTTTGAGTTCATTTTGATATCATTCGACGCGCAATTATATTCTGTATCGAATGATAGTCAAAATAGACAAAATAGAAGAGTTGGTGCTGAGAAAAACACGAAAAACCTTAAGCTGCCAGAACAAAAAGGACCGACAGATGTTCTTGTTACAAATCTACTAACAAATACAGTACGTATTCGATTTAGATATATTTTTAGTCACTTACGATCTTTCCGAGGCTTGATCCGAGTCCGAGTCATCAGAGATTTCTCTTCTGAATTCAATCGCTGAAACCGTTCTCCTCAGCTGTTCAGTGGGTAAACTCAAATGGTTTTCCAGCTCGTGTCCTAAATTCTTTTCTGTTGATAGTATTGTAATTGTTAATCACGGATAATCAAGCAAGCCAGAGTCAAGAAATTTCCACATCATTTTCTTTCAAAGTTTTTCTATTTTCTTAGTGATGAGTGCATTAAATTCGATTCTCAATTCTCAATTCGGCTTTTTTTCTATAGATGTGTGTATGGAATTGCATGTTATATAAAGTTTCAAAGATTTCACTTGAAAACTGCGCTCTTGTGTAACTTTTTGTCTCTAAGGGCGGGGCTTCATTATTAGAATCATTAGAATACAGGAAAAAGAACGAATAATCTAGCGAGCGAGGTTGAACCAGCCGGAAAAAACGTACTGACTAAGAAACAGAGCTCTTAGTCAGTCGACCATAGGCATAGTGGGGATTTTGGTTGAAGTAATGAAATTTCTAGAGCCAGATCAGGCCTGGGCCGGTTCATGAACCTGATCTAGCTTCTGGTAAGATTAATACAATTTCTAGAGCCATCTGGAGTGGATAAGCGAACGTTTTAACGAAACAAACCCGAACTACTGTGTTGAACCTCATGAGGAACATTGAGATTGAGACAATTTGCGACACTTCCATGCGGCAAATCCGAATCCCCAATCGGATGTGACTCAGTGGCGGCTGTTAATTGCTAAATTCTTTCTTGCAAAGATGTTTTCTTTGGCTTACATTTAAGAATCTCGTCGAATCTAGCCGGAAATTCAAATCGCCGAAGAGAAAACTGTAGGAGGGATGACCGTTTTGAGTGTTTTTCAGGTGAGCCAACACGAAAGCCAATGCTCGTTGACGATTCGCCGAATAGAGATTGGGATTCTGAAGGGGAAAGGTTATGGTTGATAAATATAACAATATGATCTAACAAGTCTAATGGTCAGTGATCTGCCAAGAATAGCTAGGCTAGGCCAAGCCCGCTCTAGAGTCAGTAGCTGAGCCGAAGCTTCCTTCTTTCTTTCTTCTTCCCCTTATCTTTCCTCTTTCTCTCGGCAAGTTAAGGCACTCAGTGTTTTGAGCAATTGCCCGGAAAGCAAAAGGAAAGCAAGAGGTCGAGGGTTCAATCCCATCTCCGGAAATCTACCTTTTCTTGCCAATTCCTTCACTTTATTACAGTAAAGCTGACCTCTGACCATGGCTGACCTAGCTTAGGGCTAACCCTAGGCATGTTAGCTATCAATATATCATTGCCAAGTCGATCTACCTCATGTATCAAAGCCAGATTGTTCTCGTCGTGAAATAGGTGAACGTTTACCAGATCGAAGTAGCTAAATGATTCAGATTATTCATTTCTTAAGATCTTTCTTAAGGTCTTATATCTTGAGATCTAATATTAATAGTGTGTTTGTTAATGGTTTGATTTGTAAGTAATGGGCTTTGTAAAAAGGTGGATAATTTGAAAAATTATGGGAATCTTTCCTTCAGATTTTAGCTGATTTACTTAATCATGAAACCATCCGATTTACTTTGATCTTTAAATCTTGAAGCGTTGAAAGATGCCCACAAAATCAGAAATCTTATGTACAGGGAGTGTGTCGGTTGACAGACGATTAAGCCGATAGAGAACGCAGAAAAAAAGCAAAAAGAAGACCGGGGATGAAGCCGAACCAGCAGCCGCTGGACTACGAGGTCAGGCTCCTAGCCACTCGGCCACTCGGCTACCGGGGAAGTGCACGCTTATAAATTTCGATAGAGTGCTGCGTTGCAAAAACGGAAAGCAGGTTCGGATTCAGCGTGAAATTCTGCGTCAAATGGTCATGTCATTTGAACAGGCTATCCAGTTGATCTTCCATTGTCAGTTATTTTCTATCATTTAGTAGCTAAAAACTTCCGAAAGATTTTATTTTGTGATGTTTTCTATCTTCTATAATTTTCTAGTCGATCTAAGATCTAGCAAGGGATCAAAATTAAGAAAATTGTCTAAATATGAAGAAAAGCTTTTCATATTCTCCAATTTTCAGTAAAAGAACATTACTCTTTTTCTTTTAAAGTATAATTTGTCATTTAAAAAGTCAAATTTACAATGATCTTTAGATTTAAATTCAATTAAAAAGCTTTAAAGCGCAATTTTCAATTCAAACTTACTGTTGAGCGTATCGAAATCGCGCATGCACGAATCCTTTCCTTCCCCATCGAAATGACGGCCAAAAGTGCTTCGGAAACTTCTGTTTGATCACAAAGGGTAACTTATCCAAATCTAGAAATGATATATAAGACATTTAGATAAAATAATCTTCAACCTTTCGTAATCATTTCAATTCCATCTTTCAATCTCTCATATCTGCCAGCCTCAAAATTGTACTGCGCTACTTTGTCCACAGATGAGCTTCGCACAAAATACATTGATCCAAGAGCCTAGAATTTGAATTTCTTCTCTAAATTGCATAATAAATCTAGTTAGATCTAGATCTAGTTAGTTCTAGATAACCTTTTACATATCTAAGACTTACCGTATACATTTCTTGCTCAAAATCGATATCAAGAACAGCTCTAGCCACCGGATATTCGTGTTTTATTCGGTCATAAAGTCGTTGAACTAGACCAGGGACCTAAAAGGAAAATAAATCATGATTATTATATATAATTTACCTGATTTGAACATTGTTGAAAGTTTTTTCCGCCTGTTTCTTGCATGTGCATTACGACAAATTCAGCTTTTTTTGAGAGAAGTTGCTGAAAAAAAGCATTTATTAAAGAATCAATAGGTACATTTACAAATTCTTATAACCAAAGAGTTCATTTTGTACATAGAGCCAATCTGGCGCAATACTAAGATCTTTTAATCTTTTGTTAAACTGTGTAAATGTGAGGAAAAGTGATGACTGCACTAGAAATGATGGATTTCGACTTTTGAAGTAAAAAGTGAACCAAATTAAATCAATCAATAAGTCTATTGATGTTAAAACATGTATTTGATAAGATTTTAACTTGAATATTCATAAAAATTTTATTTTAAATCGATACTCCGGCTTTATAGTTGATTCACAAGAATCGCGATCGTTTTTATATTATTCGATGCGTTTTAGCCTTCTCTACAATTACACTACTGGACAATGAAATATCATATCTGAAAAACGATCGTCACTTTCGCGCGTCTGTAACTCCCTTGTCTTTGCCGTATTTCTAAATATTAATATTACCATTGTGTAGCCCTTGAAAAGAGCTTTCAGAAAATGTATAACACTAATAGTTTACACTCAAAGACAAGGGAGTTACAGACGTGCGAACGTGACGATCGTTTTTCAAATATAATATTTCATTGTCCAGTACTGTATTTCCCATATAAAAAACAAGGTTTCAAATCGAGAAATCAAGAAAAACGCAATTTTTTCTTTCCGCCTCACCGTAAAACGTGGATATTTAGGCGAAAAGTATATAAAGATGCCGTTGAATTGCATTTTAGCACTTGCGCTCTTTTCTTTTGCATGTATTTTCTCAAATTTAACGGTAATCTTAAAGATTTTTTGTGTTTTTAATGGAAAACAAACAATCATTACGGTCTAAAAGAATAATTTGAATAAAAAAGCGAAAAGCAGGTGCCTCATTTAAAATCTTTCCTTAGACCGGAGTAAAGAAGCAAAGAAGCAAAGAAGCAAAGAAGCAAAGAAGCAAAGAGGGTTAAACTCACATTCGTGATCACATTCAGCCATGATTCTTGTAATCTCGCGTCTTCTTCAAACAACGAGCCGACATTTGCCGTCAGTAGAAGTACTCTTTTCATGTAAATCTGAAAAAATAGAATAAGTAAAAGAAATTTTGAGAACATTTCAATAAAATGAAACAAGATTTAAACAGTACATTTAAATATAATGAAACAAGATTTAAAGATAAAGAAAAGATAAAGAAACTATACAGAAAAGATAAAGCAACGATAAAGAAACAATCAAGAAACGATAAAAACGAGGGTGGGACAAACGCGACCTTTTTTTTGCGCACCTGGACATTTGCGCACCTTTTTTGCTGGAAAAGGCCTTAGGAAAGGTCGTAGAGCTTCAAAAATGTTTTCATAGAAGGGAATCGTATGCGTAGATTCCGAATTTCGACAAATCAAAGCAAATCAGACCTCGCTGACACGTCAAATTTGGGCTAAAAGGCAAAAACTACGCAACTTAACGCTTTTCCGCAGTTTTTGCCTTTTAGCCCAAATTTAACGTGTCAGCGAGGTCTGATTTGTCGAAATTCGGAATCTACGCATACGATTCCCCTATATGGAAACGTTTTTGAAGCTCTACAGCCTTTCCTAAGGCCTTTTCCAGCAAAAAAAAGGTGCGCAAATGTCCAGGTGCGCAAAAAAAGGTCGCATTTGTCCCACCCTCATAAAAACGATAAAAACATTTAAAGATAAAGAAAATCTAAGAAATCAGCTAGCTTTTTGCATTTTTTTTTTGTTTAAATCTTAGATATTTGATTTAAAATTTCAAATCAAATCATTTATGTAGCATAGAATCAAGCATAGAATCTAGAGCATCAGTTATTCGCATTTTATAGCAAATTTAGAGCAATTTTATAGCAAATTTAGAGCAAATTTACGCTAAATTGTTCAATAAAAAGCAAAACCGCTCATTATGATCGCTTTTTTTATAAACACAATGCATCAATATCAAATATTAAACAAAAAAGCTGTTCAATTAAGTAGAATGATCAATTTTTCCTTTACAAATCCAAGGATTGAACATTTCTGAAAAAGATTTGCATAGAAAACAAAAAAATACAGTTAATCTTTTGTTGAATTCTGAAAAAGTGATGAAAAGTGAAAAGAAAAAAAGAAAAGCAAAGTCGAAAAATCACCTACGCAAGTTTTGAGGAGAGAAAAATGAACAAACAAACGTGATGGGGGAAAATTGAGAGATTTTTAGCTAAAAATTGAGAGATTTTTAGCTAAAAATTGAGAGAATTTAGCCAAAAATTGGTTAAACTTTTGTGAAAATTGAGTCGAAGTGAAGGGATTTCGTTTAAAAAAAGAATTTTATCGAATTTTATCGAATTTTATCGATAAATTTTCTTTTTTACTTGTTAGTTTTCGTGGTTAGATGGATTTTTGTGTTTATAAGCTTTATAAACTATCCGAAAGTTGGGGGCACTAGTTTCCGTGACACTCCGTGACTCCGTGACTCCGTGACAGTTGGGGGCACTAGTTTCCGCAATATTTAGGTACCGATGATAAATCGTAGGGTTTTGGCGGTACTGGAAAGAAGAGCCACATGAAGCGATTCGAAGATTACGGAGAGTCTTTCACTGTGAACGATGTTCTTGGCTGTTACCTTGATTTGGACAACTGGTAAGCTGGTGGTAAGCTTAAACATTTGGTAAGCTGGTGTTCAAGCGATTAATAGTGTTACTTGTTGTGCATTGTTTAACTGCAAAGTCTTTAATTTAGGTGATCAAAAAATGGCAAGCAATATCCAATCGCGTACAGTATTTCACCAAAGAAAACAATTGCGAGACTTGAGCCGAACACTTGACGAGAACAGACGGATGGAGAGCGTTTGCTGGATCTCCATCCGTCTGTTCTCGTTAAGTGTTCGGCTCAAGTCATTGTTTTTTGCGCAACTGGATCTTTGTGGAATTTGCCATAACTAAATGGGTCAATCTTTATGCTTTTGGTTTCATTTTGATCTCAATAAGTATTAAAGTATCAAAAAAGCATTGTCTTCATCTTTTTATGATTTTGGCAGTCGTTAACTGAAGCAAAAGTGAAGAAAACCTTTGGTGAGATGTCAATAATGTTATTGGGATTTGTTATTGGGACAAAATCCAGGTTTTAACAAACATTTTATGATCTTTATGAACAAATCTTTATGAAGTTTCTAAAATCTTATTAAATCTATCAAATTTTCAAGTTCACAAGATAAAATTTGACAAATCTTTGAGAGAAAAATGAAAAAAACATGAAAACGATTGATTTTTCTCGATTATCTTTAAGTAATTGTGGAAATTGGGTAAAAGAATGAAAAAATGAAAAATCGGGAAAGAAAGTCAGCTGTTGGTGAACTTTTGACGTAATCAAAAGAAAAAGTTGAACAAATTTGTGTTACAAAGAAGCTTTTATTCGTTTTAAAGATTTTCAAAGCTATTGAAAGCTATTGAAATTGAGCTTTATGTTTTAAAGCTCAATTGAAAGCTATTGAAAGCTATTGAAAGCTTTTCAAAGCTATTAAAAGCTATTGAAAGCTATTAAAAGCTATTGAACGCTATTAAAAGCAATTAAAAGCTTTTCAAACCTATTAAAAGCTATTGAAAGCTATTGGAAGCTATTGAAAGATATTGAAAGCAATTAAAAGCTATTGAAAGCTATTAAAAGCTATTGAAAGCAATTGGAATTGAGCTTTATGTTTTAAAGCTCAATTGAAAGCTATTGAAAGCTATTGAAAGCTATTGAAAGCTATTGAAAGCTATTGAAAGCTATTAAAAGCTTTTCAAAGCTTTTCAAAGCTATTAAAAGCTATTAAAGGCTATTGGAATTGAGCTTTATGTTTTAAAAAGTTTAGAAAGCAAAAGTTTTACAGTTTTACAGTAAGAAAATGTGAAAATTGTGAAAACAAATCGTTTGAAACAAATAAAAACAAAAATCTGCTTTAAACTTGATCTCTTATTGTCTGATTGTCATTGCTCTTTTAGACTTAACTGATTAAATTCTTTTAGTGATCAATGATCTTAGAAAATTGTTGATAAATGACAATTTTGATTTGATTTTGATGATTTGACGATTTGATTGACATATTTGTTTAAAGGATTGGTTTGAAAGGGTTTGAAAAGGTTTGAAAAGGTTCGAAAATTGTACTTTTTACTCAACAATTCAAAACACACTCTTTCTAGTGCCCTAAATTCTTCAACAAACCGTTGCTACAAGAAAATTAATGTATCCAGTGCTTTAGAAGAGATCTTTTTACATTTAAGAGCAAAGTTTAATTCAAAATTTCTTTATAGAACGCTTGGACTTGGACGTGAACTTGCTCAACAGTTTCTATATTCAAATTCTACCATTGATCAGCATCTCCACGCCATTGGAAAGACGATCAGATGCGGGAAATGGCTTCATCATGAGTTAAGCAGTGCAACAAGGCTTAAACAAGGCTTCACGGGTCGCTATTGCCGGAATCCTCATCCGCCACGCTAAAGAACATGGCTTTTTTGATTCTCTCGTTACTGGAGATGAGAAGTGGATCTATTTCGATACCGATAATGTATCCAGTGCTTTAGAAGAGATTTAGAAGCCAAAAGAATTGGCGACAAGAGAAGTCGAACCCGTGACCTCTATCTTTTTACATTTAAGAGCAAAGTTTAATTCAAAATTAAATTTAAAGCCGCAAGATCTTTATCTAAAGAAAGAACGCTTGGAATTCTCTTGGAATCGAATGGCAAAAAGTGGCTCTTTCGGTGTATTTACATACCAGCTTTTCGAGAAAAAACAAAAGAATTTGGCGACAAGAGGAGTCAAACCCGTGACCTCTATCTTCCATTCTTTTGAGAGACGCGCGCGTTAACCCCTCGGCGATGCGATGGCGCTCTTTTAGAAGGCGCAGTGCGACCGCTCTTGTCTCTAGTCCGCTCCCAGGTTCGACTCCTGCCCGCATCAGCATTTTTGGTTTTTTAAAAATTTAAAAGCATGTCGCACAACTACATGGAATTCTAAGGCAAATTAACCATAAGGCATTTAAAATGGCGCACAGACAGACAGTAGTGCGCAGGGAGTCGTGCGGGGAGTAGTGCGCACAGACAGACAGGCAGTCACAGCTCTTTTATATATAGTAGATGAGCATTAAGCGGCTTCGACGGGTTCAACTCCAGCCCTGGTCGTCACTTTTCAGTTTTTAAATATTTAAAAACATTTTGCCACAACTAGATGAAATTTTAAGTCAAATTAACAATAAGTTATTTGAAACGGCTCGCTGAGCGTCTCATTCTTGACTCCGTTCTTGACTCCTTTCTTGATCGATCGATACAAAGATCGAGCAACGAAATTTTTGAATTGAAAAGGATTAAAACAAACTTAAAAATTGGTAAGATTTGATTTAAAAGTGTCACGAGGTTTTTGAAAAGAAAAGCAAAGATTCGTTGAGAGATTTGAGTTATTTGAAGATCACGTTTTCTTAGATTAAAATGAAAGAGATGACCTGAAAAAAGCTCGAGAGATTTTGATCGAATCGGCCTTTTTTCTAAAGATGAAAAATCGAAAACACAAAAAAAGCGAAAAGAAATTCCTTTTTCGCCTTTCAAAAAAGATTCAACTTGATAAGGAAAATGTTTGATGAAATCGAAAAAAAACGAAAAACTATTAGGTTGTTCGGATCGTTTAGATCCGAACAACCTAATAGTTTGTTTAAAGCGTTGCTGAAGTTATTGTTGTGAGAGAAGCTTTTAAAACATGTCTTTCTGTATTTCTTTTTGTATTTAAAAGTGCGTTATCTTGTGTATATTTAGAATATTTTTAAACGGATAGTTTCTTATTTTTAAGATCTTTTTTCTTACTTTAGATGATTGACTTCAAATATATAAAGTTCGCGTCTACTTTACTTATCAATAAGCCTACTTTACGACTTCAATAAGCCTACTTTACGACTTCAATAAGCCTACTTTACTTATTGAGATTTGGTCAAAGCATTTGGGAATGATTTATTGTACGAAAGCCGATGCCGAGCCTGGCTCCAACACTTTCGGAATGGTGATGAAAGTCTCGAGGATGATCTCGAGGTCGACCAGAGGAAAGTTCAGAGTAGCTGAAAAGCTCGACTTGGATCATTGGCATAAAATAGTTCTCTCGACGATAAAGATGACATGGATCCGATTCGATTGCGGCTCTCAAAATATTGTCTACCGCTTGAGGTCGACGAGGAGGTCATGGTCGACCAGAGTGTTCCTCTGGTCGACCATGACCTCCTCGTCGACCTCAAGCGGTAGACAACGCTATTTTGAAGGCTGCAATCGAATCGGATCCATGTCAAACGACGCTTGAACTTGCTCAACAGTTTCTGTGTTCAAATTCTACTATTAATGAGAATCTCCACTCCATTGGAAAAACGATCAGATGCGGGAAATGGCTTCCTCAAAAATTAAGCAGTGCAAACGCTCGTTTATATCCGAACAACCTAATATTAGGTTGATGCATAAGTGTTTTTGTTCCTTTTCGTCTGCCGTTTCAAGCCAACAAATGCACCAATTAAACTACGGTTGATTTCATTAGAAAAAGCAATTATTTTTCTGCAAAATAACATTAAAACGGGTTTAAAAATATTTAATGCCTGGATTTTCTTGAGAGTATGAAGTCGGGTAGTCAAAAAGGGCTAACTCGATGCGGTTTAGATGCGGTTTAGACACCTTAGCTAAAGAAAACCTATCTTCGTGTCAATAGATAAAAGATAGAGAAAAAAAATGTTTGATATTTCGCCAAAATTTCAGAGAAATTCATTCAGCCAATTTTTCCGTAGAGTTTTTTATAGATTTTTACGACAAAAGGCGTTTTTCACTCTCGAATTTGCTTGAAAGTGAACCGAAATTCATTTAAAAAGATGCAAATTGAACAAAAAAACACTTTTTTTATAGAGCAAACTATAGATTAATTGGTGAATTTGTTACTTTTTAACAGAAGTACGAAAAAAACGAAAAGACTTATGCATCAACCTATTAGAATGAGCATAAAATTCTGCGTCGAATGATATAAGTTGGATAGCATTTGACCGGCTCAACCTTCCCTTGTCCATTAAATATCTTCAACATCTACCGTATTCTCTCAACATCTACCTAATAATTAGAATCTTGAGAGTTTTTTGAAATCGAAACACTTTTAACCTAAAGAATTTGATCTAAAGAATAAAAAGAATTGAAAAAGTTGAGATTTTTTTTGAAAAAATTTGAGAGAAAAGAAGGAATTCAATCAAATTTTTCGATTTCGATTGAATTATTCGATTTCCGTTTTTTTTGAGCAAACAGGTTTTGAAAAGGTTTGAAATTTGGGAATTTGGGAGAATTGCTGAAAGTTTGAGAGTGATTTGGCACAAAATACATCTAAACGAAGTCTTCAATAATAAAAGTATAGAAAAATTTGTGCATTTTCAGCTTTTGCCTTGAGGAATCAATGGTTTATGTCTAGCTGGGCTTGAAAAAATGTTCAGATCTGAAAAACTAGAGTTCCCAAAGCACTAGAGTTCTTTAAAATGCCCTTAATATCATTAAAATACTCCAAATATCATCAAAATACTTCTAATGTTTGCATTACAGATCAAATTCCAGTAAAATTCATATCAATGACTTACAATTAACTTCATCTAGTCCAGTTTTACAATTAACTTCATCTAGTTAGCGCTAGACTTGGTAATAAGAAAGAAAGGAAGAAGGAAGAAGGAAAGAAGAAAGAAAGGAAGCTAGTTTTCTTTTAAAAAATGAATTTGGAGCCAAGAGGAGTCGAACTCTTGACCTTGCGATTACCAGCCAGATTACAACTTAGATGCTCTACCACTGAGGTATTGGCGACTGCTTTCCCAAGAACAAATGCTCATTTAAAGAGAACAAGGAAGAAGGGAAGAAGAAAGGAAGAAGGGAAGAAGAAAAGAAGAAGGGAAGAAGAAAGGAAGAAAGAGAGTTCAAAAGTTTCATGAAAAGTTGATGAAAACTGGACTTAACTGGAATATTTTCTTTTTCAGCTTTGAAGTTTAACCAAAAACTTTAAAGATTTCAGCTGTGGCCTTTCTCAAATTGCGGATTGCGGACTGCGAACGGATCGAATGCGGAGGGATCGAATGCGGACGGATCGAATGCGGACGGATTGAATGCGGACGGATTGAATGCGGACGGATTGAATGCGGACGGATCGAATGCGGACGGATCGAATGCAGACGAAGCGTGCATTAGCTGCGGAAAAGTGGCTGGTGGAAATGAAATCTACTTGATTTTCACTTGCAATGGGGTAATAATTTGAATCTAAACCTTTGTTAAAACGTCGGACATTCATTACTTTTAAGCTCTAAGCATTTTCAAATCATTTTGAATCAAAACAAAACTTCCTTCCGTTGCCGGGAATCGAACCCGGGCCTTATGGGTGAGAGCCATAAATCCTAACCACTAGACCACAACGGACATGTGAACGGGGAGGGAAAATGAGGGTTAAGACTCGAGTGAAGGCGAGATTGCGAGTTCATTTGATTGACAGATTAGTTAACTCCCTCTAGAGCAAAGCAGGTCAAGCAAAGGCGTTGTGGTGTAATGGTTAGCACAATTGGGCGGTAAGCGAAAGGTCGGGGGTTCGAGTCCCGATAACGGGCGTCTTTTTGATCTGCCTTTTTCCAACTTTGGATCGAATTGTCGGCTAGATTTATTATATACTAAACCATTCTAAAGCAGTTTTATTAAGAAATCTTAGTAAAGAAAAGAAAAGAAAAGAAAAGAAAAGAAAAGAAAAGAAAAGAAAAGAAAAGAAAAGAAAAGAAAAGAAAAGAAAAGATTCTAAATGAATGATCAGTGATAAAAAGCGAAAATGATAGTATAATTGACAAATCAGACATAAAAATGAGTGATTTGGAAAGGAAAAAGAAAAGAAGACATTGAAAAATATCAAAAAAAATCAGAAGTCAAGGATTTTATGAGCAATTTGGAGGGAAATATTGTGTTTTCCACAAAGATATTCAAGAAAAGAGAGGAAAAGAGAGGAAAAGAGGGGAAAATCGGGGAAAAAAAGTGGAAAAATGACGCAAATCCGGTGAGTCGCTCGATTATTCGCAAATATGAGCATTAGATTTGCCTTTTTTCGTGGCTTTTTTGTCATTTTTTAAAGTCTATGATCGTGCAATGAGGCATTTTTTTTAAAGTAAACCACATAAAAGTACTTATTTTATATATAAATACTTTATTCAGAAAGAAATAAAGTGCGAAAACGACATGAAAAATGTACTGGATAAAAGATAAAAGATAAAAGATCACAAAGTCACTTAAAATGCAGCGAAATAGCCCTTTTCAAATCAGAAACGGTGGAGATCAAACGCAACTTGTCGGGAAGGGCATTCCAAACTTTAGTCACACGATTTACGAAAAAAGCTCTAGAGGATTTAGAGAAAGCAGATTATTTCAATCAAAAATTCAGATAATCTTCATTAAAAGCTTTTGAAAATCTCAGAAATCCTTCAATTTTCTTCAAAAAAACATTATGATTCATTGAAAAGCTTCAATTTTCTTTTAAATCATATTTTTGGTTACTAACTTGCGTCAATTGTAAAGCTTTAGTAAAGTAAAGCTAGTAAAGTAAAGCTAGTAAAGTAAAGCTAGTAAAGTAAAGCTAGTAAAGTAAAGCTAGTAAAGTAAAGCTAGTAAAGTAAAGCTAGTAAAGTAAAGCTAGTAAAGTAAAGCTAGTAAAGTAAAGCTAGTAAAGTAAAGCTAGTAAAGTAAAGTAAAGTAAAGTAAAGTAAAGTAAAGTAAAGCTAGCAAAGTAAAGTAAAGTAAAGTAAAGTAAAGTAAAGTAAAGTAAAGTAAAGTAAAGTAAAGTAAATTAAAGTAAAGTAAAGTAAAGAAAAGATTAAAAATTGATGAAATGCTTGAAGCTAATTAGCTTATTGTATTAAGAATTTCAAGAAAAAAAGTCATTTTTTAATTTTACAAGATGAAGAACTGGTAAAAATAGGTAAAAAGTAAGGAAAAAGTAAGCAAAAAGTAGGCAAAGTTAAGACAAAATTAAGGCAAGATTAAGACAAAATTCCGGCCAAAATTAAGGCCAAAATTAAGGCCAAAGTCAAGACAAAATTAAGGCCAAGATTAAGGCCAAAGTTAAGACAAAATTAGGCCAAGATTAAGGCCAAAGTTAAGACAAAATTAGGCCAAGATTAAGGCCAAAGTTAAGACAAAATTAGGCCAAGATTAAGGCCAAAGTTAAGACAAAATTAGGCCAAGATTAAGGCCAAAGTTAAGACAAAATTAAGGCCATGATTAAGCCCAAGGTCAAGACAAAATTAAGGCTGAAATTAAGGCAAGATTAAGGCCAAGATTAAGGTCAAGATTAAGGCCAAGATTAAGGCCAAAGTTAAGACAAAATTAGGGCCAAGATTAAGGCCAAAGTTAAGACAAAATTAAGGCCAAGATTAAGGCCAAAGTCAAGACAAAGTTAAGGCTGAAATTAAGGCCAAAAACTTGGACAAAATGACGTGAAGAAAACGGGAAAATCACCTTAGACCTTTCTCTATAAAGATTCCAAAAGAAAAGCCCCTTATATCAAAGCGCTTTGCCAGATAGCGAGCGATTGTGCGACCGCACAAAGGTCAGCTTTCGGGGAACAGTTTTTCGGCTTTTTTTCTGCTTTAGTTTGACGGATTGAGTTCATTTTTGCGTCAAAAGATTCGTCTTGAAAAATGCTATCATTTAGAAATCAGATTTACTAAAAAAAATTTAGTTTATAGCAATAAAATACGAATTTCAGTTTTACTTGAAGATATTTTAAGCAAAAAATGTTTAAATCTAAAGATTTTGAAAGTAATTGATTGAAATTTCGATTTAAATCTAAATAAAATAAAATAGAAATCGATTTTTGCTTAGGAAAATCGAAAAAAAATGTTTATTCAATGAAGTTTTATGAATTTTTATGAATTTTTTTGCATGAAAGCAACGGGAATGACGCAAAAAGTAGAAAAATCGAAAAAAAAAGAAAAAATAATATAAAAGAGACGATCATCATGAGAAATATTGATGGAAAAGAGAAAAAAATAAAAAAAATTCAATCAAATGTCAACATGAAAGGGGAAAAAAGGGAAAATTTTGTGAATTTGTGAATTTTAGAGAAATTTTGGCATTCTGAAAGATAGAATTTGTTGTTTTTTGTTTGATTGAAATATTTTGTGCGTCAAAGTCTTCAAAAAGTTTGTTTAATATCTAAATATAAGCTACAGATCAAGCTACAGCTACAGATCAAGCTCTAGATCAAGCTACAGCTCAAGATCAAGCTCTAGATTAAGTTACAGCTCAGGATCCAGCTACAGATCAAGCTACAACTATAGATCAAGCTCTAGATCAAGCTACAGCTCAAGATCAAGCTCTAGATCAAGCTACAGCTCAAGATCAAGCTCTAGATCAAGCTACAGCTCAAGATCCAGCTACAGATCAAGCTACAGCTCAAGGTCCAGCTACAGATCAAGCTACAGCTACAGATCAAGCTCTAGATCAAGCTACAGCTACAGCTCAAGCTCTAGATCAAGCTACAGCTCAAGATCCAGCTACAGATCAAGCTACAGCTCAAGGTCCAGCTACAGATCAAGCTACAGCTACAGATCAAGCTCTAGATCAAGCTACAGCTCAAGATCAAGCTCTAGATTAAGCTACAGCTCAAGATCCAGCTACAGATCAAGCTACAGCTCAAGGTCCAGCTACAGATCAAGCTACAGCTACAGATCAAGCTCTAGATCAAGCTACAGCTCAAGATCAAGCTACAGATCAAGATCAAGATTACGAAATTCAGCCGCTAATGGAATGAGGGTATTTCCGGGCATCCAATCAAAAAGTCGCCCACATAAAAAATGTTCATAATACATATATTTTATAATAAATTTTTGAAATTAGCTCATTTGGTTCAGTAGAAAAATTTTTTTGAGCCCCCAAAGTTTAGGTTCAAAAATGCCCTTTGCTCTATAAAAAAAGGCTATAAAAAATTTTCTACTTATCCAAAAAACTTGCCTAATAGCTCATTTTGTAGCCAATTTGATGTAGATTCTTAAAGTAAAGCTACATTGAACATTTGTTTTTCAAAGCTAGGAGAAAGAGGGCGAGGAACGACTTCAGTTGAACTCGGTCGCTGTTTTCACATTTGAGAATTGCCCTGAATTTGTTTCTCGCCCTCTTTCTCCTACTTTCAACGAAAAATTGTTTTAAATGGCTTTACTTTAAGAAACTACATCTAATTGGCTACAAAATGAGCTATTAGGCAAGTTTTTTGGATAAGTAGAAAATTTTTTATAGCCACCCAAAGTTTAGGTTCAAAAACCTAAACTTTGGGGGCTCAAAAAAAATTTTCTACTGAACCAAATGAGCTAATTTCAAAAATTTATTATAAAATATATGTATTATGAACATTTTTTATGTGGGCGACTTTTTGATTGGATGCCCGGAAATACCCTCATTCCATTAGCGGCTGAATTTCGTAAACGGCTACGACATATAAACAAAGAAACAACGATTTTGATGATTTTGATGATTTTATTGATATTTTTCATATTCCTATTACAATAGGAAACTAGAGAAGTGGAAAAAAAGGCAAATCCAGCTTTTAGATGAAGAACTTCTTGTGAATGAGAATGAATAAAGTGTTCAAGTGAGATCAGATATCTCGAAACAAGAAATAACGTCTTGAGCTTAGGCTTTAAGTGAGGGAAGAGTACCAAGCCTGAGTCTTGAGTGAAGAGTACCAAAGCCTGAGTCTTGAGTGAAGAGTACAAAACTTGAGTCTTGAGTGAAGGAGTACCAAAGCCTGAGTCTTGAGTGAAGAGTACCAAAGCCTGAGTCTTGAGTGAAGAGTACAAAACTTGAGTCTTGAGTGAAGAGTACCAAGCCAGAGTCTTGAGTGAAGAGTACCAAAGCCTGAGTCTTGAGTGAAGAGTACAAAACTTGAGTCTTGAGTGAAGAGTACCAAAGCCTGAGTCTTGAGTGAAGAGTACCAAAGCCTGAGTCTTGAGTGAAGAGTACAAAACTTGAGTCTTGAATGAAGAGTACCAAAGCCTGAGTCTTGAGTGAAGAGTACAAAACTTGAGTCTTGAATGAAGAGTACCAAGCAAGCAAAGAAGATTTCTTTACACTTAAGCTTTTTTACTATTAGATTCTTATCTATTTTCTTATTATTTAAGCGTAAAAAGATTGAAAACTAAATCCATGAAAACAGTGCAGAAATTGAAAATTTATCGTTTTCCAAAAAAGTGACCTTGAATGGAAATTCAAGAGTCGGAAAAAGAGCAAAAAAAAGCGAAAACACATCAAAAACAAGAATTCTCACTGCAAAATCCGAGAAAAAGAGAAAAATTCTGAAAAAGGAAGAGAAAATCGATGGATGTTAAGGGGGGGAAAAGGTTGGAGAACTCGATGAGCCAAGGAAATCGAGCAAAGGGGATTTTTGGGGGGAAATGACGGGGGAATTGTGCAGAGAATTATGCAGAAAATTGTGCAGAGAATTGTGCAGCAAATTGCGTTCTTTGAATGTGAAATGAAAAGCAATTGAGCCCCTTTGAAAGCGAAGAATATTTGAAAGAACTTTTCAAGCTAACTAGTTACAAAATAAGGTCAAAGATCTAGGCAAAGGTTGTTTCAACCGTAAAAAAGATTCTGCTAGAGGAGTTAGGAGTATTTAAAACATGATTCTGATCTTGAACTGGTCTTGAATCCAATCTGACCCTGATTCTGGTTCTGGTTCGAGTCCTAGTCCCGGTTTTAGTCCAGATTCGGTTGCTGTCTTTTGAACTAATCCTGGCCTGGCCTAGTCCTGGCCTGTTTCAAGATCTAGGCCTGGTCAAAGCTTGTTTCAACCTTACGAATGATTCTTCTAGAGGAGTTAGGAGTGTTTAAAACATGATTCTGGTCTTGAACTGGCCTTGAATCCAATCTGACCCTGATTCTGGTTCTGGTTCGAGTCCTAGTCCTGGTTTTAGTCCAGATTCGGTTGCTATCTTTTGTACTAATCCTGGCCTGGCCCAAGCCTTGGCCTAAGCCTTGGTCTAGTCCTGGCCTGGCCTAGTCCTGGCCTGGTTCAAGATCTAGGCCTGGTTCAAGATCTAGGCCTGGTCAAAGCTTGTTTCAACCTTGCGAATGATTCTGCTGTTTAAAACATGATTTTTTTGATCTGTTATGACAAAAAGTTTGTCTATATTCATTTTCTGATTCTGGTATTCGAAAAATTGACTTAATATTGGATAAAGTTTAAGTAAAATGAATGAAAATGAATGTTTTTGAGGTCTTTTTGACTGAACGCTGGGTTTTTTTTTGCCAAAAATGAGTGTATCTCTGAGAAAAACCTGCAAAACTGATGTTGATCTCATTAATCCAAAAATAATCAACATGTTTTCTCTTTTTTGGGGAAAACGGAAATTGAAATGGAGACAAATTGAATGAAATTTTTAGGGGAAATAAGCGGATTTTTGGTCGAATGAAAACTGCCCAAATTTTCCACTAATCACATCGGGTTTAAGCTTTAAATTCGTCATAAAATTGGTGAAAAAGATAAAGGTTGGAAATAAGGCGATTATAAATCGAGCTTAGACAATGAAGAGAAGCAAGTTTAAGCTTCTTGAGCCAAGCACGAGAGTCGAGAGTCCAAAAGATCAAAGAAATCTTCAAGAAATGAATGATTGGATAAAGAAAAAAAAAGATAACCGTATTTTCTCTAATAGTAGTGCACCGAGCCGAGTTGTTGACTATTTTACGGTTTCCAAGCTTTTGCAGAAGCTCAACACTCTAATCTCTTACTAGATCTCATCTCAGCTACATTTTCCAACCCCACATCGATAGGTTCTGATAAGCGGTTCTCGAGATTTCGAGGCATTTAGTCGACGCTCAGGGTCCTGAGCTATAAGAGAAAGAGCTATAAGAGTGCACGGTAGATGGCGAAGATATTTAAACGATGGTAGGACACCATGTAGCTCATTGGTAGAGGGTTCGTCCGGTAAGCGAGAGCTCGGTGGTTCGAGTCCCGGTGTCGATTGCTTTTTGTTTTTCTAGCCTCAACCCATAAAAGGACCAACTCTGGGGATAGCAGGGAAGAATTGTCACAAAAGCAACGTCTTCTAGGTCGTGCAAGGTCAGAAGCTAAGACAGGACCAGGCTTTTGGTATATCCAAAGATGTACAATCTTTTAAGGCTTTTTCCATCGATCATCTGAGTTTAAATGTCTCAAAACTAATTGCCCAAGCTTGAGTTGGCTTTATTGCCGATTTGACTTGACCCTAGGTAATACCAGCGCCAGCCAAATGATGCGACTTTTCTCAATCAGTGATTTCACCTAGATTACTGCATTTTTAGCTTTTAGATTATTTGGTGTAGTTTTGCCAGCCTTTCTCATTGTCAAGTTTAGAAAATCAGCCATCCAAATCATCAAACTGGAGTTTAGCCTAAAAATCGACAACCTACAGCTTAGAGTTTTTAAAGAAAAGAAACAATTTTCAAAGAAGAAATAATTCTTGGCATGAGATGGGAAAAAAAGGTTCCAATATGGTTCGAATGCGGTTCTAATACGGTTTCACGATGGTTCCAATACGGTTCCTATTTTGTTCCAATATGGTTCAAACGCGATTCCAATACGGTTCCAACACGCTTCCAATACGGTTCCAATACGGTTTCAATACGATTCCAATACGGTTCCAAAACGAGATCCAATATGAGAAAAAGTCACCACGGTTTCAATACGGTTCCCATTTTGCTCTAATACGGCTCCAATACGGTTCCAACATGGTTCCTATTTTGTTCCAATAAGGTTCCAACACGGTTCCAATACGGTTCAATACGGTTTAAATACGGTTTCAATACGGTTCCAATACGGTTCCAAGTCGGTTTCAATACGATTCCAATACGATTCCAATACCGATCCAATACGGTTTCAATACGGTTCCTATTTTGTTCCAATATGGTTCCAACACGGTTCCAATACGGTTCCAATACGGTTCCAATAAGATTCCAATACGGATCCAATACGGTTTCAATACGGTTCCTATTTTGTTCCAATACGGTTCAATACGGATCCAATACGGTTCCAAGCCGGTTCAATACGGTTTCAATACGATTCCAATACGATTCCAATACCGATCCAATACGGTTTCAATACGGTTCCTATTTTGTTCCAATATAGTTCCAACACGGTTCCAATACGGTTCCAATACGGTTCCAATATGGTTCCAATATGGAAGGGAAAACGAGCGGCAAGTGAAACAATTTTCGAAGACGAAACATTTGTTTAAGCGAAATGACTTAATTCCTCTAATCTGAAAGATAATGACAACAATTATATACTAAATTTTAGCCTCAAATCTTGTCCAAATGTGTCAATGATCAAATCCAATCTAGGCAACTCCAAGATCAAAATGTGAATCAGAATCGTGTCACTGAAAGCGACAAGGCTGAACAAAATCAATAATTGTCCATCTCTCTTTCTCTGTTATCTACCGAAATTCATTTTTCAATCATAAATCGAGACAGAAAAGCAATGAATGAAGTCATAGGCAAGTTTGGAAAAGATTTCGTAGAAGGGGAGATGTTCAAAGGTTGTCAAGAATGCACAGGGTTGTTTTAGAGCTATTTTGTTGGCTTTGTAAGCTTTAACTTGAAGCTAAAGAAATTGTAGACTTGCTAGAGAGCAGCTAGACTAACATTTAATTGTTTTATTTTTGTAAAAAGCATAGCTAAGCAAAAGTTTTCGAAAACGAAACTGCTTGGGATTAAAATCTAAAAAGAAAAAGCCAGCTACCAGACTCGAACCGGAGAGCTCTCACCTGCCAACTCACTACCACTCGGCCACCGCTACAACTTGTCACCTCGCGGAAGACAGGGTTATAATGTCGCGGTTTGATACGCCTTGCAGAACTTTAAACGCGTATAACTTTTGACAAAGCGCTTCGTAGAAAAAAGAAAAGCAGCATCATGATCAGCGTGAAATTCTGCGTCAAATGGTGTCTGGCTTATGTCATTTGGCTAGCTTAATGCGAAATTTGACTTGACTTAATCCGAAACCGCATCCAATCACTGGATTTGGCTAGGATCGTGATCTAGCCCAAGGATCTGTATGATTTGGATCTAGCCCAGGGCTTGGGCCAAGGCTTAGGCCAAGGCTTAGGTCAAGGCTTAGGCCAAGGCTTAGGGCAAGGTCTAGACCAAGGCTTGGGCCAGGGCTTGACCCAGGGATTAAACCAAGACTTGGACCAGGCCAGGATTAGTACAAAAGACAGCAACCTAGTCTGGACTAAAACCAGGGCTAGGACTCGAACCAGAACCAGAATCAGGGCCAGGTTTGTATTCAAGGCCAGTTCAAGGCCAATTCAAGGCCAGGATCACTAAGTACAATCTAGAGATTAGTACATCCATGGTTTCAAGACTTGAAACCCATAAAACTTTTGCAATAAACAGGAAGATTTGTGTATCAAATTATTCCATGATTTCAAGGTAAACGAAGAAAGAAAAAGGCGCGTAGAATCTAGTGAAAGGATGAATTTGGTCTGCTTCAGACTTATCGAGAAGAAGCCTTATCGCATTTGGTTGGGAAGAGTCTTTGAGAATCGAAGTCTTTGAGAATTTGAAGAGAAATTTGAGAAGAAAAAGGTTTTTCTTTTTCTTTTTCTTTTTGAGTGATGCGATTTAAAAGATTTTGAGATTTTCGTAGAGAAAAAAGAAAAGAGAAAAATGATCACAAAAGGCACAAAAAAATGTTGACGTGTTTGCGGCCGAGCAGAGTTTTTTTTTCTTTTCGGAGAAATTGAGGGTGGACAGAAGATTGGAGGGAAAGTGAGGGATTGGCTGAGAAAAATTCGATCATTTTTTACTTCTTTCCAGTTAACTTTGTGCTCGATTGGGCAAACACACGGTTTCTGGCGTACTCTATTCATTTTCTCGTGCTTTTACCGAATCATTTCTGCAAGAAGAATGAAGAATTCAGTGCCCCAGAAAAAGCGAAAAAAGAAAAAGTCGGTTCTGAAGAATTTCGCTTAAAAAAATTGAAAAAAATTGAAAAAACTAGGAAAATTACAGCTTTCTAAAAGGAAACTCCAATTTTTTTAGCTAATCAAAAAGAAAAGAAAGACGGAAACTATTCCAATAGTGTACTTTGAACTTAATGAACTTTTTACCGTAATCAGAAATTCGTTTTGGGACCTAAGTAGATGTAGATTCGTGACAAAACATCGGGTTTCTCTTTAGGGAAACAGAATACTCGTGAATTTATCGATGAATTCGTTCAATGATACGAAAAACATATGAATACGAAAATTTATAGATATAAAAAAGAATGTAAAGCAGAAATTTCCGAAACATTATGCGCATTTTATCATGGGAAAACGTTGTGCAATCCTGTTTTCCACAAAAACTTTCAGGAAAAGTTGTGCTTGTTTTAAAAACAAGAGAATCAAAAGAAACAATTAAATATTTAAATACAGAATATTTAAATAGTGTAATAGTACCTCACCGTCACAGTGTCTCTCGTTGTTTTTCAAAAAAAAGCAAACCAGGATCCAAACAAGGATTCGAACCAGGATCCGAACCAGGATCCGAACAAGGATCTGAACAAGGATCTGAACCAGAACCCGAACCAGAACCCGAACCAGGATCCGAACAAGGATCTGAACAAGAATCCGAACCAGAACCCGAACCAGAACCCGAACCAGGATCCGAGCCAGGATCTGAACAAGAATCCGAACCAGAACCCGAACCAGAACCCGAACCAGGATCCGAGCCAGGATCTGAACAAGAATCCGAACCAGAACCCGAACCAGGATCCGAACGAGGATCCGAACAAGGATCTAAACAAGGATCTAAACAAAGATCTGAACCAGGATCTGGACCAGGATCCAAACCAGGATCTGAAATAGAATCCGAGCCAGGATTCGAACCAGAATCCGAACCAGAACCCGAACCAGAACCCGAACCAGGATCCGAACCAGGATCCGAACTAGGATCTGAACAAGGATCTGAACAAGGATCTGAAGAAGGATCCGAACCAGGATCCAAACCAGGATCTGAAAAAGAATCCGAGCCAGGATTCGAACCAGAATCCGAACCAGAATCTGAACCAGAATCTGAACCAGGATTTGATCAAGGATCTAAACAAGGATCTGAACAAGGATCTAAACAAGGATCCGAACCAGGATCTGAACAAGAATCCGAACCAGAACCCGAACCAGGATCCGATCCGAACAAGGATCTAAACAAGGATCTAAACAAAGATCTGAACCAGGATCTGGACCAGGATCTGAACAAGGATCTAAACAAGGATCCACACCAGGATCCGAACGAGGATCCGAACCAAGGTCCAACAGTGATCGGACTATCCACTAGTCTATGAGCTTGCTTTTGATAGCTGAAGAATAGCTAAAATCATCAACTTTGAGACCATTTTTATGCCTCAAAGAGATGCTATCTTTTTCCCGTAAATTAATATGTCAGAAATCCGAGAAAACGTTTTAAAAATCATCAACTTTGAGGCAATTTTGAACCGATTTCCATCAAGCTTTTTTTGGCTTTTGATAGCATTTTCGAAATCATCTATTTTTTTTCAAGAAATGTCGCTAGCCATAGCTCAATGATCAATCCGTGCTCAATGATCAATGATTTCCTAGTAAGTAGATGTAGATTGAAAAAGGTATCGGGTTTCTCTGTAGGGAAACACTCCTGAATTGATCTAAACTTTAGTAATAATCAATTTGAATTAGAGATTAGAACAAATTCACGAAAGGACCTAGTGGTCGACTAAAGGACCTAGTGGTCGAATAAAGGACCTAGTGGTCGCTAAAGGACCTAGTGGTCGACTAAATGACCTAGTGGTCGACTAAATGACCTAGTGGGCGACTAAAGGACCTAGTGGTCGACTAAAGGACCTAGTGATCGACTAAATGACCTAGTGGTCGACTAAAGGACCTAGTGGGCGACTAAAGGACCTAGTGGTCGACTAAAGGACCTAGTGGTCGACTAAAGGACCTAGTGGTCGACTAAAGGACCTAGTGGTCGACTAAAGGACCTAGTGGTCGACTAAATGACCTAGTGGTCGACTAAATGACCTAGTGGGCGACTAAAGGACCTAGTGGTCGACTAAAGGACCTAGTGGTCGACTAAAGGACCTAGTGGTCGACTAAAGGACCTAGTGGTCGACTAAAGGACCTAGTGGTCGACTAAAGGACCTAGTGGGCGACTAAAGGACCTAGTGGTCGACTAAAGGACCTAGTGGGCGGCTAAAGGACCTAGTGGTCATACTAATGACAAAGATTTTTCGTCTCAACTCATTTTTCAGCTTTTTTTGTTCCTTATTTTGCAGAAAGTTCTCCTAACTTTTTTTTAGTTTTCAAGAGGAGATTTAAGCGCATCAAATGACTATAATAGTTTAGTTTTTCTTTGAATTTACATACAATTATTACTAAAACAGTAACGACTACGCGAGTGTACGATCAAAAATGCTTAAAAAGAGAAAATAAAAGGTATTAGACTGAGCTAGGTTGTTTTATCATTATAAAATTCAAAATTTATTTATTTCTAAAAAACCAGAGACAATTAAAGAAAGATAATTCTGTTTTTATAATTATAATTTAAAATTTGCAACCTTTAAAAGCTTTAATCAAATTTTCTTCAATTCTTTCAAGTTCTTTTAAAGCTTCGAAATTTTGATTGAAAATCAGCAGCTTTTGGATAAATCAAGGCCGAGAAACACACTAAACTCACCGGTGCCTGTGTACTGCCCATTGAAAAGTGACCTTTAAAGCTTTAATTCAATTCTTTAAAGTTCTTTAAAGCTTTGAAATTTCAATGCATTTTTTACCCATTTGCAAGCTTATTTGGGAGATTTTGATTTCAGATTCTGAATCTCCATACTCGATTTAGTAAGGATTATGTGGTTCGGAAATGAAAGCTCACAGAAAGTTTGTGCCTTTCCCTTCAAACTAGGGAATTTCGTTAACTTAAGGTAGCTTTTGACTTAAGAAAAAGCCTATCTAATGCAGTTTTTCACGCTGATTCCGAATCTGCAATCAGTTTTTGTCAAACGCTTCTCTATAGCGAGATCTGAATGGCAATAAATAGGTCAAATTTAGGGTTCACCTGTTGGTCAAAAAAGTCAAAAAGCTGTTTTTGCCAAACGCTTCTCTATCGCGTTTTTGGGGTCTCTTTAAGAGGACGACATCTTCAGTCAACGGTCTCGTTGGTGCAGTGGTTAGTGCGCGCGTCTCCCGGGCGTGTCCTCTTTCGGATCCCGAGGGTTCGAGTTCTCTGTCTATATAAGGCAACCTTTATTTTACTCTTTTTTGCCCATTCTATGAGCTTTTATGCCAAATGTATGACAGAGGACTCGAACCCTCGGGGTCCAAAAGGTCATTTGCCCGGAAGACGCGCGCACTAACCACTACACCACCGAGGCCGTTGACTGAAGACAGTGCATTACGCTTTTAAAGAGATCCCAAAAACGCGATAGATAAGCGTTTGTCAAAAACTGCTTTTTGACTTGAGAAAAAGCCTATCCAATGCAGTTTTTCACGCTGATTCCGAATCTGCAATTAGTTTTTGCCAAACGCTTCTCTATAGCGAGATTTATGGCATACAAGTTTTTGGGGTCTCTTTAAGAGGAAGACGTCTTCAGTCAACGGCCTTGTTGGTGTAGTGGTTAGTGAGCACGTCTGCCGGGCGTCTGCCCTTTTGGACCCCGATGGAAAGACTTATAAAGAGAATTCAAGCCTAACTAGGGAATGCTGTTAACTTACCGTGGCAACGCGCCTTATATAGTCAGAGGTGTAGTGGTTGGTGCGCGCGTTTTTGTAGCGTTTTTGCGCTTCTCTATAGCGAGATTTATGGCATACAAGTTTTTGGGGTCTCTTTAAGAAAACGATGTCTTCAGTCAACAGCCTTGTTGGTGTAGTGGTTAGTGCGCGCGTCTGCTGGGCGTCTGTCCTTTTGGATTCTTTGAGTTAGGTTGTTTTATCTTTATAAAATTCAAAATTTATTTAACCAGAGAGAATTAAAGAAAGATAATTATGCTTTTATAATTATAATTTCAAAATTTGCGACCTTTAAAAGCTTTAATTCAATTTTTTTCTTTTAAAGCTTCGAGATTTTGATTGAAATCAGCAGCTTTTGGATAAATCAAGGCCGAGAAACAAACGAAAACGTGGACGGTCCATTGAAAAGTGACCTTTAAAGCTTTGATTCAATGCTTTAAAGTCTTTTAAAGCTTTGATTCAATTCTTTAAAGTCTTTTAAAGCTTTGATTCAATGCTTTAAAGTCTTTTAAAGCTTTGATTCAATGCTTTAAAGTTTTTTAAAGCTTCGAAATTTCAATTCACTTTAAACAATTGCAATTCTATTATAAAATCATAAAACAAAGCGGTTAAAGCAATTTTAAAAATTTAATCTTTGTTTCTGAATACCATTATAGCTGTGATAATGAAACCAGCGATGAAGAAAATGAAGAAAACTCCGATCGCTACTCGTCGCATCTAAAAGTTGAATGTTTTAAGTGAAAAGATCGATTGTTAGCTTGAATTGTAGCGATTGTTAGGCTTTAGCTTGAACTGACCTCGTTCAGTGATTTGAATTTGAATTTGAATCTAGTTTTTGTTTTTGTTTTTCTAGTGGCAGATGGCAAAAAAAGCTTTTCGCATCTCAAACCTTATACTTCGCGCTGTTTGTTTTCCCTCAATTGCTACTTATCGTAAAGCGTTCATTACCTACTGCCGCCCTTTGCTCGAGTAGGCCATTTTTGTTTGGTCTCCCTGCCTCCAAAAAGTTAATTTCCTTGGTTGAGAGCGTTCAGCGTCGTTTCAGTAGGAGGGCGTATGCCCGTTGTTTCCCATCGAAAGAAATTCCTTGCTATTCTGATCGACTTGCTCTTTTTTGACCTTAAACCCTTATCCCATCGCCGCATTTATTTTGATTTGGTCTTATGCTATAAAATCATCTTCTCTCCTAACTCTCATCCGGAACTTAAAGGACTCTTTAAGATTTCGAATCACGCCAGAAGAACTCGTAGTCACAACTTTCAGATTACCCCCTTTCAAAGCTTTCATAACCGCCAACTGTATCATTCTTTTGCTTGTCGTGTTCCTCGTATTTGGAATAAGTTACCTTGTGATATTTTTTCTTCTCTGAACTATTTTAAATCCTCAATATATAAGCTCGATCTTGTAGCTCTGTCAATTTTAAATTAGTTTTTAATGTCATATATACACGTGTCTAATTGTAGTTGTGTTTGTATATCAATTATCTTTCTTCGTCTACGCTGTTCAATCTGTTTGCATTGTCACTTTTCCTTGTCGGATAAAGTATATATACTTAGTTTTTGATCAGATTTCCTTAATTTTTCTTTAAAAAACTTTCCTTAAATCGAATTTTTTCAATTTTTTTCGATTTTTTCGACTTTACGAATGGTAATTGGCTAAAGAATCGATTGAAAAATTGAATTTTTGAATTTATAGTTATGCGAAAAAGATATTCAGTGTAATTTGAAGGTAATAATAGATTTGTAAACCTTTTATTCATTGTCGCTGTCGCCTTTCAAACGTTTTCTAATTATCAATCAAGTTTTCTGAGATCAAATACTTATTTGTATAATTTGAATCTTTTAAAGTTACATTTACCGTTTACATTTTAATCTAAGAATAAACTTTTACAGGATGTTAAGCAAGACATTTTGTCAAGACAGCAAGACAAATCCAGCCTAAATCCGTCCACATTTTCGTGTGTTTCTCGGCCTTGATTTATCCAAAAGCTGCTGATTTCAATCAACTAATCAAGAATTTTCCAAGTCTTTGAAGCAGCTAGCTAAGGAAAGGCACGAACTTCCTGTGAGCTTTCATTTCCGAATCACATAAATCTTACTAAAGTATGGAGTACTTACGAGTATGAAGATTCAGAATCTGAAATCCAAATCTCCCAAATAAGCTTGCAAATTGGTATTTAAATTGAATTGAAATATGGAAGATAAGCTTTAAAGGGTGCTTTTCAAACAATGGTTTATGAAACCGGTAGTCTAGTGGATAGTGGGACGACCTACGGGACGGCCATAGTAGAACGGCCTAAAAGGGCATACGGCAGACGCCCGGCAGACCCGCGCACTAATCACCACACCAACGAGGCTGTTGACTATCTCGCGATAGAGAAGCGTTTGGCAAAAACTGATTGCAGATTCGGAATCAGCGTGAAAAACGGCATCAGATAGGCTTTTTCTTGAGTCAAAAAGCCACGATAAGTTAACAACATTCCCTAGTTAGTGGGGAAAGGCACGAACTTTCTGTGAGCTTTCGTTTCCGAACCACATAAATCTTATTAAAGTATGGAGTACTTAAGAGTATGAAGATTCAGAATCTGAAATCAAAATCTCCCAAATAAGCTTGCAAATGGGTAAAAATTGAATTGAAATTTGGCAGATAAGCTTTAAAGGATGCTTTTCAAACAATGGTTTATGAAACCCGTAGTCTAGTGGATAATGGGAAGGAAAAAACATTTGAATGTGAGAAAATCTTTCAGTTTTTCAAGTTCTAACAAATTTCCTCCTTGAGATAGTTAGGATTTTGTCCAAGAGAGTCTCTACAGCATTCTAGACTTTAGAAATTCATTAGAATTCATTAGAATTAAGCCATTTGAAAATTCGATTGCGGTAATTTCAATGTTTTCTACCTAAAATCATTGTAAAGGTGATAAATTGCCAGATTTACAGTTCAAAAATTTGAATTTACTTGTTTATTGATCATTGTAATGTAACTGGTCTTGTTTTGTCGCTGGTTCACTGGTCTTTTTTTGACCCTAGTCGGACAAACCAGGTCGAAACTGGTCATAGTTTTGTTCTGGAATGACCCTACTTTCTATAGACTTACGATAGATAAAGACTGGTTTCTAAATTGGTTGCAAAAACAGTTTTGCTCTTCAAAATAGACTAGACTTTTTAGCTAGACTTAGTCAAGTTCTTAGCTAGACTTAGCCAAGTTCTTAGCTAGACTTAGTCAGGTTCTTAGCTAGACTTAGTCAAGTTCTTAGCTAGACTTAGTCAAGTTCTTAGCTAGACTTAGTCAAGTTCTTAGCTAGACTTAGCCAAGTTCTTAGCTAGACTTAGTCAGGTTCTTAGCTAGACTTAGTCAAGTTCTTAGCTAGACTTAGTCAAGTTCTTAGCTAGACTTAGTCAAGTTCTTAGCTAGACTTAGTCAGGCTCTTAGCTAGACTTAATCTTTACAAAATTTCAATCTTCTTCAATTACTTATATTCTAGAATAATTCTTAAATATTCTAAAACAAAAAACGAACTCGATACTGATTGTAATGATGCTCACAATCATCGACGACAACAACTCGTGGACTTGTGTAAACGGTGTGCATTGGAGGAGCTTCAACATATTGGATTTGAACGGGATTTGCTGTTGGATAAGCTGTTGGATAAGCTGTTGGATAAGCTGAATATGCGGGAGGACTTTGATTCGTTGAATTTGAATAGTTCTCCATTGTTGAGCACTGTTGAGCACTTTGAAAACAAGAAAATTTTATTTTTGACGACTCTTATCGAAAAAAATGACAAAATGGCTGAGACAGAATGGCTTTTGAAATTTTTCAATCAATTTTCTTATCTTTGTGCTGACTCATCGAACTTTTTGGTGTTTGGTGAGTTTTTGGCTAAATAAATAACTTTGTCAACTAAAATGTTTCCCTTAGAATTGTACTCGAAAATTGCTCGAAATTGAAAACGTTTCCCTTCTTATGCAATCAACTAAACAAGTCAAATTGAGGTTTATTGGGTACAAGACAAGTCCAAGATCAAGACAGAACAAAGCCACTAATACAGTCATGCACAAAAGTATTGGCCCTTAGACTGAGAAAAGACAAAAATCAATATTTGGTAGAGCTTTCTTTGATCGCAATCATTGCTTGAAGTCTTTTTGGCATAGATCTTGCAAAAATGGATCAGTGGCATAGATCAGTGGCATAGATCAGTGACATAGATCAGTGGCATAGATCAGTGGCATAGATCAGTGGCACAGATCAGTGGCATAGATCAGTGGCATAGATCAGTGGCATAGATCAGTGGTATAGATCAGTGGCATAGATCAGTGGCCAACTTGTTGTTCAAAAGCTGTCGAATGAAGAACCAGAGTACGATCTTTGAGGTAAATAGCTTCTCTTTCAGTTTTAACTTCACAAATGCTCATCAGTGCTCTACTAAATTCAAATCGAGGTTGTAAGGAGGAGCTGACACAAGTTGGACTCTACTTGAACCATTTTGGCTCCACATAACCATTTTGGCAGATGTGCGTTTATACATCCACAGATCCACATTCACCATTAGCAAGGTGCACAACTCGGCCCATCAACAATTGAGAACAACAGCAATTGAGACTTGTGGCATAGGGCATTGTCCTAGTACAGCAGCCATCTCTCCCCAATGTTTCCATTTGAAAATAGTAGATGATTCTCCAAGATGTCCTTGTAACGTTTAGCATCAAGTGTTAAGTTGAGGAAAACAAGGAAACCTGGTGAACTTCTCGACATAGCTGTCGAATGAAGATCCAGAGTACGACCTTAGAGGTAAATAGCTTCTCTTTCAGTTTTAACTTCACAAACGCTCATCAGTGCTTTATTAAATTCAAATCGGAGTTGTAAGGAGGAGCTGACACAAGTTGGACTCCATTTTAACGTAACCATTTGGGAAGACGTGCACGTTCACCATTAGGCGCACAACTCGGCCCATCAACAATTGAGAACAACAACAATCGACCGTAGAAAAGGACATGGTTTTTAAAAATGGCTAACTGGACTACATAGCTAATTTCGGGTCTAGTTTTCTCAATTTCTTAATCCTTCAAAATTTAGCTATATTCTTTAGTATTTTCTCAATTTTACACAAATTTTGATTGAATTTAATCGGAAAATTACGTAGTTTTAAAGAAAATAATCACTTTTTTCTGGCGATTGAATCAAATTTTCGACCCAGAAGGGAAAAAAGTACTTTGTCGACTCATTCAAATCAGATTTTCTTTAACGTATTCTTATTGAATTGAGAAATCTTGCTTTCAATGTTTAAGCCGGATTCTAGTTTAAGAAGTTTTATCTTTTGGATTTATACAATATCATTTTCGTTTTCGTTTCTGCTATTCCTACTTGCCGGCTATTTGGTGGCTTTTCAAAAGTCTTTCGCAACGAAAGCTTATAAATGGATTATTGGGATACAATTGGTAAAAAAGAAAGGGGAACTCGGATTTCTTGGGGGTGACGCATCGTCGACGTGGCGCAGTGACGCATCGTCGACGCGGCGCAGTGGCGCATCGTCGACGCGGCGCAGTGGCGCATCGTCGACGCGGCGCAGTGGCGCATCGTCGACGCGGCGCAGTGGCGCATCGTCGACGCGGCGCAGTGGCGCATCGTCGACGTGGCGCAGTGACGCATCGTCGACGCGGCGCCTAGAAGATGAACCACGTGGCGGTCGCCCTGAGACCTGTTCGGATGACCAAATAAGACGCTCCACAACGAGCACGTAGTTTGAAAAAAAAACATTTGTCTTCAAATCAAAAATCTAAGCACTAACAATTCTTAAATGATGTCCAACTAAGAGAAAAAATGCAAAAAGAATCGATTTCGACTTGTCAATTTTTTGTTGATAGGTCGAGAAATTTTATCTTTTGACCTAATCAACTCTCCTAAGATATCCCAGTTGCAATTGTTCAAATTCTACTCTCCTGGGCCAATTTTTTGCGTAGATTCCAAAAAAACACACTTTCAGCACGATTTGACGACGATATCGCGATGAAAAGTGACTTTGAAAATTTCTAGACTTCAACTTTGGTGTTCAGAAAGGCTAAAAAACCCTGAATAAAATAGAAAACATCGAAAAACTGATACCATCTTGTAGAACTCAACCTGAGCTTTCAGAATATATTAGATTTTTGATTTGAAGTCAAAAAATTTTGTACTCGTTGTGCGCTCGTCTACAGGTTAGCTGGCTGGCTGGCTGGTTGGTTGGCTGGCTGGCTGGCTGGCTGGTTGGCTGGTTGGCTGGCTGGTTGGCTGGCTGGCTGGTTGGCTGGTTGGTTGGCTGGCTGGCTGGTTGGCTGGCTAGCAAGATTTCACTGAAATACTCTCTTCAGATAGCCGCTTTTGCGATTGATATTGTGATCGCGATCACGAAACCGTTGTGTTTGATCCGATCGATGATCGTTTTATTTCAAACTGGATGGATCGATTCGATTGGAAAGGCTGTCATTATTATTGTAAGTTGCTAGAAATTCGAAGTTGTTATTTAAAAAATCAGCCGTGAAATCAACCAAAAAAAAGCCAAAACCCGCCTAGAAAATCCGTGGAGGGCTTTTCTAGCTAGATTTCTGGAGTGTGACGCATCGTCGACGTGGCGCAGTGGGGAGCACGCTCGCCCTGAACCCACAAGATCCGGGTTCTACGCCCCCTAGCCCCATTCAATTTTGGTTTTTTGGCTTTTATTTGAAATTGTACAATAGATTCTAAGGTTTTCTAAAGAAGTTTTAGCTTTATTGGTCAAAACAGGACCGAGAAAAAGCCTGTACAGACAGACAGACACTGCTCTTTTATATATAGTAGCTCTTTAATACAAGCGATCTTTAATACAATATCTTATCCGGTTCTTACTGGACAGACTTAAGCTTAAGCAGGATTGTTCCCGAAAGAACCTGAAAGAGCAGGATCTTTCCTGAAAGAGCCAGATCTGCCCACCGTACGGTCCAGAAAATTCCAATCTTTGGAGAAATTTCGACTTGAATTGGCACAAAAAGTACTTTGTTCAGCCAAAGGCCGATCCAGATCTGGTATCAAATCTATCTTTGACCTGAATTAGCTTATAGATCCTTGGCTACAATAGCTAAGAAAGGGCTCAACTATTTTTCTGACTGGTTGACTCAACTACTGGCTAGCTGGCTGGCTGGCTGGCTGGTTGGCTCAACTACTTTGCTTTGGCATGGCTTTGCCTGGCCCGGAAGAAGCAATTGTTGCAATCTGTGCCGAAAATTGATCAGCCAGGCTTAGATGTGCTAGATAAGCTTTATTTATTATATAGCTAAATTTAGCCTATTTAGCTTACTATATATTGGGTTGGGGAGAATGAGTCGGCGCCGAAAATCAAAAAAATGTCTAAAACTTCTATTCGACTTCGTCAAATAATATGCGTTTGATATGAGTAGAATGGTTAACTAATTCTCTACAAAATCACATTTAAAAGAAAATTCAAACAGCGCCTCCGCTCAAGAAAAAGCCATTTTTTCACAAAAACTACAAACTGTGATCTAGAAAAAACCATTGGTGGGATCTTCCTGCAAATTTGGCAACTTAAGTAATTCAATGTGCTCTATCTTTTTTATATAAACACCAATGAAGGTTTATGTGAAAGAAACTGTTCAAATGATGAGTCGGACTCTTTGCCATTTTAACCAGCTGCGTTTGGAAGTTCATAAACTCCACGAAAGAAAAGCTTTGTGGAATCTCTCAAAAGTGATTTTGTAGAGAAATAGTGGATCCTTTTGATGAAACCAAACGTATGTTTAAAGAAGGCTTTATGTGTGCAAAAAGTCCCTTTAAAGTTTGGCGCCGACTCATTCTCCCCAACCCAATAGCTAAAGCTTATCTGGCTGCCATGTAGCTTTCTGAGCGGGGCTCAAGTCCTGCCTAAAAAACGATCATTCCACCATTTCAGTCTCTCTATTTCTTGTTGGTTCAATTCCACGTAATCGTTTATTTCTACGGTGCCATTTACAAGACAGAAAGCCTTCACATAAAGCGTCCATATTTGAGTTTAATCGCCAAATTCTTGTTCTTCATTTTCGCCGTTCCAATGGTCGTTTTATCGCAGATTCTCATTTTAAATGGATATTTTTCAAATAATTATTCAAATAATCGAGAATCGGTAAGAGATTTAAAGCTTTAAAAGATTTAAAAGATTTAAAAAGCTTCCAAAGCTTTCAAAGCTTTTGAAGCTTCTTGTTCTTCATTTTCTTTAGCTTTACAAGCTTTAAAAGCTTCTTGGCCTTCATTTTCTTCAGCTTTACAAGCTTTACAAGCTTTAAAAGCTTCCAAAGCTTTAAAAAACTTTGAAACTTTGAAGAACTTTGAAGAAAGTTTTCCAGCTTTGTTTGGCTTTTGAAAGCCTTTGCAACGAGACTGAAATCTTTCCATTTCATTTTCACTTAACTGAATATCAATTGTTTATTGTGAAATTGTTATATATTAATCTAATGCTATTAGCGATTTGTTATTATGCACTTTGCGTTATCATTTTGGTCGATTATTTTCGGATTCAAAAGATTTCAAGTCAACGAACGAGAGAAATGCAAAGATATTTCACGATTATGTTTTTGTTGCAGGTGAATTTTAAGCAGAAGCTCAGTTTATCGCTAATAGCATGCGTCAGAAGAGATCCAAAAATGGCTACGCTAAACTTTTTTATCTCCAATTTCCATTAAATTTCCATTAAATTTTACAAATTTACATCAAAAAGTAGTTTTGAAAGTAGGAAAATGTGAAAAGACTACAAAAAGTACGAATTTCGCTGGATTATTGTCTCGCATGTGTATCTTTTTCAACCCCAACATATATTGTTCATTTTCTCACGTAAATATTCTAATAGAAACCCCCTTCGTACAGTCTCGTAGTCGATAAATTTGTTTACAAAATTTTCTCAGCCCCCAGATTCTTCCCAACTCTGATTTTACTATCAACAGATAGCTGAATTCAAGGGCTATCGATTGACACGCAAACGCACATTGTAGCATAAAGGAGCACAGAGAACGAAGCGCTTGTCGTAATTGCGTCGCAACGTCGAACGTAAATTGGGAGGGGGCTTCTATTAGAGTATTTACAGTAAATACAAGTTAAAACATTTAAATTGTTGCTTTAATCGGATGCGGAGGAAGCGATTTTGCTTGAATTATTCCGCAATTTCGCAATTCTTTTGCTTCAATCCTTCTGAAACTCCGGAATTCTGCTATTCTTTTGCTCAAATCCTTCCAGAATTCCGGAATTTCGCAATTCTTTTGCTTGAATCCTTCTGGAACTCCAGAATCTCGCAATTCTTTTGCTTAAATCCTTCTGGAATTCCGAAATCTCGCAATTCTTTTGCTTGAATCCTTCCGGAATTCCGGAATTCTGTAATCCTTTTGCTCAAATCCTTCTGGAATTCCGAAATTCCGCAATTCTTTTGCTTGAACCATTCCAGAATTCCAGAATTTCGCAATTCTTTTGCTCAAACCCTTCTGGAATTCCGGAATCTCGCAATCCTTTTGTTCAAATCATTAACCTATTATTGAATTCGTGCAAGTAAGCCGTTGGATTGAAATAAAAGTACAAATAACAGCTAAATTGTGGCTGATTAACCGAAAGTTTGTACGATAAGGTGGAAAAGAATAAAAGTCTTGAATATATAAATTAGTGTTAAGACAAGAAAGGCAAGAAATCAAGACAGAAAAGACAAGAAAGGATAAGCCTAGAATTCTGAACACTCAAACTATCACAAATGGCCGATAAAGAACCCACAATTTGCAATCAATTTTGTTATTTTTGAGGTTAAACATTGAAAATCCTGGTAGAAAACCAAGCTTTTCACTTGGCTTCACTCTAAACATTTGAATTCCGGCATTAGAGCTTTTAAAACAACAGTAAACAACAGTAAACTTACTGTTTTTCTACAAATTTACTTACTGTTTTTGATTCGTTTCTTTTCACGTATAGTTCAAGAACATTTTTCAATGAGAACCACTCTTTAATCTCCAAAAAACCTAATTCAATCGTTTTACGGGAAACGAGAAAAATAGGCGAGCTTAAATTTTGAAGTTTTGAAAGTTGGACAAGCAAAGAATAGCCTATTCCTTTCAGAAATGTTTCTAGCTCTAGAGCCGTAAACAAGGCCAGGCTCGTTCAGAGCTCAAAAGTCAGATCAACGCTCGGCTCCATCTGTGACTGAGCCAGAGAATTTTGATAAATAACTTCCTCAATCAATAACATGCTCAATCAATTGCTTGCTCAATCAATAGATTGCTCAATCAAAGTTATTGACAAAAACCTATATAAAATCGGACTACAAGTTGGCCTCCTCCCCTCCGCCCCTCCGCACCTACGCCCTACGCCCTCCGCACCTACGCCCCTCCGCCTCCGCGCCTCCTCCCCTCCGCCCCTCCGCCCCTACGCTCCTACGCCCTCCGCCCCTCCGTCCTTACGCCCCTAGGCCCCTCCTACCCTCCGTCCTTACGCCCCTACGCCCCTCTTCCCCTTCCCCTCCGCCCTCCGCCCTCCGCATCTACGCCCCTCCGCACCTACGTCCCTCCGCCCCTCTTACCCTCCGTCCTTACGCCCCTCCGCCCTCCTCCTCCTCCTCCTCCTCCCCCCGCCCGTCATCCGTAAAGAACCATGAAAACATACCCTTTCCGTTGCACTAGCTTGAATCAACTTCAAAATCAAAATTCAAAATCAAATCAATCAAAACTTGCAAGTTTTTCAGTCACTCGTCGCTTTGTGCTGCGTAATCGCTCCCTATTCTCTTCTCGTTTTGGCTTTTCTCAATATTTTCGAATCCGATTTTCTATTAGAAGGTTTCGTTTACAGAAAGAGCTTTTGAATGTCAGAAAAAAAGCTTTTTAATTCTTGTAATTCGATTTCAGTGGTGGCTATGGTTCCTTTATGGACGAATTTCCACGCTCTAATCAACAGCTCTGTCGTCATTTTCGCCACCCGAAGCTATCGACAATTTCTCAAAAGTTTTCTCAAGAACTTTCTCAAGAAATTCCCCAAAAATCTCTTCAAAACCCTTCAAAAGACTTCGAAAATTTTACATTTAAAGGCTTATTTATAAATAAAATAAATCGATTTTAAAATTTTGCTTACTTTGTTTATTTTGCGGATTAATGGCTACAATAACACTAAAAAAAAATGTATTTTTGTTTACAAAAAAGTCACAATTTAAGCCGTTCACGACTCTAAAAATGAAAAATTAATAGAATTTACGTGAGGAAATGTTTGTTCTCCAAAGCAATATTGATATTGATTCTTTGGGGAAAGGGAAAATCATTAGATGTTATTTTTTATGAGTTCATGAAACTTTTGTCAAACTTTTAATCGATGAAATATCAGCCAGCTAGATTAGATTAAGTACAATTTGTTAGTATCTTCGTTTACCGTTTTAGAAGCGGTGAATCGATTAAAATCAATCAAAATCAATCAAAATCGCTCAAAATCAATCAAAATCGATCCAAATCAATCCAAATCAATCAAAATCAGTCAAAATCAATCAAAATCAGTCAAAATCGCTCAAAATCGATCCAAATCGATCCAAATCAATCAAAATCAATCAAAATCAATCAAAATCAATCAAAATCAATCAAAATCAATCAAAATCAATCAAAATCAATCAAAATCAGTCAAAATCGCTCAAAATCGATCCAAATCGATCCAAATCGATCCAAATCAATCTAAATCGCTCAAAATCGATCCAAATCGATCCAAATCAATCAAAATCAATCAAAATCGATCCAAATCGATCCAAATCAATCCAAATCAATCAAAATCAGTCAAAATCAATCAAAATCAATCAAAATCAGTCAAAATCGCTCAAAATCGATCCAAATCGATCCAAATCGATCCAAATCAATCCAAATCAATCAAAATCAGTCAAAATCAGTCAAAATCAATCAAAAATCAGTCAAAATCGCTCAAAATCGATCCAAATCGATCCAAATCAATCCAAATCAATCAAAATCAATCAAAATCGATCCAAATCAATCAAAAATCAGTCAAAATCGCTCAAAATCGATCAAAATCGATCCAAATCAATCCAAATCAATCAAAATCAATCAAAATCAGTCAAAATCAATCAAAAATCAGTCAAAATCGCTCAAAATCGATCAAAATCGATCCAAATCAATCCAAATCAATCAAAATCAATCAAAATCAGTCAAAATCAATCAAAAATCAGTCAAAATCGCTCAAAATCGATCCAAATCGATCCAAATCAATCAAAATCAATCAAAATCGATCCAAATCAATCCAAATCAATCAAAATCAGTCAAAATCAATCAAAATCAGTCAAAATCGCTCAAAATCGATCCAAATCGATCCAAATCAATCAAAATCAATCAAAATCGATCCAAATCAATCAAAATCAATCAAAATCAATCAAAATAAAACAATTTCTTTTATTGAAATGCTCTTTTTTTCTAGAAAATGCATGTGTTTTAAAAAAGGGTTTGTTTTGAAAAATTTTAAGAGGTGAGAAGACAAGTTGTGAATTAAGAGATCCAGTTATGCGATTTAATCCCTTTTCTACAGAAAAGAAAGAAATACATTTCCAGTTTTAAGCACTAAGTAAAAACTTTATCGAAAAATTTTAACTTCTTTAATTGCCTTGAAAAACTGACGTTTTTTTGTTGATTCCATGAAATGTTGAGTCTCTAAAAAAGTTGTTTTTTCACTTTTCTAAAGTTCTAAAACTTCAAAAAAGATTTCAAAAAAGTGTTTTCTTGAAGAATTTTGATAGTCTTTCTTACTTATGTTTTATCAACCAATTTACCGCACCCCTTATCTCACCGATCATTCAAATGCACCACCGTATCTCCTATATTCTCCATATCAACCACAACCAGGCTCTATTCTCAATGAAGAACCTTATCAGCCTCATAACCGGAGATGTACGGTAAGTGTTTCGAAAAAGAATCTTCTATTGTTTATAAGAAACAAGCCTGAAATATCTGGAGAACGGCTTAGCATGTCTTTAATTGATCTGGTCAGTTTTTAACTTAACTCTGCCTTGTCCAGAGCGAATACTGGACCTGGACCTGGACAGGTCCAGTCTGCCTTGTTCAGGATCCAATCCTGGCCCTGGACCTGAACAGGTCGAAGTCTGCCTTGTCCAGAGCCAATACTGGATCTGGGCCTGAACTGGTCCAGTCTGCCTTGTTCAGGATCCAATCCTGGCCCTGGACCTGAACAGGTCGAAGTCTGCCTTGTCCAGAGCCAATACTGGATCTGGGCCTGAACTGGTCCAGTCTGCCTTGTTCAGGATCCAATCCTGGCCCTGGACCTGAACAGGTCGAAGTCTGCCTTGTCCAGAGCCAATACTGGATCTGGGCCTGAACTGGTCAAAGTCTGCCTTCTCCTACGCTAACTTGACCAAGATTTGACTTTATTTGATTTCTAGCCTTGTTCTGGCTGAATCTGGTCTGGATCAAGATCAATAAACTTGTCCACGGACTGATTCAATGAAATCAATGAAACTTTTATGAGCTGAACCTGAGCTTAACCTGGTAAATGATTCTGGTTCTGATTCTGTTCTGAACTGGTTCAACTGGTTCAGCCTTGAACCTAGTTCAGCCTCAAATTCCTTGGTTGGTCTGATCCTAAGTCTACAAACCTATTCAATACTGACCTGAAAAAGACTGGAAACACGCCAAGCTCTAGTTCAGGCTAGTTTAACAATTCCGAACCTATTCTAGCCCTAGTTCAGCTCTAGTTCTGATTCAGATAAAGGCCAAAATCATTCTTTTTTCAATTCTTCAAAGCAATAGTAGAAATTTTCAGAGAAAAACCGTCCTCTTCATCTGCTGCTTCATTTTTTTCATCATTCCTTCAATAGTTTTCTTTTTTTTGCATTTCATAAAAGGATAATCTTTAAAAAATAAAGGATTTAACCGATTTTCAACAAAAATTTACACAATTCTTGAAAGTTTTAAGACAAAAAAACCAATAAAGCTATAATTTTCAAGTAGAAATTTCGATGTAAACAGTAAAAAAATCTTTCTTATTCCTTAAATTTTGTAAATAAACCCGTTGTTTGCACAAAATTTGCCCTTTTTTTTGAGAGAAAAGAGAACTTTTTGAGGTGAAAAGAGATAAGAAAAAGAGAAAGAATAAATAAACAATTTTTCTCTTTTAAGTCAACATATTTTCGATTTGAATCGGCAGAAGCTTTGAGTTTTATTTCGTTTTCATTTCAAGCTATTGAACTTCTAAAAAAATGACGACTGTGCTGAATATTGAGACGATTGGCGAGGCGAGACCAATTCCAACGTTTGATCTCAACTATGACAAGACAAGAACGAAATCTGTTTGCTATACAATTCCAGAAACCGAAAGCATTGTCTCAGAGCCGAATCTCGCTCAAATAAGGGTTTGTTTAGTTGTTATGATCCGGTTATACCTATGACCCGAGACATACCCATGACTCGGGTCATAACAACATCGCATTTCCATTTAAGCCCCTAAGCCTGAGCCTCAACCTAAGCCTGAGTCTGAGCCTAAGCCTAATCCTAAGCCTGAGCCTAAACCTAAGCCTAAACCTAAGCCTGAGCGTAAACCTAAGCCTAAGTTTAAACCTAAACCTAAGCCTGAGCCTGAGCCTGAGCCTAAGCCTAAGCCTGAGCGTAAACCTAAGCCTGAGCCTGAGCCTGAGCCTAAGCCTGAGCCTAGACCTAAGCCTGAGCGTAAACCTAAGCCTGAGCCTGAGCCTGAGCCTAAGCCTGAGCCTAGACCTAAGCCTGAGCCTAGACCTAAGCCTGAGCGTAAACCTAAGCCTGAGCCTGAGCCTGAGCCTAAGCCTAAACCTAAACCTAAGCCTGAGCGTAAACCTAAGCCTAAGTTTAAACCTACAGCGACAAAAAAAACCCGAAAACTGATTTCTCGAGGTGTTCTTTGTGGAGCCGCGCAATCGCTCGCCATCCGGCAAACCGCTTTGGTATAAGGGGCTTTTCTTTTGGAATCCTTATAGAGAAAGGCCGGTTTTCCAGTTGTTCGGCGTCATTATGTCCAAGCTTTAGACCTGAATTTAGACCTGAATTTAGACCTGAATTTTGGCCTTAAGTTTGGCCTTAAGTTTAGCCTTAATTTAGACTTTGATTTAGGCTTTGATTTAGTCTATATTTTGAATTTTGCCTCCTGTAAAATGTAAACTAAATGAGAGAAATTGAAAACGAAAAAACCATTGCAGAATACGATATTTCAGAGTCGCCGCTGCTGGAACTTCTGGCTTTTCGTTTACGTGGTGATCACAATCGGCATTCTCGGACTTTTCGGATACATTTTGATTCGAGCCACTCATCTCTTCGCCTACAGTAATCTACATTTGTACGATTGATTAGTTTTGTGTTATCAAGAATGTATGCACATATTTTGTATCTAAATTTGTAAATAAACAATCAACGCTTTAGCACACGTTCATTTAAAAGAGTCTTGTAAAGTCTTGATCTTCTGCAGTATCCGGATCAAATATATATATATAATATTTGAATCTTTGAACCTTATTAGATTATAATGATCTAGAATAGGGAAAGATCCGGTCAAATTGAAGCCTGGAATTGACCTGGCTTGGCTTACATGGATTAGGTTAATGTTTTGGTCGCCCTGGTCACCTGATCCTGGTCCTGGTCTGATCCTGGTGGCCTTGGTCACCTGATCCTGGTCCTGGTCTGGTCCTGGTGGCCTTGGTCACCTGATCCTGGTGCTGGTCTGGCCCTGGTGGCCCTGGTCACCTGATCCTGGTTCTGGTCTGGTCCTGGTGGCCCTGGTCACCTGGTCCCGGTCTGGTCCCGGCCGCCCTGATCTAATCCAATAGATCTAATTCTCAATTTATAACTCATTCTTTCATAGCAAAGATCAACATCTACTGCTTGTGAGAAGTCGAAGTTAAAATGAGAAATCTAGAGTCTAGAGGCAAGGCTTGGCAATGATAGTCAGTTCTACGGATATCATAATGATCAGTAGCCATATCAGTATCAGTCTAGTACTTACAGTTTCTTGGCAATCTTTCACTGACTTGCTTGAACGCTCCTTATCTTACAATAGATCCAAAACTGCCGCTTTCTTGTTTACCGATTGCGGTCATTAACGGTTTTGATAATGCTCTGGTTGGTCTACCACATGACCTGACCTACATCATTTGTTATCCAATAGTTTATCCACTCATTATCAATGTACTGACAGATCTTACCAACTTTCAAGCGCATCAACCAGCTACTTTTTATGTAAAAGTATCAATTCTTAATTCTTAAATGATTATCTTATCAAAAACAGATTTTTTAAAGAATAGAAACCAAAGAAAAAGAAAAAATTCACAAAAACATCATTTGAATCATTGTTTTTTTGAGGAAACCTTTAAAAACAACGCTTGTTTTTCCTTTTGAGCAAGCCTAGTTTCGAAATTTTGATCAATCAAAATAAACAGGTTGTAAAAAGTGATAAGAATCTTGAAGTTTCAAGTCAATGTGAATCCTCAAATGATTCAAACCCTGTCTCTGCAGTGTGTGAGAGAATACCGATGGGGGCAATGATTATTAGATATTTATTCCGAATCTAGCACAATACTAATCTAACGAGAAAATATAAAAGAATAGAATCAATCGTTGGTTCAGTGTTTCATAGCAATACGAAGAGCAATACCAAGAGACAATACAAAGTGAGCTCCGTCCCTTTTAAACGTCCCTTTTATCATAAAAAGGATCTTTTAGAGGCGGGACAAGAGAATCAGATATTCAAATCAAAACATTAAATAAGATTTCACAGAAAAGAGCCACTTTTCTGTGAAAATGTCACTTCACGGCATTTAATGTCACTTAACGGTCGCAAATTTGAAGTATACTTGGGAGAATTCACTCTACACGAACCGTGAATGAAAATTTTCTTTTAGAATTTGAAGGAGGCATTTAACAAGGATTCAAACAAGTGTAAGTTGATCCAGAGTTGGAGGATTCAACACTGGATCTGGACCTGAACAGGTCGAAGTCTGCCTTCTCCAGGATCCAAACCTGGATCTAGGCCTGAACTGGTCGAAGTCTGCCTTGTCCAGGATCCAACTCTGGACCTGGACCTGAACTGGTCGAAGTCTGCCTTGTCCAGGATCCAACTCTGGACCTGGACCTGAACAGGTCGAAGTCTGGCTTGTCCAGGATCCAACTCTGGATCTGGGCTTGAACTGGTCAAAGTTGGTCTTGTCCGGGATCCAAACCTGGACCTGGACCTGAACAGATCGAAATCTGCCTTCTCCAGGATCCAAACCTAGACCTGGACCTGAACAGGTCGAAGTCTGCCTTCTCCAGGATCCAAACCTGGATCTAGGCCTGAACTGGTCGAAGTCTGCCTTGTCCAGGATCCAACTCTGGACCTGGACCTGAACAGGTCGAAGTCTGCCTTGTCCAGGATCCAACTCTGGACCTGGACCTGAACAGGTCGAAGTCTGCCTTGTCCAGGATCCAACTCTGGACCTGGACCTGAACAGGTCGAAGTCTGGCTTGTCCAGGATCCAACTCTGGATCTGAACAGGTCGAAGTCTGCCAAGTGTTTATCTATATAAGGCAATCTTTCTTTTACTCTTTTTCGCCCATTCTATGAGCTTGTATCCCAAATGTCTGACAGAGGACTCGAACCCTCGGGGTCCAAAAACGCATGCGCTCGGCAGCCGAGCCCACTAACCACCACACCAACAAGGTCGTTGACGGAAGACAGTGCGTCGCACTCTTAAAGACACCCCAAAAACTTGTATGCCATAAATCTCGCGATAGAGAAGCGTTTGGCAAAAACTGATTGCAGATTCGGAATCAGCGTGAAAAACGGCATTAGATAGGCTTTTTCTCGAGTCAAAACCATGATAAATTAACAACATTCCTTAGTTTAAACATTTTGAACAACTAATCACACTTTAAACGGCTATAACTTTGTCTAGGGACAATAGTATGCTTAACTATTGATATCATTGAATAAAGGACATTTCAGGCTTTCAAATGATACTAAATAGAGCTTGATTGGATAATTCGGTCAAAAGAAATCAGCCCAAGAAAAATGGCGATACAACACCCGGGGGCTCAGGGTTGTCTCCGATTTTCTTGAACGGATTTTCCGGGACTCGATTGTCCAATCAAGCTTTATTTGGTATCATTTGAAAGCTTAAAATGTCCTCTATCATTGAATAAAAGACATTTTAGGCTTTCAAATGATACTAAATAGAGCTTGATTGATAAGCCAGCGGAGGAAATCAAAGCCAATTCAAAACAAGAGCCCCAAAAACTTGTATGCCATAAATCTCGCGATAGAGGAGCGTTTGGCGAAAACTGATTGTAGATTCGGAATCAGCGTGAAAAACTGCATTAGATAGGCTATTTTCTTGAGTCAAAACCATGATAAGTTAACAACATTCCCTACTAAGCTTGAAGATGAGCATTTTTCCCTTTATTCTTCATTCATTTTACTTTCTGAATTGTTCGAATAAATTTATAATTGTCTAATCACATTGAAAAAGTATATCAAACCAAGCACGCACATCAAAGCCGATTATTTCTTACAAAAACCAACAGTTCAATCGGGTCAACTCTCTAAATTTTCGTTCCGCTTCAAGAGGAACGAGAAATTTTTGGTTTACTGCCATTTTTGGCAGGTTTACTGCCATTTTTCCTCAGGTACAAATCATCAACTTTTTGCCGAACTTGAGAACTCTCGATCTTTTAGTGGAAAAGGAAGAATTATGCAAAATCAAAGCGCAAAAAAGAACATAAGAACACTGACTTTTGTGCTCTTACAATTTTTTGCATAATCTTTTCCTCTCAATATATAAAAGGATCATCATTGGCTTACAAAGTCAGCTCTTTGTCTAGTCGAGTAGTCTATCAGCTTTTTACAAATGCGGTTGACTAGCTTCCTTCTCTTCTTTGTCGTCAAAGCTTTCGCTCTTCCCGGGAACCGCTGGGGAAAGCTGACGGCAGCTCAAGTTGAAGAGTTTAAAGAGGTAAATTCAAATGAATGATGATTTATTATCTATTTCAATTACTAATTACTAAAAAGTCATTGATTTAAATAACTTAGTCGCTTGGTCGCACTGATGCCGACAAATTTCACGATGCTCTGTTGAGAGCCCGAGAAACAGCTCGATTTGCCTCATCAGCTCAATCAGATGTTCAAATTAAAGAATTCAACGAGGCTGTAAAGGTTCGTAGAAGCTTTCAGAAGTGAACCTGTGTAAAGGTTCACTTCTAAAAGCATTTATAATGCTTTTATAATGCTTTTAGAAGTGAGCTTTTAGAGTACGGAATTTATAATGCTTGTTTGCTTTCTTGGAAATCCGTTTTTCTAAAAAAATTCTACGAAAAGTACAGTTTTATACATTTTCTGAAAGCTAAAATCTTTCTCTATTAAATGGTAGTAAAACAGTCTTATTTTAATGATTCCTTGTTGATTTGTGATGTTTACAAGCCGACTAGACCGGCTTTGTGATGTTTACAAGTCGACTAGACCGGCTTTGTGATGTTTACAAGTCGACTAGACCGACTTTGTGATGTTTACAAGCCGACTAGACCGGCTTTGTGATGTTTACAAGTCGACTAGACCGGCTTTGTGATGTTTACAAGCCGACTAGACCGGCTTTGTGATGTTTACAAGCCGACTAGACCGGGCAAGGCATGGCACAAGGTTCCTTTGACACTTTGACAAGCTTGGAAAGTTTTTAAAGTGCTTGGCGAACAAAAACTTTTCACAATTCACATTCTGATAATGTTTTTAAATATACATAGATTGTAAAAAATGAGTTTTGAACGGCATATTGATCTCAATTTAACTAATAACTTTATCTAATAACTAATAATTTCAACTTTATCAAAATTCTTCATTAGTAAAAGAAAAACTTAGCTTGTAAACATCATAACTCAAAAAAGCATCTTTAAAATAGTATTAGATTGACAAATTAATAATGGCGCGTTTATGTAACAAATCATCAAAAAAAACACAAAAGAAGAGCTTTCAATTTGAAAGGTATTCTCCATTAGTATCTATGACTTCTTCCCATCTTCTGCGCAAATCCTGGATCCCTCGAAGAACTTGAGAGTTTTTGAGGCGAAGTAGTCATTTACTGCTTTTATGAATGACTATTTCGTGAATGACGTCATTCCTGAGCATAATCATCGAACTTTTCTCCCTCCAAAAAGTGCTTCAGCGAACCGAAAAAAAATAATCTGAAGGAGCCAGGGACTCCTTGGTCTCCAGGGGGTCCATCGCGTCCAGGGGCTCCAGGGGCACCAGGGAGTCCACCAGGGCAACGCTTGCAACCAGATCCCTGAACAAGTTCTGTAAAGTAATTATAGTTTTCTTACATCATCGTGTCCTTGTGGGGCTTGTCCGGGTGCTCCGGGCTCTCCACGGCCTCCAGGTGATCCAGGATATCCGTTCTCTCCGGGGCTTCCAGGGGGCCCTGGTGGTTCAGCGGGGCAGCTATTGTATGCGTCGCAAGAGCATTGTCCTCCGTATCCGCCACCTCCGCCACCGCCACCCGGAGAGTAAGGTGTGAGGGGCAGCACTTTCCAGCCAAGTTCCTCGATTTTCTTATAAGTGATCTTTACAGTGTGAGGTTTTGCATTGCAAAAATCTGACTCTCTCTTGAGCCCCAATTTCTTCAAAGACTCATTAACTCTCATTAATTGCTTCAAATAAAGATCAGCATCGACGGTTTGGTCAGGCTTCAGCACTTCATAATGCACCAATCCCTTGAAGTTCCACCAGCAACAGAGCATTATCTTCTTCCCATGGATATCCGGTTTGGATATCCATGGTTTGCGGGGTCTGCCCAGTAGATAGCCATTGATTTTTGCGTTTAACGTTCTCGTTCAAAGACTCGTTAACTCTTATTAATTGCTTCGATTAAAGATCAGCATCGACGGTTTGGCCAGTTTGGCCTAAGCCTAAGCCTAAGCCTAAGCCTGAGCACACAGACCATTTTCAAGTTGCCAACCTAATACAATTTTACAAACAATAGATAAAGAAACATTTGAGCTTTTAGAAAATGTATAAAACTCTGTAGTTTTCATGGAAATTTTTCTCAGGAAAACAGTTTTATGAAATCGCAACAATATGCTTCTTTTAAAGCTAATTAGAAAATTCAGCTTTACAAAATTCCCTTTTTAGGTAATCTCGACAAAAACATTATCGAAAAAGAGCGGCGGTGGTGTGTCAAAGGTTGACTCGTTACTGTGACTTTGAAAACACTTACAGCTTTAGGTCAACATCAACAGTGGAATAGCAGAGCAGCTGTACAAAGGCGATATGATTCTCACAAAGTATGCATAACCCTTAAAAGCTTTTTATTAAGTAATTTAGTGAACAAATTGATATCCTTCTTCCGTCAGATGACTCAAATGGTAACAAATTTAATATCTATTTGGTTTGGTTCAGCCTTGGTTCAGATTTGGTTCAGATTTGGTTCAGATTTGATTCAGATTTGGTTCAGATTTGATTCAGCCTTGGTTCAGCCTTGGTTCAGCCTTGGTTCAGCCTTGGCTCAGATTTAGTTCAGATTTGGTTCAGATTTGATTCAGATTGGGTTCAGATTGATGAATTTTGCTACAATTTCAGCGACAGGACGAAAGAAACGTCAAGCACAAGCGCCAGCTCTTTTATGGGAAAATGATGGAACGACAAAGGTTTACTACGAGTTTGCTCCGTCGCTTACCCCTGCTGCAAAAGCGGCCGCTCAAGCTGGCATCAATTTTTGGCACAAATCAACTTGCATTGATTTTGTTCAATCAACCACTGCAACGTGAGTTCTTGAGACACAATTAAGTCCTTTCTGAGCCCAAACTTCGCAAGAAACAGACAAGATCTCAATTAGATTAGACCTTTTCACAAAAAACACTTCTAAATCTAGTTGATTAATATAATCTAGCGATTCAAATCTTCAATTCAAATCTGATTCAATTTTTCTTCTCATTGTAATCATTTTTGAATCGTGTTAAACTTCTTGTAAAGCTAAAGTAAAGCTTTTTAAGGTTCATTTTTCATTCCAGAAATCGAATCAAGTTCTTCCGAGGAAGCGGCTGTTTTTCGAATGTGGGAATGACTGGTGGTGTGCAAACGCTTTCACTTGGAGATGGTTGTGAAACGGTGAGGAAGAAAGCTTCTCAATATCATGTAGAATTTGAAAAGACAAGTAAAATGATGTAAATACATCTTGTAGATTTTGAAAAGACAAGTAAAATGATGTAAATATTAAGTGCTTTTCACCATTGTAAACACAACTTTTGCTAGGTAGCTAAGACGTTTTCAAAAGCCTTTTTGCAATAACTTGGTGGTCTAGTGATTAGTTGCAATGGTTAGTGGTTGGTGTTAGTGCAATGGCTAGTGATTAGTTGCAATGGTTTATCAAGCGTAGGATCAGGGTTTAATCTTTTTTTAGCTTCTTTGTGAGCAATTGAAGCAATTGAGGCAAGCAAGCTATTGAAGCAAGCTATTGAAGGAAGCTATTGAAGCAAGCTATTGAGGCAAGCAAGCTATTGAAGCAAGCTATTGAAGGAAGCTATTGAAGCAAGCTATTGAGGCAAGCAAGCTATTGAAGCAAGCTATTGAAGGAAGCTATTGAAGCAAGCTATTGAGGCAAGCTATTGAAGCATTGAACCTCTAATCTCAAGCTATTGAACCTCTAGTCTCAAGAGAAAGGTAATAATATTGAAATAGCAGAGAGCAAAGACATCAAAGATTTCTTCAGCATTAAAATCTATTAGTTTAGATCCAGCATTAGTGATATACTTAGATTTGTAAAGATTTTTAATATCAGATCGGTCATTCGACTCACGAGATCGGACACGCGCTCGGTTTCTGGCATACGCAGTCACGATGGGATCGTGACACTTATCTGAATGTGTATTTTGCGAAAATTCCCGCCGAATGGAGAGATCAATTCACAAAAGAGACGAAAACAACCAATGCCAACTATGGAATGGTTTTTGTCTAGTTTATTTTCTTTTAAACTCCCCTTTAGCCTCATGATTATGGCAGTGTGATGCACTATGATGGAAATGAGCTTTCACCAAATGGACAAACCTACATGGTTACTAAGGTTAGTTCTTGATTCACTTCACAGCAATCAATCTCTGTTTAAGGCCACTTCATATCAAGACAATATGGGCTCCTATATTGTTGGTTTTTACGATGTAGCTATGATGAACACTCATTATAAATGCACCGGTGAGAATGGAATTCTAGCAACTGACTTCTGCGCTTCTAACTCAGCGAGAATTCAATGAATCTATATGAAATTTTTGGAGATGATTTTTGAGAATATCTACTGTAGCCAAGCCAATTTTCTAACTTATTGATCATTCTAGAATCTTCATATGATCTTACAAAGTTAAGAGTCGCTGTACACTTGGCGAAGAAGTCAATTTAAGGCTTTTGAAAGCCGTTTTGGAAGTTATTTAATGAGAAATTGTTTTTTTTTCTTAAAATTTGACAAATTCCTTATGTTTTTTGATAAAAAAACATCAAAACAAGAAAAAAAAAATCGATAATATCCTTTCAAAAAAGATTGATTGGATTTTTTTTCTTTAATTTTCAAGTTCTCATATTTTTTTAGGAAATTTAAATCAAATTCACCGGGAAAAACGAATTTTTATAAAGCTTTCAATCTGTTTAAACCCTTTTTTTCTTCTTTAATCTGATTATATTTATTAAATAAGTTTAAAAACGGCTCTCAAAAGCCTTAGAATGGATTCTTCGCCAGGTGCACAGCGACTCTCAACTTTGTAAGATCATATAAAGATTCTAGAATCATCAATGAGTTCGAAAATTGACTTGGCTAGAGAAGACATACTCAAAAATCATCTCCAAAAATTTCATATAGATTCATTGAGTTCTTGCTGAGCTAGAGGCGCAGAAGTGCGTCGCTAAAAGTCGCGATCATTCTGTAGAGTTTTATTTGATTTGTTTATGATATTTAGCTAAATGCACAACAGGAGCCACTTGTCTGAATGGAGGAATCCGGAACTCGCGAGCTTGTAACACGTGTCTTTGCCCAGCTGGATGGAGTGGCGCCACGTGTAACACAAGGGTGAGCTGTTCGCTGATCCAACACGGGAAATCAATAGTCTTTAGCTAACAATCCTAGCTTCTAGTTTTTTATTTTAGTTCTAGCTAGCTCTGGATCTAGCTCTGGGTTCTAACTAGCTCTGGATCTAGCTCTGAGTTCTAACTAGCTCTGGATCTAGCTCTGGGTTCTAGCTAGCTCTGGATCTAGCTCTGGGTTCTAGCTAGCTCTTCTAGCTCCGGATTAAAACTGAGGATTTATAGCCAACCGGTTGCGGCTCATCGTTGACTGCTAAAGCAGCCGTTCAATCAATTACTATTGGTGCTGGAACTGCTGGAGTAAATCTTGTCGACTTCACCACATGCAATTACCTGATAACGGTATGAAACGAGTGAAATGAGACGTTTAAGTGACACTTTTCTAAGTCAAAATTTTATGGAGAATCGAAAGTTGCCATTTACGTGACGATCTAAGCAACTTTTCTTAAGAAAATGCTTAAGAATAGTCGCGGGCTTGTTTATTGTGATTTAGCAAGGCCCCAAGTCCATCCAGGCAGGGAAAACTGCTTTTAAAAAATGATTTTATGATTTAAACTTATACTAACGATATTAAATTAAATATATTAGAAAATAAGGTTTTTAAGAAGCGAATTTTCGATGAAATTAAAAAAGGATGACTAGAGAATAAGTGGAATTTTGTAAAAAATGATTTTTTGACGCGCCACGCAGTTTAATCCTTTAAATTAACTTTAAATTAACTATAAATTAACTTTAAATTAACTATAAATTAACTTTAAATTAACTATAAATTAACTTTAGATTCGGAAAATTTACCTATTTTTACCCTAGAACATTGAGTTTTCTAAACTCAAATTTAATTTTTTAAAAATTTCCGATAGGATCCTTTTAAAACTTTGCTCTGACATTTTTTCAATTTTGCAATTACGATTTCCCGTTGTGAAATCGATTGAAAATCCCTTATTTTTAAGTTATTTCTTTGATTTATTACTTATTTTATAGCAAAAACTCTTTTTTTTAGCGTTTTTTGTGTTTTTCTTAGCACCAACCCTTTGATTTTGACTATTTTAACTACCATTCGATGCAGAATCAAATTTCGCGTCGAATGATACCAAAACCAACTCAAAATCTAATATCCACGAAAAGTTGTTGACTAAAAACGTAAAGCTCGCTCATTATGGGCGGGGTTTAACGTTTTGCCGTTGGCAATTCAGGTTTTTTGTGTTTTTCTTAGCATCAAGTCTTCAATTTTGTCTATTTTAACGATCATTCGATGCAGAATCAAATTTCGCGTCGAATGATACCAAAACCAACTCAAAATATAATATCCACCAAAAGTTGTTGGCTAAAAACCTAAACCTCACTCATTATAAGAAATTTTCGAAATGGCCGCCATCGGCCTTAATACAAGCGTCGATTCTTTTGGGTAATGGGGCAACGGTGCGGCGCAAGGAAGCTAAATCGTCCCATCCCTTGATAAGAGCTTTCTTCAAGATATCCAAATAGTTGATTTTCCGTGTCCTCAAACGCTCTTCCAAGTATCGCCATACTGAAAAGTCCAATGGGTTAAGATCCGGACTGTTTGAAGACCACTGATCCTTGGTCAGATTTGATTTCCCTTTGGCGTGAGCGTAGGTGCCAACTAAATGCTTCACTAAATAATCAATGACGAAAATCATTAAAAAAAGAAATCTAGGGCCCAGTGGGAAGCAGCAACCTTTTGATTTTGTCTATTTTAACGATCATTCGATGCAGAATCAAATTTCGCGTCGAATGATACTAAAACCAACTCAAAATCTAATATCCACGAAAAGTTGTTGACTAAAAACGTAAACCCGGCGGGATTTAACGTTTTGCCGTTGGCAATTAGGGTTTTTTTGGGTTTTTCTTAGCACCAAGCCTTTGTTTTTGACTATTTTAACTATGATTCGATGCAGAATCAAATTTCGCATCGAATGATACTAAAACCAACTCAAAATCTAATATCCACGTAAAGTTGTTGGCTAAAAACGTAAAGCTCGCTTATTAAGGGCGGGGTTTAACCGTTGGCAATCGGGTTTTTTTGTGTTTTTCTTAGCACCAACCCCTAAAAAAAGAAATCTAGGGCCCAGTGGGGAAAAAGCTCGAAATTGTGATTGCGACAATGAATGGTTATGAGTGTTTGAATGGATGTTTCGACAATGGAATTGAAATCAAATCAATTGCTGACCATCGTTACACGGGAATTCGGTGTGTTTGAGAAATGAAAATGATGAGAATGATGAGAATGATGAGAACATTTGTAGGAAATGTTGTTCGGAGGATGCGGGCACGAAAATCGTCTCCCAAAAGCACATTGTTCCAATCATCGCCTTCACACGATTCAATCGACAAACGGCTCGCATCACGTATCGTTGGGGTTTATTGGCTTTTACATTTTCCCTTTTCAATCAACAATTTACAGTTGAATCGACTGTTGCTTCGACAGCAACGACAGCGCAGATTCCAGCCACAAAACCAAGCTATTAAAAGAAATTTAAAAGAATAGGAAATGATTGGGATAAAGAAAATAAATTTTTTGAACTTGTCGATTCATTGAGACTGTTTTCTTGGTCAAGAAAACAAGAAAAAGCTCTTTTTTTGATTTCTCTTTGCACTTAGGTGTTCCTATTTGCGCAGATCAAAACCTGCATTTCTCTATCCCTTGCTATTGTCATCCAGTGTTTCCTATCTTCGTTGTTCCTGGTTCGAAGTCTTCGACTTCCTTGTTCTGGTGGTAGTTGCACTTTAGCCATCCTTTCTCTGACGATCTCTGCCACTCTTGTGCTCCACCTCGTTGCTAGTCTTCTGGTCTTCTGGTTGCTGGGCCTCTTCTGGTCTCGTGGTAGCCACTCTGTGATCCGTATCGTCCATCTGTCGTCTGTTCTTCTGGCTTCTGGCTTCTAGCTTCTGGCTTCTATTAGGTTGATGCATAAGTCTTTTCGTTCCTTTTCGTCTGCCGTTTCAAGCCAACAAATGCACCAATTAAACTACGGTTGATTTCATTAGAAGAACCAATTATTTTTCTGCAAAATAACATTAAAACGGGTTTAAAAATATTTAATGCCTGGATTTTCTTGAGAGTATGAAGTCGGGTAGTCAAAAAGGGCTAACTCGATGATGCGGTTTAGACACCTTAGCTAAAGAAAACCTATCTTCGTGTCAATAGATAAAAGATAGAGAAAAAAAGTTTGATATTTCGCCAAAATTTCAGAGAAATTCATTCAGCCAATTTTTCCGTAGAGTTTTTTATAGATTTTTACGAAAAAGGCGTTTTTCACTCTCGAATTTGCTTAAAAGTGAACCGAAATTCATTTAAAAAGATGGAAATTGAACAAAAAAAACACTTTTTTTATAGAGCAAACTATAGATTAATTGGTGAATTTGTTACTTTTTAACAGAAGTACGAAAAAAATGAAAAAGACTTTTGCATCAACCTAATAGCTTCTGGCTTCTGGCCGGCCCATCTGAGTCTTTTTCTCTCGATCACTTCCACTGGATCACTGAGTCCCGAGAGCTGGCGCATATCCGTACTTCTTAGGTATTGGTCGAGCTGCGTCTTCCTATTGTGCCCGAGGAGGTTCCTTTCAAGGGCTCGATGCGTACTCAGTGCTCGTTCGGTGGTCTGTGTCGTGGCCCAGATCTCTGTCCCATAACAGAGTGCTGGGAGGACGGTGCTGTCGAAGAGGTGTGCCCGAGTGCTCTGGTGATTCTTGAGTATCTTTGTGACTTCTTTGATGCTTCCTAGTGCTGTCCAGGCCACTCGTCTTCTTCTGGCAACTTCTGGTCTTAGGTCTCTCTCCATGTTGATGCCTCTGTGTCGTGGCCTAGGTCTCTGTCAAAAGCTCTCTTCTAAACTCAAATTCAAAGCTCAAAGCTAAAAAGGCTTTAAAACAAACTAAAATCGCTTTACTGAGTAGATTTTACGAAAGTATTTTAAGTGTCACAGTGTCTATTGTCAGTTCAACTTTCATTCGGAATTTCTCGATGATTTTGATGGCTTGGGAGTCATCAAATTCATCGAGAAAGGATACTATCGGCTTCACGAGCCGATTCCCGTAAGTAACTCCATCTTGGCGAAACTATGAGTGAATCAGATCCGGATTGAAATAGTTTAGGCAGAAAACAAATACAAGCTGTCGATCTGATCTCAATCTTTTTGTTTCTAGTACCTTTTCAAGCTAGAAGCTAGAAGCTAGAAGCTCAAAGGTAGAAGCTAAAAGCTAAAAGCTCATCCCACTCACTTCTCTAGCTGTTCCAACACTTTATTATTGAATGATTCTCTAATCACACTGATTATATTGATCAAAGGAAAGTTTAACAACAACTGATAATCTTATAAGATCTTCCGCTAAACAACTTTTTCTTTTATTATCAAACTATTCTCAATTTTCATGGAACTTCGATCTCTGCAACGATTTTGAAACAAAAAACCCGTATCTAATGCTTTTTTTTGATAGATTTATTATTGACATTAAAACTTGAATAAAAGAAGAATTGCAATGAGAGTCGAGATCGGGAAAAGCAATGACAATTGATTCGTCGAATTGCACTTCTCTTTATCGCAACAGTAGAGTTTTCCCGTGTCTCCGGCATCGTTTTTCACATTCTTTGTTTCCTCTTTCTAGAACAAACTTTTATTTTCGTTTTTAAAAAAACATTATTTTGTTTATTGTAAATTTATGCAATCACTATAATTTCTACTTATTATATTTTTTTTGGACCAGTTTTTTCAAAACAAATTCCCTTCAACAAGAATCTTTAAGCGCTAAATCTTTCAAAAGCAAGATATAAATGTTGTAAACAACATTTAGAATATAAACATTGGGTTGGTGAATTGAAAACTGCCGGCGATTGTCATATGTGACCGTCTGAGCACTTTCTTCAAAAGAAACCCATTTTGGTGTCAATGGAAAAGTTGTAGAGAATCAAAAATTAAGCTTATATCCAAATTTTCAGAACGATTCAAAAACTGGTTTTCAAGAAATGCCAAATTTATGAATTTTCACAAAACTTGCATTTTAAGCGAAACTACTAAGTGTATCTTTTTGGAAATTTGACTATAAGCCTAATTTTTGATCCTCTACAACTTTTTTATTGACACCAAAATGGGATTCTTTTGAAGAAAGTGCTCAAACTGGGCTGACAGCTGACATCTCCAGTCCTCCATTTTTGAGTCTCAAACTTGTCTCACATACAAACCAAGATCCTACTACGAAAGAGGAATACGCAAATTGCCTGTAAAATGGGCAGAAGTCGTCAATAATAATGGAAATTATTTGGAATGAATTCATGGTTTTATGTTGAATAAATTTTAGTTCAAAGTCCCGCAGTTTTCAATTCACCAACCTAATAGTATCAAATGAAAAGCGCTGGAGCTATCAATACGCGTTTTAGTGTGTCCAAAATGGAGATGATAATTATTTTTTTTGTGTTAAATAGTTAAATATTAAATAAATTGTGTCCCTCGTTAACTCTATTTATCAAAAGAAACATCTATTACTAATAAAGTTCGGCGAGCATCTAAGCTTTTGATTTTTCCACGTTTTCTGGGGTAATCGATGACGCTGATCACGAATTTGATGTTTAGAAAACATGTTTTCAATTCACTTTTCGAGTTATTGACTTGTAAATAACTATAGAGAATTTTAAGTTCCTAAAAATTTCATGTTTTTTAAATGAAAATCGCACATTTTGTATGCAAATCACTCAGAATTAATCAAAAAAATTTACCGTGCACATGTAATCACGACCAGCGATGTCTTTTTCATCACCTCCACAGCCGCATCCCCACACAGAGATCGTGTTTTTTGAGTCCTAAACCAAAAATATTTTCTTTTACTTTTTTTTTGGCATTTATTAAATTAAACTAACAAGCGAAGGTCAAGCGGTCGAGGTGACCAAATGGCATGTTCTATATACTAGACATGTGCACTCGGTCCGGTCCTCGGTTCGATTTTCGGTCTCGGTTCGGCCCGGACCAAGAACGGACCAAAAAATTGGGCTTTGGTCCAGCCCGAACCGAGAGCGGACCGGCTGATACGAACCGAGTGCACACGTCTACTATATACCATTCGATGCAGAATTTCACCCTCGTTCCGAAGATCGTTTCATTTTTTGCTATGCGCTACCCTAGTGTTCGCTCCCCAACTCTTAATTTTTCGGTCTGATCTCGGTCCGGAACTGACCAAAGCCCCAACTTTTTAGTCCGATCTCAGTCCAAGTGGGCAAGGTGGCCAAATGACATGTACTATAGATCAGTCCGTTCTATAGTACATGTCATTTGGCCAGCTTGCCGACTCGATCTCCCCTTGTAAGTTTAATTTGATTGAACGAATGGGCTTGTGTGAGAGTATAAGCAAAACAAGAAGAACAGACAAGTACCAGCCTTGAATTTCCCGGTAATCTTCGCACAATACTTGCAGCCATCCGCACAGTCGATCACCGCTTGCTAAATAAAATTGATTGATCTTGATTTTAAGGAGAATTGATATTCAATTTCAAATTGTTTTTGTATAGCTTACAGCACTCGTCGGTGCCTGTCCATTCCGATTCAAATCGATATAGCATTGGAAGGCCAGGGAAACGCTGAGAAAACCACAGAAAAGAATGAAAGCTTGCATTTTATTCTGAAAAAAAACTGTTTAGAGTAAAAGATTGATAAGTAAAACAGTGAAACGATGAAATTTTGAAAAACGAAACTTTTGTGCTAGGGAAATGACTTAATTCCTCTAATCGGAAAGATAATGAGAAGAATTATATACTAAATTTTAGACTCAACTCTTGTCCAAACGTGTCAATGATCAACTCCAATCTGGGCAACTCCAAGATCAAAATGTGAATCAAAATAATTACACTCAGCTACCGGACTCGAACCGGAGAGCTCTCACCTCTATGCCTTCCAACTCACTACCACTCGACCAACGCTACAACTGGTCACCTCGCGGAAGACAGGGTTGTAATATTGATACAACTTGATACTCCTTACAGAACCTTAAACGCTTATAGCTTTTGAAAGAGCGCTCCGTAGAAAAAAGACAAGCAGTATCATGATCAGTGTGAAATTCTGCGTCAAACGGTGTATGGCTTATGCCATTTGGCTAACTTAATCTGAAACTTGACTTGACTTAATCCGAAACCGCATCCAATCACTAAATTTAGTTAGGATCGTGATCTAGCCCAAGGATCTGTATGATTTGTAGCTAGTCCAGGGCTTAGGCCAAGGCTTAGGCCAAGGCTTAGGCCAAGGCTTAGGCCAAGGCTTAGGCCAAGGTTTAGGCCAAGGCTTAGGCCAAGGCTTAGGCCAAGGCTCAGGCCAAGGCTTAGGCCAAGGCTTAGGCCAAGGCTTAGGCCAAGGCTTAGGCCAAGGCTCAGGCCAAGGCTTAGGCCAAGGCTTAGGCCAAGGCTCAGGCCAAGGCTTAGGCCAAGGCTTAGGCCAAGGCTTAGGCCAAGGCTTAGGCCAAGGCTTAGGCCAAGGTTTGGGCCAGGGCGTCTTCAGGTATGTGTTTGAAATTGAATTGAACAGTTCTGTCCAATTCAATTTCGATTAGATCAAATGTTTTTATTGACTCATTAGTTGACTCATTGACAACAGTGTGATGAATCGTTTTCTCCTTTTGAGTCTTCTTTTCAGTTCGTTTTCGGAAACACATCTTTAACGATTTTGAAACAAAAAACCCGTCTCTAATGCTTTTTTTTGATAGATTTATTATTGACATTAACTTGAAATTTGACACTTGAAAAAAAGAAGAATTGCAATGAGAGTCGAGATCGGGAAAAGCAATGACAATTGATTCGTCGAATTGCACTTCTCTTTATCGCAACAGTAGAGTTTTCCCTTGTCTCCGGCATCGTCTTTCACACTCTGTGTTCCCTTTTTCTAGGACAAATTTTTATTTTCATTTTTTTAAAACATTATTTTCTTTATTGTAAATTTGTGCAAGCACTATAATTTCTACTTATTATATTTTTTTTGGACCAGTTTTTTCAAAACAAAGTCCCTTCAACAAGAATCTATAAGCGCTAAATCTTTCAAAAGCAAGATATCAATGTAAATAACAAAGTAAATAACAAAGTAAATAACATTTAGAATATAAATAGTATCAAATGAAAAGCGCTGGAGCTATCAATATGCGTTTTAGTGTGTCTAAAATTGAGATGATAGTTGTTTTTTTTGTGTTAAATAGTTAAATATTAAATAAATTGCGTCCCTCGTTAACTCTATTTATCAAAAGAAACATCTATTACTAATAAAGTTCGGCGAGCATCTAAGCTTTTGATTTTTCCACGTTTTTTGGGGTAATCGATGACGCTGATCACGAATTTGATGTTTAGAAAACATCTTTTCAATTCACTTTTCGAGTTATTGACTTGTAAATAACTATAGAGAATTTTAAGTTCCTAAAAATTTCATGTTTTCTACATGAAAATCGCACATTTTGTATGCAAAGCACTCAGGATTAATCAAAAAATTTACCGTGCACTTGTAACCGAAAACCCAGGGGAGGTCATATTCACCTCCACAGCCGCATCCCCAAAGAGAGCCCTTGTCTTTTGAGCCCTAAACGAAAAATATTTTCTTTTACTTTTTTTGACATTTATTAAATTAAACTAACAAGGGAAGGTCGAGCAGACAAGGTGGCCAAATGACATGTGCTATATACTAGGCATGTGTACTCGGTCCAGTCCTCGGTCCCGTTTTCGGTCTCGGTCCGGTCCGGACCGAGACCCGACCGAAAAATTGGGCTTTGGCCCGACCCGGACCGAGATCGGACTGAAAAGTTGGGGCTTCGGTCCGGCCCAGACCGAGAACCGACCGACTGATACGAACCGAGTGCACATGTCTTCTGTCTATATATAATTCGACGCAAAATTACACGCTGATTCCGAATATGGTTTCAGTTTTTGCTATGCGCTACCTAACAAAAGTTATATGAGAAGAACGAGATAGTGTTCGCTTCAAACGCTTCATTTTTCGGTTTGATCTCGGTTCGGGCCGGGTCAATGTCCCAACTTTTCAGTCCTATCTCGTTCCGGTCCAGGTGTTCTTTGTACGCGCGTACAATTGCAAGTAGGCTCAAAAAGGCCTTGTAAAACTTGTAAAACTTTAAACTCGTATAACTTTTGATAAGGTAGCGCATAGCAAAAACTGAAACCATATTCAGAATCGGGGGGTAATTTTGCGTCGAATTGTATATAGCAAATGTCGTTTGACCACTTTGCTCACTTGATCTACCCTTGTAAGCTGATTGAACGAATAGGTTTGTGTTAGAGTTTAAGCAAAAAAACAAGAAGAACAGACAAGTACCAGCCTTCAATTTCCCGGTAATCTTCGCACAATACTTGCAGCCATCCGCACAGTCGATCGCAGTTTGCTAAATAAAATTGATTGATCTTGATTTTAAGGAGATTTGATATTCAATTTAAAATTGTTTTTGTATAGCTTACATCACTCGTCGGTGCCTCTCCATTCGGATTCTCATCGACATAGCATTGGAAGGCCAGGGAAACACTGAGAAAACCACAGAAAAGAATGAAAGCTTGCATTTTTTCTGAAAAAAATTGTTTAGAGTAAAATATTGATAAGTAAAACAGTAGAAGAAGTAGATAAAGTCTAAAATTTTAAAGTTTATTTATCAATTTTAAATAAAAATCATCTTCTACCATCGATATTTTCTGTTTTTTAGAAAGTTTTAAACTTAACTTTTCTAGATTTAGGCTAATGTAGCTAATCTAATATAGCTAATCTACTGTAGTTAAGCTACTATAGCTAGTCTACTATGGCTAGTCTACTATGGCTAATCTACTATAGCTAGTCTACTATAGCTAATCTACTACATTTCTATGAAACGTTTAATTTAAGAAATTTTAGTATAAACTTGAAAAAAAATTATGGAGAAATGTCAAACCAAAAAGTACCCTCCTCTCCGATTCAAGAGAAGGTCCAAAAAGGTTTGCTGGACTTAAAATGACACTTTCTCATTTCAATTCAAAACCAACACCTTTGAGTCGTGAATTAATTGCAATTTTATCAATGATTCACCGCCAAGAGAGACACCAAGTTCTTCATAAAATGAAAAACCCATTGTTTTGTGTATTTTAACGCGAATTTTATGCGATCGGAAAGCCTTTGTGATAAAAGATCAAAAAAAATCAAAATTTCATCAAGAGAAGACCAATTTTCATAAAAGTTTGCACTAAAAGTGTCTGCTTATTTTGAAATTGATCCCAAGTTTTCTTCAATTTGAAAATGGTCATTTCGTAAAGGCAAACAAAGTCCAATCATATTGTAGCCTTAGCCAAATTTTAGTGTTAAAATGGATGAAATTTGCGTGAATGCTTTGCCCAATGCTAAGCAAATGATAATTTCAAATTAAAGATCAACTTTAGATTTTGTGTTTAATTGGATTGAAGAGTTCTGTTTAATTGGATTGAACAATTCTGTTTGATTGAATTGAAGAGTTCAGTTCAGTTCAATTCAATTTCAATTAGATCAAATGTTTGTATTGACTCATTACAGAGTGACCATTACCGCAACACAGAAAAGGCCTGGCTTTTAACCAAATTAACCATTAACCAAATTAACCATTAACCAAATTAACCATTAACCAAAGCAACCATTAACCAAAGCAACCATTAACCAAAGCAACCCATCTCGAAAAGTTAACTTAAATATCTTTATTCAACATATAACAGTAACAAATTAACAATTAAATTCAAATTTGCCTCCATCGGCTTTCAGAATGCAAACGTTTGGGAAACGCGTTGACCGTGGCGAGCAAATAGGCATCATCGAGGGTATCCCATGCTTTGATGAGCTTCGAGTTTGAATGGGATACCCATCGAGGGTATCCCACTCAAACTTTCAATATTTTTATGTGGTTTTGCACATGCCCTGGCTTCAAGAACACTCCAGACTGAGTAATCCAATGGGTAGCTGATAGTAATTGAGATTTGTTCTTCTTGTACGGCTTCATTTTCAGCTTTTTCTTGATGATTGTGTTGACGGAGTTTCTCTTCAGACCCATTTTCGGTGCCATTCCTCGAGCCGATTGGTTAGGGTTTAATCTTAGACGATCGCGCACTTTTTTGACATTAGCCGGAGTAACCGCTGTTCGTTTCCGCTCTTCCAGGGCGATCAGCTCAATTGAATTGAACAGTTCTGTTCAATTCAATTTCAAATGTTTTTATTGACTCATTGACAACAGTGTGATGAATCGTTTTCTCCTTTTGAGTCTTCTTTTCAGTTCGTTTTCAAAAACACATCTCGAACGATTTTGAAATAAAAAACCCGTATCTAATGTTTTTTGACAGATTTATTATTGCCATTAATTTGAGACTTGACACTTGAAAAAGAGAAGAATTGCAATGAGAGCTGAGATCGGGAAAAACAATGATCGTCGATTGGCAAATGACGACAATTCATCCGTCAAATTGCACTTCTCTTTATCACAACAGTAGAGTTTTCCCATGTCTCCGGCATCGTCTTTCACACTCCTGGTTCCCTTTTTCTAGAACAAACTTTTAAGTATCTAGAAACTCTTGAAATTGTTATGAGTTCAGTTTTGAATCTTTGTTGGGAAAATTTGTTGGGAAAATTCAAAAACGACTTTGTTTTTTTTTGGTAATTTCAATTATGAAGTCTGTAATTGAATAGACAAGGCATTTCTTTACCCTAAAGTCGCGAGTATAAGTTCTGTTTGGTTTTCGCATGCAAATTGACGGCTGTCTCCGGTGCGGTGTGTCGAGGGTTCGAACCCCGCTGCAGCATAACTTTTTGCTTTTTAAGAACAATAATAGAAGTAAATTTATTGAGGGTTATAGCAATTTCATGCTGTTATTTGTTGCTCTGGGCGTGGCTCGTGCGTGGCTCGGCGCGTCCGCCCTGCTCCTCTCCAGAGGAGACTGACTGAGCACCGGCTCAGTCTTATGGATCCCTCCCTGGCCTCTTCATCCGGCCAAAGTCCACATCGACGGTCGAAAGAGATGCTTTCCGTCTTCGTCAGCGTCAGCGTCTTCTTCAACACTATCGTCTGGATGTATCCATGCACATAACAAATAGCAATGGTGATAGGCTGTCACCCTGTAGTATCCCGCGCTCCAAGAACAATAATAAAAGTTTATATAACGATAAAAATGTATAAAAACCCAACAAAAAGAAATTCAAAGCAATTAAAGCGAATGTAAATTAAGGCAGAGCTTATACTCGGATCAACTTTTACTCGAGACTTTAGGGTAATCTTTTCCAAAAGAAAACTCAAACTTTTTCGTCTTATAACAATGTAAGAACAATGTAAGAACAATAAAATGCAACTACAAGAAGATTAACAATGATATTAACCAGGGAAAAAGAGAAATCGAAAGCAATTAAATGTCTCATTTCCAGGATTTTGCTCTCACAATGGTCAACAAGCGACTTTTTTAGCGATAAAGTGAAATGTTTATCTGTTTATTAGCTTTTCCAGCTAAATTTGGTAACTGATGGCTGGATCCTCACCGCCAAGAGAGACACCAAGTGGTTCATAAAATGAAAACCCCATTGCTTTGTGAATTTTAATCCGGATTTTATGACCATTCCACCTTTGTGATAAGAGATCAAAAAAAAATCAATATTTCATCAAGAGAAGACCAATTTTCATATAATTTTGCACTAAAAGTGGCTGCTTATTTTGAAATTGATCCCAAGTTTTCTTCAATTTGAGAATAGCCGAATGGCCGAATGGCATAAAGGAAAACAAAGCCCAATCATACTGTAGCCTTAGCCACATTTTAGTGTTAAAGTTGATGAAATTTATGTGAATGCTTTGCCCAATGCTAAGCAAATGATCATTTCAAATTAAAGATCACCTTTAGATTTTGTTGAATTGAACAGAACTGTTGAATTGAATTGAACTGTGCAATTCAATTCAATTGAACTGTTCAATTCGATACAATTGAATTGTTCAAATCAATTTCAATTAGATCAAATGTTTTTATTGCCTCATTGACAACAGTGTGTTTATTATTGCCATTAACTTGAGACTTGACAATCGTTTTCTCCTTTTGAGGAGAATCGTTTTCTCCGAAATAAAAAAACCCGTATCTAATGTTTTTAACAGATTTATTATTGCCATTAACTTGAGACTTGACAATTGAAAAAAAGAAGAATTGCAATGAGAGCCGAGATCGGGAAAAGCAATGACAATTGATTCGTCGAATTGCACTTATCTGCATCGCAACAGTAGAGTTTTCCCTTGCCGACGGAATCGTCTTTCAAACTCTTTGTTTCCTTTTTCTAGAACAAACTTTTATTTTCGTTTTTTTAAAAACCTTATTTTCTTCATTATAAATTTGTGCAATCACTATAATTTCTACTTATTATATTTCTTTTTTGGACCAGTTTGTTTAAAAGAAATTCCCTTCAACACCAAGAATTTATAAGCGTTAAATCTTTCAAACGCAAGATATTGGGTTGGTGAATTGAAAACTGCGGGCTATTGTCGTATGTGACAGTTTGAGCACTTTCTTCAAAAAGAAACCCATTTTTGTATCAATGGAAAAGTTGTAGAGAATCAAAAATCAAGCTTATATCCAAATTTTCAGAACGATTCAAAAACTGGTTTTCAAGAAATGCCAAATTTACGAATTTTCACAAAACTTGCAACAAAACCTGCGTTTTAAGCGAAACTACTAACTGTATCTTTTTGGAAATTTGGCTATAAGCCTAATTTTTGATTCTCTACAACTTTTCTATTGACACCAAAATGGATTTCTTTTGAAGAAAGTGCTCAAACTGGGCTGACAGCTGACATCTCCAGTCCTCCATTTCTGAGTCGAACACACAAACCAAAATCTTTCTTAATAGGATTTTGGCAGCACGCCTCCCTCAGTGCCGCTCATCTCTCACGATACAAAAGGAAATGTTAATTATAATTTCCCTCGTTAACTCTATTTATCAAAAAGAAACATCTATTACTAATAAGGTTCGGCAAGCATCTAAGCTTTTGATTTTCCCACGTTTTCTGGGGTAATCGATGACGCTGATCACGAATTTGATGTTTAGAACACACGTTTTCAATTCACTTTTCGAGTTATTGACTTGTAAATAACTATAGAGAATTATAATTTCCTAAAAATCTCATGTTTTTAAAATGAAAATCACACATTTTGTATGCAAATCACTTAGGATTAATCAAAAAAAAATTTACCGTGCACGTGTGACCGGCAGGCGTGGCGATGTCAGAGTCATCACCTCCACAGCCGCATCCCCAACCAGAGAGCGTTTTTTTTGAGCCCTGAACCAAACATATTTTCTTTTACTTTTTCTTTTGACATTTATTAAATTAAACTAATAAGGGAAGGTCAAGCGGGCATGGTGGCCAAATGGCATGTAATATATACTAGACATGTGTACTCGGTCCGGTCCTCGGTTCGGTTTTCAGTCTCGGTCCAGCCCGAACCGAGATCGGACTGAAAAATTGGGGCTTCGGTTCACCCCGGCCTAGATAGGATCAAAAAATTGGGGCTTCGGTCCGGCCCGGACCAAAACCAAATTGTCCAGTCCGGACCAAAACCAAATTTTGTTAGAGTTCAGCAAAAAAAACAAGGAGAACAGACAGACAAGTACCAGCCTTCAATTTCCCGGTAATCTTCGCACAATAATTGCAGCCATCCGCACAGTCGATCGCAGTTTGCTAAATAAAATTGATTGATCTTGATTGCAAGGAGATTTGATTTCCAATTTAAAATTGTTTTTGTATAGCTTACAGCACTCGTCGGTGCCTGTCCATCCGGATTCCCATCGCTATAGCATTGGAAGGCCAGGGAAACGCTGAGAAAACCACAGAAAAGAATGAAAGCCTGCATTTTTTTCTGAAAAAACACTGTTTAGAGTAAAATATTGATAAGTAAAACAGTAGAACAGTAGATAAAGTCTACTATAGCTGATCTACTCTAGCTGATCTACTATAGCTGATCTACTATAGCTAGTCTACTATAGCTGATCTCCTCTAGCTGATCGCCTCTAGCTGATCTACTATAGCTGATCTACTATAGCTGATCTACTATAGCTGATCTACTATAGCTAGTCTGCTATAGCTGATCTACTCTAGCTGATCTACTCTAGTTGATCTACTATAGCTGATCTCCTCTAGCTGATCTCCTCTAGCTGATCTACTATAGCTGATCTACTCTAGTTGATCTACTATAGCTGATGTACTATAGCTGATCTACTCTAGCTAGTCTACTCTAGCTGATCTCCTCTAGCTGATCTCCTCTAGCTGATCTCCTCTAGCTGATCTACTATAGCTGATCTACTATAGCTGATCTACTCTAGCTAGTCTACTATAGCTGATCTACTACATTTCTATGAAACGTTTAATTTAAGAAATTTTAGTATAATTTGAAAAAAAATTATGGAGAAATGTCAGAGCAAAAAGTACCTCTCCGATTCAAGTGAGAATCCAAAATAGTTTGCTGGCTTTAAAATGACACCTTATCATTTCAATTCAAAACCAACACCTTTGAGGGGTGGATTAATTGAAATCGTATCAGTGATTCACCACCAAGAGAGAGACCAAGTGCTTTATAAAATGAAAATCCATTGCTTTGTGTGTTTTAATCCGGATTTTATGCGACCTTTCCTCATTTGTGATAAAAGATCAAAAAAATCAAAATTTCATCAAGAGAAGACCAATTTTCATATAATTTTGCACTCAAAGTGTTTGCTTATTTTGAAATTGATCCCAAGTTTTCTTCAATTTGAAAATAGCCATTCCATAAAGGCAAACAAAGTTCAATCATACTGGCTACAGTATGATTGGGCTTAGCCAAATTTTAGTGTTAAAGTTGATGAAATTCACGTGAATGCTTTGCCCAATGCTAAGCAGATGATCATTTCAAATTAAAGGTCAACTTTAGATTTTGTGTTTAATTGAATCGAACAGTTCTGTTTAATTGAAGCGAATAGTTGAGTTTAATTCAATTCAATGGAGCTTCACTGGGGTCCAACCAATGCCGCTTTTTTGCTGTGTTGTCGTATTGGATCCACTTCTCATCCGACGTAACAATGGAGTCGGTAAACCCACTGTTCTTGGCGCGGTGGATCGATCGATGAATCGATGAATCGCCTTTTGAGTCTTCTTTTCAGTTCGCTTTCGGAAACACATCACGCTGACAACGCTGAAATGAAATAGTGTCATGAAACGTTAGAAATCTGAACTCAGAAATGAACTTGAACTCAGAAATCAGACTGATGAACTCAGAAACTTGACAAGTTTTGATGTTTTGAGTAATAGTTTTCAAGTCAGTTCACAGACTAGCGACAGAAGCTGAAATTGTCAATTATAGAGTGTTTGTCCTTTCAAGTAATACCATTCTAACCTCTTTTCTTGCTAATTTCAAGTTATTCAGTTTATTTTTGATTGAATACCTTGAAATTCGATAAGAACAAGACTGTTGTTCTTATCTTTTTAGAAAGTCGCAGAGAAAGAAAGATTTGAAGTCAGATTTGCAATCCAAAACTCGATTTGCTAAGATTTAAAAAGTGGACGTTTGTTCAATAGAAAAGCTTTCAGATCGTGACTTTCTTGAATGACGCTTTCACTCTGTTCGATGAGATCATCATTTCGATCGATTGAGTGAAGATATCGAAATAGATCACTGTTTCGGATTCAGCTAAATAGAATCGAATGTTATTTAGCTATTCTAAATGTAACTGTTCCCTTTAAATACCCTATCTTGTTCAGTTTTTTGTGCTGAATCCGAATCAGCAATCGATTTTCCGATATCTTCACTCAATCAATGAGAGATTCACTTTTTAGATCGTATGCAAATTCTATTTTTTAATGTTAAGTGACTGACTAACTGACTGACTGACTGACTGACTGACTGACTGACGAGCCGCTCGGAAGAGGAAATGCTAGGAAGAGCTCGTTGAGGACAGAAGAAGCTCGTTTTGGAAGATCAAAGATTATTTGAAATACCGTCTCAACATGTATTCGAAAGCATACGTCTCCAAATTGAAATGGGACGCTTGCCGGAAGTTGTCATCTGAATTTTGGCTGAAAGGTTTCCACCGACTGGTAATGACCATTTAAAAGCAAGGTTAGATAAAAAGTTACTCTTGAAATCTCTTCAAACTTTCGATTCACATGACTCAAAACAACAATGATAATAATAAGAACCATTTTTAGTTAAACGTGGGTTGAATATGGGCGTTGAAACCGGCAAAAGCGTGAACCAGGCACACTATCGCTGTCCGATCGAGCCGCTACGTTGCTCCGACAAAGGCAGCCCACATCGGCGCGAAAATGCGTTTTCTATCGGATTTTTCTGAGAGTACCTTTTTTAGATGCGAAAAATTGTGCTGATTCCGAATCTGAAGGAATTTTCCAAATCCCTCTGACGTTTTAGCGGTTTTTTGGTCATTTTGTATGGGAAATTTTGTGGTACCCTGCAGTTTGGAGCTCGTAACTCGACAACGAGGGTCTACAACCAAAAACGAATGGATACGTTTTATTCTAGAGACTCTTACGAGCATTTTGATGCAAAAATCATCAAATTTGCTCAACTCTACAAAAAGTTATAACATTTTTTAAAAAAGAAATGAGAAAATCTAAAAAATTTCTTTAAAGATGTTATAACTTTTTGTAGAGTTGAGCAAATTTGATGATTTTTGCATCAAAATGCTCGTAAGAGTCTCTAGAATAAAACGTATCCCTTCGTTTTTGGTTCTAGACCCTCGTTGTCGAGTTACGAGCCCCAAACTGCAGGGTGCCACAAAATTTCCCATACAAAACGACCAAAAAACCGCTAAAACTAAATTTAAAAAATTTCTGTCAGAGGGATTTGAAAAATTCCTTCAGATTCGGAATCAGCACAATTTTCCGCACCTAAAAAGGTACTCCCAGAAAAATCCGATAGAAAACGCATTTTTGCCTTATTTCGCGCCGATGTGCAGCCGGTAAATTTCAAAATTCAAACGTTTTTACAGAAATCTAGAGCGTTTGGGTAAAAACTAAGAACTCCATCGTGTTTCCGGTAAAGAAATATTCTTTGCGTGCTTGGTACTCTTCACTCAAGCCACTTTATTTCTTGTTTCGAGATGATCTGATCTCACTTGAACACTTTAATCAATAGACACTTTCAATAGACACTTCAATAGCCTGACTCGGAATTTTTGGGCTCTCACTTGAGCAATCTTCACACAAAATCGACAATTGAATTAAAAGCGACGATAAAAACAGAAACAATTTCGTCAAAATTATGACAAAACTTTCACACGATGAAAGGAAAATAGAAAAAGGTAAAAACAATTCAAATGAACAGCAGTTGCCTTTTGTAAGCTTTAACAAAAGATATTCAGCTAACAAGCTACAAAACAATAAATGATTTGGCGAAATAGAATGAAGGCGCACGGATTTCCGCAATACTTTTCCAATTTTTAGGCTGTCAGAGTTAGGTAACTTTTAGTGGCTATTCGCCACAGGTATCCAACTTGCCATAAAGCTTTGGTAGTCATACAGCTTTGGTTCGAATTCGCCCTTTCAAAATTTGATCATTCTCTAGTCAGAAAAAAGGGGAGGTAGTCAAATGAGCGCCAACAATTGGGCGCCAATCATTTCAGCGCCAACGATTTGGCTCACGCTTATTTCAGCGCCACTCATTTGAGCGCCGTGCCAAAAATGACTGGAAAACAATCATTTGAGCGCCAAATTAAAAAGGTCTAAAAACGTTCATTTAAGCGCCGGGCCAAAAATGACTGGAAAACGTTCATTTCAGCGCGACTAAATTTTAATATTTTTGCTTTCTACGCTGCTTTTGCATGTTTTTTAGGGTTTTGCTTCTGTTTTTACACTTTTTTTTCACTCATTTGACTTAGGGCACGGTAGTAGGCATCAAATGCGCGGAAAAAAATTGTTAGATTAGCTCGTATTTAAGGTTTTTTTGATGAAAATGTGTAAATTTGCTAGTTGTATGATATTTTCCCCCAATAGCATGCTTTTTCACCGTTTCTTGCCGTTTTCGTTTACAATTTGCTTACAGTTAACATAGTTCTTTGCTTAGGCTCGTGAACTGCGCAAGAAGTGGCGAGACAAAGGAACACTCTGAGTCAAAGTAACGTTTTGTTCATGATTTATTTTGGTTTATTTTGCTGCCAAGAATTATTTTTATCTTTAGATGATTTAGATAAAAACATACAGTAAAAACTTTGAGATCATGCAGAAAATGCAAAAATAACATGCATATACAGAATGGGCTGATTCGGCGCTGAAATGAATGTTTTCCAGTCATTTTTGGTGCGGCGCTGAAATGAACGCGCGCTAAAATGAACGCGCGCTGAAATGATTGGCGCTGAAATGATTGGCGCTCAATTTTTGGCGCTCATTTGACTACCTCCCGAAAAAAGGAGAGTGGTCAGAGAAAAAGGAGAGCCATTTCATTCTCATTCAACAATTTCTGAACATCTTTCGACTGATGTTTGAAATCGTTGTCATCCTGATACACAAAATTATTTGCATCACTTTGTGAGCATGTCAGAATTTGTGAGCGCTCTTTGAATGAACTTTTTCAAAAAGACTTTGTAATGGTCAATCTGGTGGGGCGAAATTGAGCTGCGAACTCTGCGTGAATGCTTCCCTGATCTCTTCATTTGATGATTGCTTATTGAACGCTTTAATCCAAATCTTTCTTTCCTTTTCTAGTTATCGCCTTTAACCCATTCGAAACCGCAGCGTTTTTTCTTTTTTTTCGTCTACGGACCAAGCCCTTTTTTGACATTTTTGGCTCCGAAGCAGTTTATTTATGGTTGGAAAGATGTAAGAGAGCCTCCTACACCATTTATTTTTGATGAAGAACGATTTGGATTTGACTTCAGTACTTTTCAAGATCCTATCGATTATTGTTCTTATTTTATCGACGACAAATTAATCAATATGTTAGTAGGCGAATCTAATAAACATGGAAAAAGGAAAACAAACAAACAAAACTGGCAGGATTTCGATGCAAAATCTTTCAAGCTCTTCCTGGCTTCAAATGGGAATCGTCAAATTATCGAGGATTCGTGACTACTGGAGTAGCAGGCCTGGATTAGGAGGATTTTCCCACATGTCCCACATTATGTCAAGAGCAAAATTTGAATCTATTCTTCGCAACCTGCGTTTTTGTGATAATGAACTGAATTCTGCAGGAGATCGGCTTTATAAGATTAGAGCTATTATGGAACATTTCAATGCAAAACCAGAGACTGCATTGATTCCGGGTAAATATGAAACATCTTTTTTGCCCACGTAATTTGTAGATCTGCTACAATTGGAATATACATGTAATGCTGAAAAACAGCAAAAAAAAAAGCAATTAATTGAATGAAAATAGCTCAATTAACGCTACAGCGAATAATCGCTGCAGCGGTCCGTTCCTGAGTTTTTGCTGCAGCGATTATTCGCTGCAGAAGTTTCGAATGGGTTAAAATAAGAAAGTTTATTTGAAAAAGCAAAAGATTAAAATAGAAAAAGTCAATGGGAAAATGAAATTGAATGAAAAATATTGTAACACAAAAAATGGACCAAAAAAACGACGCATTTAAAAGCATTTGTTTTCTTTAAATATTAGGTTGTCCAATAAGTAATGCGTGTTACTTATTTCGAAAATATTGCGAAATCGCTTCGAGCAAATATATGCTCTTTTTAATCATCAGCATCTTGTGTTTATTTTTATATATTATTTTTATTCATTTACCTTTGTTTTATAATAGATATGTTGTTTTGCAGATGAAAGACAAAAAGTTTGTTGTCAGCGCATCAATGCTGTATGATTTTAAACGAGGTAAAACTGCAGCGGATTGCCATCGAACTATCTGTGCCGCATTTGGAGAGGATTCAATTTCAATCAGCCAGTGCCAGCGCTGGTTTAAACGATTTGCGGACGGAAACGAGTCGTTAGAGGACGAGGAACGCGCTGGAAGGCAAAAATGGCTCGACGATTTCTTCTCATTGAAACCAGCTTCATTCTATTATGATGGACTTCGCTCTTTGCTCGGACGATGGAGAAATGTTGTTGATTGTTGTGGAGAATATATCGATTAATAAAGTTCTCTTTTGTTAATTTTGTGATATTTTGAAAATCGTGTCAAAACACGCATTACTTATTGGACAACCTAATATAAAAAGGCGAAAAGTTATTGAAAAGTGACAGTTTTAGGGCCTAATTTGATCATTCTCTAGTCAGAAACAGGAGAAGTAGCCAGGATTTCGCCATTTTCAGCCCAACGGCCCGAGCTCCTCTACCGCCAATCAATTTCCGACCAAGAAATTATATTTTTTTTTTAAATTTCAGGCTACAAAACTGTCTAAACAGTTTTTTGGAAAAAATTCAAGGAGCTCGAGCCTATAAGTAAGTAAGTAGTAAGTAGTAAGTAAGCTCGAGCCAGTAATCTAAATGGATGGTAGACTTTCTACTCATCACCGTGTAAAAAAAGTAGTATCTTGTAAATAAATAAACCTTTAATTAGTAATAGTAAGCACTTTAAGAACTATAAAATGATTTTTGCTAATTTTGCTAAATACGAAATGTTCTCAAAACTATAAAAAAATAGCTTATTAATTCCCGATCATTGATGGCTAAAATTCGATCCGTCAAATGATCGACCGAGAGTCGATCGGTGCTTCGTCAATGTTTTATCGTTTATGATGATAAATAAAGCCACTTATTAATTAAATGCACTAAAAAAAAGCACTAAAAAAAGTAAAAATGATTAGGATGAATGTAAAATAAAAAGTATTATTATTTGATGTTTGAATAGTCATTTTTTCTTTTTTACATTATTTTCCAAAAAAAAAATTGATTTTTTACTAGTTCAGTTCAAGTTTTATTGCCATAGAATCGAAATGAAAAGACATAAGAATTTGCTTGATAGTTTTTTGAGGAGAAGCGATGAAATTGAGTGCAGATCAAGGCTGAAAAGCGTTTTCGATTGTGGGACATTTGATACTCGTCCTTTGCCATTAGCAATTTAACTTTGAGCTCAAATTTCTTGGTGTTAGGCTGTCGAATTGAAATAGTTTTTGTATCAATCGGTAGAGAAAGACTTAAAAAAAATTCAATGATACCAAGAATATGCAAATTGGACAGCCCAACACCAAGATATTTGAGCCAAAAGTTAGATTACCAATAGCGAAAGGGCGGGGCGTGTATAAAAGGTACCACAATGGCCCGCCCCCTTCGCCATTGGCAATCTAGCTTTGAGCTCAAATTTCTTGGTGTTGGGCTGTCGAATTGGAATAGTCTTTGTACCAATCGATAGAGAAAGACTTGACAAAGCTAATGATGCCAAGAATATCAAAATTGAACAGCCCAACACAAAGATATTTCAGCTCAAAGTTAGATTGCTAATGGCAAAAGGGGGCGGGGCTTATCAGATGTTCGATAACCTTTTTTTCTAATTTTTCTTATGTTTTCTTAATGTTTTTCTTTGTTTACAATTGTTTACAACTTACTTATCTCATTTGTCAGCATTCACAACCGCTTGGATGAACTCCTCGTAGTCATCGCCAATCAGATCACCTGAAGGCATTTCCGATGATTCTGAAAACGGAATTTTCTATTTGAATGAACTTCAGGGAGCTTTAGTTTTCAGAATTGAAATCAAATTTTACAGGGCTTTAGAAAAAACAGAGAACAGAGATAAACATTGCAAGAAAAATGAGAAAACTGTCTTTTGCCATTTTCCCGGCTTACTTTTATAGTAACGTTTTCTCTTTTTCGTTCTGCAACTTTATTCTGCTTTTCTTTTCCATCTTTATTCGCGATTTTTCTTTAAGCGAAAAAATTATTGAGTGTTTTGATGATGATGATGATAAAGCTTGCGCAATTTTATGCCATTTTATGGATTTTATGGCAATTTTATGGGCGTTTGCAAGGAAAGTCCTGAGAGGCTCTCGATTTGATCCGAGCGAAAGATTGTGTCTAAACGTAAGAGACAAGTACCTCACTTTAGTCTGGTACAGTCTAACAGTCCAAAAAGGAGGTAGGACACAGTGCGAGAAACTTTTCTGATCGTTGCGTATCAGTTTTAAATTCTCAACGACCAGATAGAATGATTTTGTTGGTTTTGTCTAGTGTTGGGAATCTAATAGTTGTATTAAATCATTTCCCAGAGATTGCTAGACGTAAGCAAAAACGATTGTATCTGATCGTAGCCTTTGCTTTCCATTTCCTAGAACTTAAAAAGTTATTAGTTAGTTACAAAATAAGCACTTGAGTAACGTGTGAACTTTTGTCCAAAACGCAACGATCAGAAAAGTTTCTCACACTGTGTCATACCTCCTTTTTGGACTGTTAGACTGTACCAGACTAAAGTGAGGTACTTGTCTCTCACTTTTAGCCTATTCAGCTAGCCAGGCTATCTATAAAAGTTAATTTATAATTTATCGTTTATAGTTTTGTTTAGGGTTTAGTTTATAGTAAGTTAGACTGTACCAGACTAAAGTGAGGTACTTGTCTCTTACGTTTAGACACAATCTTTCGCTCGGATCAAATCGAGAGCCACTCTCTCAGGATTTTCCTTGCAAACGCCCATAAAATTGCGCAAGCTTTATCATCATCATCATCAAAACACTCAATAATTTTTTCGCTAAAAAGAAAAATCGCGAATAAAGATGGAAAAGAAAAGCAGAATAAAGTTGCAGAACGAAAAAGAGAAAACGCTACTATAAAAGTAAGCCGGGAAAATGGCAAAAGACAGTTTTCTCATTTTTCTTGCAATGTTTATCTCTGTTCTCTGTTTTTTTAAAGCTCTATAAAATTTGATTTCAATTTCGAAAACTAAAGCTCCCTGAAGTTCATTCAAATAGAAAATTCCGTTTTCAGAATCATCGGAAATGCCTTCAGGTGATGTGCTTGGCGATGACTACGAGGAGTTCATCCAAGCGGTTGTGAATGCTGACAAATGAGATAAGTAAGTTGTAAACAAGTGTAAACAAAGAAAAACATTAAGAAAACATTAGAAAGATTAGAAAAAAAGGTTATCGGACATCTGATAAGCCCCGCCCCCTTTTTGCCATTAGCAATCTAACTTTGAGCTGAAATATCTTGGTGTTGGACTGTCCAATTTGCATATTCTTGGTATCATTGGATTTGTTAAGTCTTTCTCTATCGATTGATACAAAAACTATTTCAATTCGACAGCCCAACACCAAGGAATTTAAGCTCAAAGTTAGATTGTCAATGGCAAAGGGGCGGGGCGGTACAAATTGGATCATTGGTATCATTAGCTGTGTCAAGTCTTTCTCTATCGATTGGTACAGAAACTATTCCAATTGGACTGCCCAACACCAAGAAATTTGAGCTCAAAATTGGATTGCTAATGGCAAAGGGCGAGTATCAAATGTCCCACAATCGCTTTTCAGCCTTAATCTACACTCAAATTCGTCGCTTCTCCTCAAAAAACTATCAAGCTGATCAAACTATCAATTCTTATGTCTTTTGATTTCTTTTGACTTTTGATATAGCAATAAAACTTGAACTGAACTAGTAAAAGATCTATTTTTTTGCGAAAAATAATCTTATGTCTGTCTTTTTTCAATATTTAAACAACAAAACAGTTATATAAAGTTATTTTTAAATAAATACTCAACATTTTATCTTCACACTTTCATTTGGAAGACTATTGTAAAGTCTCAGACAATATCCGCGCATCATTCTCTTAAGAGTTTTATATTCTTTTTTTAAATTACAATATTATCAATAAGGAGAGGTTTTTCTATTCACAAAAACATCAATTAAATCATTTTTTTTGAAGTAAACATTTGAAAACAACACCTGGTTTTTTTTCTTTTGAATTTTTGTGTTGAAATTTGGGTCGATCAAAATAAACAGATTGTAAAAAGTGATAAGGATCTTTAAAGTTCAAAAATTTTAAAGAATTCTCTAGAATTTGACTTTTAAAATGAATGCCCAAGAAAGCCACTCAACTTTTGCAAATTTCAAGCACATTTCGAAGGATCCACTCTACAATGACACGAGTAATCGGGGAATTGATTCGAAAGGAACTGTTTTTGTGGTAATGCCTGAGAATTCCACGATTTCTGTCGATACACCACTGGAAAGACGAACTGGGGTAATATAATTTTCAAGTTTCATATAAAAATTATTCAAATAAATCGATTTATGAGTGATTTATAAGGTCAAAAGATGAAATCCGTTCTTTAGTTCAACTTTGAGTGTCAAAGAATGTCTAGGCTAGTTTTGATTTGGATTTGATTTGGAAAAATGTCGAATTTCTAGCAAAAATCAGCTAAATTTAAGGCTAGATTTGTTCCTAGTTTGTTCCTAGTTTGTTGCTACGTTCTTTCTAATCTATTCAAACTTATCTACAGAAAGTTATCTCAATTTCCTTCACTCTTTCAGCTCTCAACCTTCTGCTTGATCATCTTTTTGATAACTTGCATCGGTGTGTAGAGCATTTGCGCGACTCTCATCCTCAAGGGCACTCTAGAATCTATCAATAGCTGATCTGAAGCTATAATAAATTAGAATCATTGTCCAAATCCAGGAAAAATTCATCTGTACTCTGTTCGACTTGCCTATGTGCAGCTCAGTTGAGTAAAAATGTCTATTTTCTTAAAATTTTGAACAAAATCTCATTTCTTTACGTAAAAATTCCCATTTTACAATTGAAAATGGTTAAATTTAAAGCCCTACTACGGAAATTGATTTAAAATAGACTTAATCAAAGGCAGCGATTTCTACCTGATCGTCTTTTTGATATCTTGCATCGGTGTGTAGAGCATTTGCACGATTCTCATCCTCAAGAACACTTTATAATCTATCAATAGGTGATCTAAAGCTTTAAATCTACTCAATCATTGTATGAATCCAAAAACAATCCATCTTTCAACTTACTTATATGCATTTTAGTTATGTAAAAATGTCTATTTTCTTAAAATTTTGAATAGGACGCGATTTCTTTACGTTTTTATGTAATAATTCCCATTTCACAATTGAAAATGGTTAAATCTAAAGCTCTATTATGCAAATTGATTTAAAATAGACTCAATCAAAGACAGCAATTTGAAATAAAATGATAATTGTGATCAAGATGAGTAGAACGCTCATTGCACAGCACAACCTCCAGAAATTTCGCCACAAAAGCTCTCGCTAAAATGTAATTGAAATAATTTCAATGCAATAATGCAAGAGTTTTCATATTTTCATAGTTTGGAAATCGATTATCAATCAATCAATTATCAATCAATCAATTATTAATCAATAATTAGTTTAGTTAAAATCGATTATCTATTTGATTAGTTTTTATCAAAATTCGATAGATAATTCTACCAGATTTTTTTTATATATATGCTTTATTCAGTTGAATAGCGACAAAACAAAATCACAATAATTACCCGGGACACCACTCAAAACACACCCAAAAGATAATTAGATACCTCAAGAAAGAATCACAGAGCAGTTAAATCAATTGCCGAAATTGCGGCTTTAAATCCAGCCAAGGTGGAAATATCACGAACATGAGGGGGTAAAATGTTCCAGAATTTAATAACTCGATTAAAAAAGAAACTGTGGGGGCTTTTAGAGGAAACGGAAGGTTGGGGTATGAGAAAAGGCCCCCTTCTGGAGGAGAAAAGGCCGCCTTTTTTCTGGTCTCTTTGAATTCGGCTCTCTACAGGGCGCGTCCAGAAGTGGGCCTTTTCTATTTTGATCTAATACGGTTCCAATACGGTTCTTTTTCTGATCTAATACGGTTCCAATACGGTTCTTTTTTTGATCTAATACGGTTCCAATACGGTTCTTTTTTTGATCTAATACGGTTCCAATACGGTTCTTTTTTTGATCTAATACGGTTCCAATACGGTTCCAATACGGTTCCAATACGATTCCTATGAGAAAAGTGTGGGGGCTTTTAGAGGAAACGGAAGGTTGGCGTATGAGAAAAGGCCCCCTTCTGGAGGAGAAAAGGCCCCCTTTTTTCTGGTCTCTTTGAATTCGGCTCTCTACAGGGCGCCTCCAGAAGTGGGCCTTTTCTATTTCGATCTAATACGGTTCCAATACGGTTCTTTTTCTGATCTAATACGGTTCCAATACGGTTCTTTTTTTGATCTAATACGGTTCCAATACGGTTCTTTTTTTGATCTAATACGGTTCCAATACGGTGCTTTTTCTGATCTAATACGGTTCCAATACGGTTCTTTTTCTGATCTAATACGGTTCCAATACGGTTCTTTTTCTGATCTAATACGGTTCCAATACAGTTCTTTTTTTGATCTAATACGGTTCCAATACGGTTCCAATACGATTCCTATGAGAAAAGTGTGGGGGCTTTTAGAGGAAACGGAAGGTTGGCGTATGAGAAAAGGCCTTCTGGAGGCGTCCCGTAGAGAGCTGAATTCAAAGAGACCAGAAAATAGGGGGTCGGGATGAATGCCTTTAACAATTTTAAAGCATTCCACTAAATCGATGATAAGGCGGCGTTGGTGTAACATTTCAAGACCAAAGATTTCAAGACCAAAGAGTTGCAATCTATCAGAATAAGTAAAGGAGGAGAATTTGTCAAAATTAATTTTATAAAGAGCAATTCTGGTGAAGTACTTTTGAACACGTTCTATTTTTTGAATAAGATTTAATAGGGAAGGAGACCAAACCAAAGAAGCGTATTCAAGCGTATTCAATTGGATTAGTTTTTATCAAAATTCGATAGATAATTCTACCAGATTTGGCAGAGATTAAAATCAGAATTGCTAATTTAACGAAATTTTTCGTTTTTCAAATCGTTTGCCGACTTTCTTAAAGCTTTTTAATGTTTTATCAGCTATTCTATCAGCTATCAGCTATTTTATCAGCTATTCTAAACCGTTTTTTAGTTTTAAAACAGATTCTTAGATGCTTTTATTGCCAAAAATCAGTTAAAACTTTCAAAACTTTGTCAAATTTTCAAATTTTCATAAAAATACATAAACTAATGGCTTTTTTGTCAATTAAATTCGTAAATTTACCCTTTTCTTCTGGAAATCTTCGGGAATTGTGTGATTAACGATGACGACATTTGGATAAACAGAAATCACTTTTTCTTCGAATTTCAATAACTCCATTGGATTCAAAATCATTTTAAAGGTAAAAACAGTTTCGAAAATGTTTTCTTACTTCTTTCTTATCAAATTCGATCATTGAAATAGTCAAAATAGATGAAAAATAGATTGAAAATAGGTTCAAGATAGCTTCAAAATGGATTCAAAGAGCTTCAAAATAGGCTTGTGTACTGTTTTCAATCATTTTTTAAGTAAAAAAGTGCAAAACGTGTTGAAAAGCAGGAAATAAACAAGGTTTTTGAGAAGTTAATGTTTTCTATTCCAAAAATTCAATGGTTAATTGAAATTTGAAAAATCAAATTCAAATTTTAATTGGTAAACTTTGATTAAAAGCAATTTTGTATTTACAATTGCTATTTACAATTTCCATTCACAATTTCCATTCACAATTTCCATTCACAATTTCCATTGACAATTTCCATTGACAATTTCCATTTACAATTTCCATTTACAATTTCCATTGACAATTTCCATTTACAATTTCCACTTACAATTTCCATTCACAATTTCCATTTACAATTTCCATTCACAATTTCCATTTCATTCTCCCAACTTCTCTTATCATTGTCTCAAAAATTTTCATGTTTTTGTCGTGAAAATGTTTTCGAAACATTGTAAACAAAAGATGAGACAATTTTTCAAATTTACCACTTTATTTAAAAGCTAATACTGTTTAAAATCATGTTTTTCCTTTCTGTAGCTGGAAATGAGCTGTGTAGCTATTATAAAAAGATGCTGGATTGGTGTAGTTAAATGGACTACTGTAGCTGGGTTAGTGAAGAGGTCTGGCGCTATAGCCATTGTAACAATATACTAGTTTACAAGTCAAAACGGTAGCTAGAATTGATTTACTGTGTTATTGATTTGATTTATTGAAACTGGAATTCTCTGGCTATTCAGCTAATTACTGTAGCCGAAAATGGGTTATAGCTGTAATGGATTACTGTAACTCTAAATGGATTACTGTAACTCTAAATGGACTGTAATAGTACCCCATCTCCATAATGACGGTGCGGAGTGTTGCGTAGTCTAGCTTTGAACGAGTTTTTCTCGACACTGGTTTATGCTACAATGCTACAATAGGTATCAAAAAATAGCTGAAATTCAGGGCTATTTTTTGATACCAAAGACGCATTTTTTGAAAGTACGGGTGCTTTGCAAATACTAAAAAACCTTTGCGACTACGCGACTGTACGAGGGGAATGGGGTACTATTACAGCATTTACGGTAGTTACAATGATTTCCGATAATAAGATGATTTAACCCTTTTACAGTCACCCATTACAGCTACCATAACGCGCTACAAAAACCAATTTGCAGCTACAGTAGTTCGCTGAATAGCTACAGTATTCTTCACAAAGAAAAAGCTGAGCTAAAACAACTTTAACATCAAAACTTTAGTGGACTTCTTCAAGAAAATTGTGCTGCGGAGTGAGCGCCTTGATTTTGATCATCCTTCCGGTGACAATTACAATTGCCCTTGTCCTTTTATTTGCCCCAAAAGCTCATGAATCCGATTTTCGATGTTTTGATGTTTAATGGAATGAATTTATTTAAAATAAATCTATTTCATAACGATTAGCAACTCAATTAGAAGTAGAAATACAAAAAACACAAAAAGCAATAAAACAATGAGAACAACAATCCAGTGTTTGAGGATTCGATGCAAGATTGAGCTCTAAACAAAAATCTTTTAAGATATTAAAGCTTCAGGATGAATGAACGAATAGACACGCTTTAAAAGACGATAACTCTATGTAGAGATTATATTAATTTTAATTTCTAATAGAGTTTTACAGAGGACACTCTAGGCTTTCGAATGATATCAATTAGAGATTGATTGGTCTAACTAATCCTGAGAAAATCGAGAAAAGAGACAAAACTCTCGGATTAGAATTCAGCAATGTTTAGCTGCTGTTTAACAAGGAAATCTGCTGGTCAAAGGACATGAGATATAGACCATTCGACGCAGAATTTTACGCTGATTCCGAATCTGCTTTTCTTTTTTGCTATGGAGTACTCTATCAAAAGTTATATGCGTCTAAAGTTTTGTTAGTCAGGTTTTATAAAGAGTTTCAAAAATTAAACCGCGGTCTTAGAGCCCATTCTTCCGCGAACTGACCGGTTGGAACGGTGGCCGAGTGGCAGTGAGTTAGGAGGTAAGGCGAGGCCTCAAGGAGAGGCCTGGAAGAGAGGCCTGGAGGAGAGGCCTGGAGGAGAGGCCTTAAGGAAAGGCCTTAAGGAGAGCCTAGATCGAATCGAATTGAATCGAATCTGGATCGAATCCGGTAGCTAATTTTCTTTTTTTAAAAGAAGATCCTCAGCTGTAAATTTGTATCCGGTGGTTTTCTCGATCGGGGAATCAATTGGTCCTATTCATTTTGTGCCAAAAGGGTATTCCAACAAATTTCACGAACTCACCGTTCTTTCCCGTTCGCAACTTTCCACTCGACAATCGGAAACTGATGAAATCGGTTGATTTCCACATTGTGAGCATTGTCCGGGCTCAGTGAACGCTTTCGAAATCTCAGGACCAATTTTAGACATGATTTTAAATTTTGAAAAGAAAGAATACAGAAAATTTGCAATCTTTCAAATAGAAATATCTGAGCTTATCAATGATGGGTGTTTTTGAGTTGATTTCATTGTTTTCATTGTTTGCGTAATCTTTTTAGTGAAAAACAAAGCACTCGAAGGATTTGTAGGAAATTTTGGCAATTCTAAGATTTAACAGATTTCATTGGTTAATTTATTGATCTTTTATTTCCCTGGATTCATTCGAATCAACGGGAAATAGTTTTCGAATTGTGAAAATGGAGTGGTTGTTGAAGGAGTCTGAGCCCTGAGCCTGAGTTTGAACCAGATAAGCCTGAGCCTGAGTTTGAACCAGATAATCCTGAGCCGGAGTTTGAACCAGATAAGCCTGAGCCTGAGTTTGAACCAGATAAGCCTGAGCCTGAGTTTGAACCAGATAAGCCTGAGCCTGAGTTTGAACCAGATAAGCCTGAGCCTGAGTTTGAACCAGATAAGCCTGAGCCTGAGTTTGAACCAGATAAGCCTGAGCCATAGCCTAAGTCATAGCTTGAACCTAGGGCCTGAAGCTGAGCCCAAGGGCGGTCAGCTACAAATCCTCAAGTGGAGGATTTGTAAAAGAGGAAAGATTCTAGAATTTCATGGGTGATGGCACAGTATAGTCCTGGTACTGTATTTTAATTGTGTTCGATAAAACAGCTTCTTTGCGGTATTGGGATACTTTGGCCTAGGTGCTGTACTTTTATTAGGCTGGAAAGTCTTTTCGTTTCCTTTCGTACTTCCAACAAATCAACAAATCCACCAATTGACCTCTGGTTTGTTTCATTAGAAAAGCCAGTTATTTTTCTAGAAAATAACATTAGAACGGGTTTACAAATGTCTTATGCCTTTGCTTTTTTTGGGAGCATGAAGTCGAGACTTAGTCGGAACCCAATCAGAACCTAATTATAACCAAATCATAACCAAATCAGAATCCAATCAGAACATAATCAGAACCTAATCAGAACACAATTAGAACCAAATTAGAGCCAAATTAGAGCCAAATTAGAGCCAAATCGGAACCAAATCGGAACCAAATAGAAACCCAATCAGAACCCAATCAGAACACAAACAGAACCTAATCAAAACCTAATTAGACCCTAATTAGAACCCAATCAGAACCTAATCAGAACCTAATCGGAACCTAATTAAAACCTAATTAGACCCTAATTAGAACCTAATTAGAACCAAATCAGAACCTAATCAGAACCCAATCGGAACCTAATCAGAACCTAATCAAAACCTAATTAAAACCTAATTAGAACCAAATCGGAACCGAGTAGTCAAAAAGAGCAACGACTTGATGATGCTAAGACACTTTAGCTCAAAGAAATCTATCTTGCTATCAATAGATAAAAGATAGAGCATAAAAAGTTTGGTCAATAGCCAAGTTTTCAGAGAAATTCATTCATCCAATCGCTTCGTGGAGGTTTTTATAGGTTTGCACTCTCGAATTTGCTTGTAAGTGAATCGAAATCGACTTAAAACAATGGGAAATTGAAGAATTCTGAACAACCTAATCGAAATGCATACATTTTCATTATCTTCATCTTCTGGCACACAATCTATTGGCACGACAACATTATGTGAGACAGAGATTTGATTTGATTTGATGAGAATGAAGAGACATCAAATAACTCTTCATAAAAGGCGGTTTATTTGATATTTGATTTATTAAATACATCAGAAAGAGTGCGTTTACATTAGTGTCGTGACGATCTCGTGATCGAGATTGCCACGTATGGAAATGGCCAGCTAGACACCTATGTGGACGAAGGCCTATTGTGCGAGATTTAATCGCGAGATGCGAGATGCGAGATGCGAGCTATCCGTTCAACTCCATTGTGTGCAAGACGAGACCAACGCCTGAGTTCCGTATCAAAGCAATGTGAACGAGCTGGGTGTGTGCCGTGGAGTGCCTCTACTCTCCCAATCTCAAACCACTGAACCAACTATTATCGCTGTAATAAAGATTATATCTAAACCAACAATAATCACTACAGAAATACTTTAGTCAAGACAAGAAAAAGAATTCTGGACGAAATAAAGATCTGAAAAGCCAATTGAGCTGATTCTATTGATCTTTAACCTATTTGCTATGTCAGCTATGTCAGCTATGTCAGCTATGTCAGCTATGTCAGCTATGTCAGCTATGTCAGCTATGTCAGCTATGCCAGCTATGCCAGCTATGTCAGCTATGTCAGCTATGCCAGCTATGTCAGCTATGTCAGCTATGTCAGCTATGCCAGCTATGTCAGCTATGTCAGCTTCATTCCTTTTCTGCTGACCAGCTGAAATGAAATTGAAAAAGTATTACTTTGTAATGGAAAAAAAGTGAGAAAGAATCAAGGGAAAGTAAAGGTAAAAACTAATAAGTAAAAGATGTACTTTATGATTTGGATTTGGTTTAGAAACGCACGCTTTCTGACTTTCTGACTTTTTGGCTTTCTAGGGATTTCTTCTTGTTTACAAATGAACACACAACAAAGAACAAGCCAAAACTGAGAACATGAAAAGCCAATTGAGCTGATTCTATTGATCTTAATAATAATCTTAATAATAACCAACAATAATCACTACAATTAGTAACAAATTACAAAGTTAGAACGTTAAAATCAAAAAAGAACAAACAGAAACTTTATTTTCTCAACAACAATGAGATTAATGAAGTAAAAACTCTTGAAATAGGCCTAAAAATAGTGCGTAATTTGTAGAGATTTAGAAAAAAAGAAATTTCATAAGAAGATCGGTGAGAAAATTGTTCCAATTAGAAAATAACACGTCAATGCGGGCTAAATTTCGTTCCAAATATAAAAAGAAATAAAAATCTTATGAAATTCTGAGAAATCATCAAGAAAACACCAAAAATCTTGAAAAAAAACACCAAAAATCATCAAAAGTACGTAGGAAATGTGTGCAAAATGGGGAATTTCGTAGAAAATCCGTTTCATGAAAGGAATTTCTCATCAACCGGTAGACTTTAGATCAATATCTGAAATTAATTAAAAGATATTCAGTCGAACAAGGCTGTAAACTGAATCTAGTAGACTCTAGTAGACTCTAGTAGACTCTAGTAGACTCTAGTAGACTCTAGTAGACTCTAGTAGACTCTAGTAGACTCTAGTAGACTCTAGTAGACTCTAGTAGACTCTAGTAGACTCTAGTAGACTCTAGTAGACTTTAGTAGACTCTAGTAGACTCTAGTAGACTCTAGTAGACTCTAGTAGACTCTAGTAGACTCTAGTAGACTGAATCGTCTCTTTAATTAAATTTATTAATATAACTGTGCTCCAGTGTTCCACAAAACAAATGACTCCAAAGAAAGCTCTTTGTACATTCAAATTATCATAGAAATCTGTATAGATAAAACTCACCGTTCTTGGCTTTTCATATACAAATTGATGCCCCATCCGATTAATCCCGCAAGAGCAAAGAACGCCACAAAACAAATGACTCCAAAGAAAGCTCTGCGTCCACAAGAGAGCCGTTTTTTCTGAAAAAGAAATGCAAAGATCAGTCGTTTTTTAGTCATGAATAGAATACCGTATTTTCGCTAATATTAGCATTGTAATGTAAGCATTGTAAGCATAATTGTAAGCATCGCCTAAATTCCTCGAAATCTCAATAACCGCTTATCAGAACCTATCGATGTGGGGTCGGAAAATGTAGCTGACGATGAGATCTAGTGGGGGATTTGAGTGTTGAGCTTCTGGGAAAACTTGGAAACCGTAAAATAGTCATCAACTCGGCTCGGCTCGGTTGATGCATAAGTCTTTACAATTTTTTTCGAAATCACTTCTAAAAAAATTGCCACAAAAATTTCTATTTAAACTATTGAAAAGCTTGATTGTTTCTCTGCAAAATGGGTTTTGGAAAATGCTCGGAAGTCGTTGTTTTCGTGGATTTTCAAAGGCGCAAAGGCGAGTACCCAAAACTGCTCTAATGCTGAAGTCGTAATTTGGACACTTTCTTCAATACAAACCTATTTTTGTGCAAAAGTAAAAAAGATAGAGCTCATTTGATTACATAAGTCTGTAAAATTTAAAAACGATTCGTTTAGTGGTTGTCTTTAAAACAGGAGTTGAAAATTTTAAACAAAAATGAGTTTTTATCGAGTTGAGGCAAGTTTTGAGCTTTCTCTCAAAAGTCATTTTGTAGAGAAATTATAGACCTTTTTGATCTTTTTAATCTTTGAATGAATAGCTTAAGACGCTCTAGCTTAAGACGCTCTAGCTTAAGACGCTCTAGCTTAAGACGCTCTAGCTTAAGACGCTCTAGCTTAAGACGCTCTAGCTTAAGACGCTCTAGCTTAAGACGCTCTAGCTTAAGACGCTCTAGCTTAAGACGCTCTAGCTTAAGACGCTCTAGCTTAAGACGCTCTAGCTTAAGACGCTCTAGCTTAAGACGCTCTAGCTTAAGACGCTCTAGCTTAAGACGCTCTAGCTTAAGACGCTCTAGCTTAAGACGCTCTAGCTTAAGACGCTCTAGCTTAAGAGCTTAAGACGCTCTAGCTTAAGACGCTCTAGCTTAAGACGCTCTAGCTTAAGACGCTCTAGCTTAAGACGCTCTAGCTTAAGACGCTCTAGCTTAAGACGCTCTAGCTTAGGACGCTCTAGCTTAGGACGCTCTAGCTTAGGACGCTCTAGCTTAGGACGCTCTAGCTTAGGACGCTCTAGCTTAGGACGCTCTAGCTTAGGACGCTCTAGCTTAGGACGCTCTAGCTTAGGACGCTCTAGCTTAAGACGCTCTAGCTTAAGACGCTCTAGCTTAGGACGCTCTAGCTTAGGACGCTCTAGCTTAGGACGCTCTAGCTTAGGACGCTCTAGCTTAGGACGCTCTAGCTTAGGACGCTCTAGCTTAAGACGCTCTAGCTGAAGACGCTCTAGCTGAAGACGCTCTAGCTGAAGACGCTCTAGCTTAAGACGCAACAAATTTGGTAAATAGTTTTTCTATGGAAATAAAAGTTTGAAAAGAAATTGTGCATAAGTCTTTGAAAAGACTTATGCAAAAACCTAATATTTTCCCAAATCTGGTATCAGAAATTGTAACTATTTCTAAAAGCTTAAATAAAATAGATTTTCTATTACCTGACACTGGCATTGCTTGCTGTTGTAGATTGGCGGTAGAGCAGTGGGATTCGGAAGATCGACAGCTGTGTATGGTTGATTTGGCGCATTCCAAGCATCATCGTATGATGGTGGCTTTTGGTTCATTGAATTTCTGAAAAATAGAAGCAACTTTGTAATGAAAAAGGTTTAGCAGTTGACAGAATGAGCAGAATGACAAAAAATGTAAAAGAAATAGCAGCTTTCTTTTATAAAAAACTAAACTATTAGGTGTGTGAAAAAGTAATCCACGTTTTTTATTTTTATTTTGTTTAAATAAATATATCTAAACAATTTTTAATTTTTTGTGAACGATATATATATCGTTTAAAAGCTTATTTTTTCCTCTTTCGAATGATATATTTATTTTGTTAAAAGGACGACAATAAACTACTTTCATTTTAGTTTGAAAATGGTATACACAAGTATCGTTATTCGGTCAAATTTGCTTTATGAGTTCAAAAATGAGTTGAAAGCTGCGGAGGCTGCACGTCGAATTCGGAATGCGTTTGGCGAAGACGCCGTTATTGATGATACCGCTAGGTTTTGGTTCCGACGATTCAAAGGTGGTAATGAAAGCCTAGAAGATGAACCACGTGGCGGTCGCCCTGAGATGACCTGTTCGTTCGTTCGCCTTGTTCTGATGACCAAATAAGACGCTGTCTTCTCGAAAACCCTCGTTCAACCTCTTCAGAAATAGGTCTTACATTAAATTGTGATGGATCAACCGTAATGCTGAATGCCATGAATTTTATTGCCGCTTGAATGCCATGAATTTTATTGCCCCTTGAATGCCATGAATTTTATTGCCGCTTGAATGCCATGAATTTTATTGCCGCTTGAATGCCATGAATTTTATTGCCGCTTGAATGCCATGAATTTTATTGCCCCTTGAATGCCATGAATTTTATTGCCGCTTGAATGCCATGAATTTTATTGCCGCTTGAATGCCATGAATTTTATTGCCGCTTGAATGCCATGAATTTTATTTAACGAAACTTATGGTCTATTATATTTAAACGTTAAAAACGTGGATTACTTTTTCACACACCTAATATTAGCTTATTTTGCTAAAAGATGTGAAAAGTTCAAAAAAAATGATTGTTTCCACAAAATCTTTGATAAAATCCAAGTAAATGCATTGAATTCGAACAAAGTTTAAAGCAAAAGTTCAAAAACGAATTGCTAATTAGATTAAAAGCAAAACTGTAGACATAGAAAAATCAAAGAAAACTATTTTCTTGGTTGTAATTGAAAACTTTTCCAAATTGATTTCAGTTGACCTTTCTGGCAGTGAAATCTAATTGAGTATTTAAACAAAAAAATAAGCTGTAATTTCCCTCAAAGGGCAGAAAAGAGTTCCGGTAATGCGAAAAGCGATTCTTTAAATACAAACGACTTTCTAGTTACAGTGAAATAAAATGCGAACAATTTGGTCAAAGTTTTGACGTTGGAGCTTTAAAAAAAAGCAAAAGTTTAAGTTTAAAATGGATTAAAATGGATTTAAAATGGATTTCAAAGGATAAAACGAATGTATTCATAGAAATTTTGTGATCAAATCTTTTCAAAACTTGTACAGGGTGCGTCATAATTATTGCAACAAGGGTTCAAAGACCGTTTTCTAAACAGCTTTCTTATTTCTTTTTGCCCCCTTTTTTGTTGTTTTGCTTTCTATCTTCTTTATTCTTGCGATTCTTCTTCTAAGAATGTGATGTCATGGGCGTGTAAAGCCAATAACAATCAAAATTGGACCTTCATGCAAGATGGAGACGCTCACACGAAGAAGACGGTTCAGGACTGGTGTATGGCCAACTTTCCCTCAGTGATCACCAAGGATGAATGGCCTCCAAACTCACCGGATCTCAATGTGATGGACTTTTCCATCTGGGCAATCTTAGAGGCTAATGTCTGCTCTTTGACCTTGAAGAAGTCAAAACCAAAGTCAAAACCTTGGTCAAAACCAAAGGATGGAAGGCGACTCCTCAAGATGACATTCGGGCCGCAGTGGAGGCATATCCGAACCGATTAAGGGCTGTTATCAAGGCAAAAGGCGATCATATCGAAGGATATCAAGGATCATATCGAATGATCTCTTGTTTCCTTATTTGTTACTGTTAAATAAAGCCTATTTCTGTTTAAAAATCTTCTTCCAGTGAAACTTCTTGGTGTGCAATGCCTTGAGTATCTTGTTGCAATAATTATGACGCACCCTGTATAAAAAATTGGGCAATAAATTGCAATTGGGCAATAAATTAGCTCTTTTATGGTTAAATTTGAAAAAAAATCACGATTTTCAGAAAAAAATGAGAATTTATCTATGGGAACAATCGCTTTTGATTGAAAGAAAGATATTTAAACAAAAAAATAAGCTGTAATTTCTCTCAAAGGGCAGAAAAGAGTTCCGGTAATGCGAAAAGCGGTTTTTTTGGTTTTTTTGCGTAATTCAAACGACTTTCTATTGGGTTGCTGAATTGAAAACCGCGGGCTATTGTCATATGTGATCGTTTGAGCACTTTCTTCAAAAGAAACCCATTTTGGTGTCAATGGAAAAGTTGTAGAGAATCAAAAATCAAGCTTATATCCAAATTTTCAGAACGATTCAAAAACTGGTTCTCAAGAAATACCAAATTTACACAAAAGAAATGCCAAATTTTCACAAAACTTGCATTTTAAGCGAAACTACTAAGTGTATCTTTTTGGAAATTTGGCTATAAGCCTAATTTTTGATTCTCTACAACTTTTCCATTGACACCAAAATGGGTTTCTTTTGAAGAAAGTGCTCAAACTGGGCTGACAGCTGACATCTCCTGTCCTCCATTTTTTGAGTCTCACACTTGTCTCACACACAAACCAAAATCCTACTACGAAAGAGGAATCCGCAAATTGCCTGTAAAATGAGCAGAAGTCCTCAATAATAATGGAAATTATTTGGAATGAATTGATGGTTTTATGTTGAATAAATTTTAGCTCAAAGTCCGGCAGTCTTCAATTCACCAACCCAATAGTAGTGCGTTCCGGTTCCGGTAATGCGAAAAGCTATTCTTTAAATACAAACGACTTTCTAGTTACAGTGAAATAAAATGCGAACAATTTGGTCAAAGTTTTGACGTTGGAGCTTTAAAAAAAGCAAAAGTTTAAGTTTAAAATGGATTAAAATGGATTTCAAATGGATTTCAAAGGATAAAACGAATGTATTCATAGAAATTTTGTGATCAAATCTTTTCAAAACTTGTATACATCGCGCACTCTCTTGACATTAGCTGGAGTAACCGCTGTTCGTTTTGCACCTCTTCCAGGGCGATCAGAAGCTGTGCTAGTTTCATAACGTTGAATGGTTCGAGAAACGAGGCTTCTGGGGACATTCAGACGCTTTGAGATCTCGCTCGCCTGAACAGCCGCCTGAACACGCTGCCACTTGAGCTCAAGGATCAATTGTCGATGTGGACTTTCACCATTCCTTTCCACCATTTCATTGTCCAATACTGTATTTTTCGACCTCTTGAACATCTTTGAACTTGTTTCCAGCGAAATGATTTTGCATTGGGCGAAATAAATGGTAATCCGGAGAATATGGCGGATGCGGGAGAGATTCCCAGCCAACTCTTCGAGTTTTTCCGGAACAATCTTTGCAACGTGTGAACGAGCGTTATCTTGAATGAACTTTATGTTTCAAGGCACAAGGCCTTTTTGTAGCAATTCATTGTTCACTCGTTCTATTGGGTTGGGGAGAATGAGTCGGCGCCGAAATTTAAAGAAACTTTTTGCACCCATAAAACCTTCTTTAAATACACGTTTTGTTTCATCAAAATGGTCCACTATTTCTTTACAAAATGGCTTTTGAGAGATTCCACAAAGCTTTTCTTTTTTGGGATTTTATGGATTCCCAAACACAGCTAATCAAAATGACAAAAAGTCCGACTCATTGCTTGAACAGTTTCTTCCACATAAACCTCCTTTGGTGTTTATATAAAAAAGATAGAGCACACTCAATTACATAAGTTACCAAATTTTCAGGAAGATCCCTCCAACCGTTTACTCTAGATGACAGTTTATCGATTTTGTGAAAAAATGATCCTTTGTTGAGTTGAGGCGCTGTTTGAGTTCTCTTTTAAATATTATTTTGTAGAGAATTAGTTACCCTTCTACGGATATCAAACGCATATCATTTGACAAAGTCTGCTATAAGTTTTAGAAATTTCTTTCATTTTCGGCGCCGACTCATTCTCCCCAACCCAATAGTTGTTCTGCATACGTTTCACCCGTGATTGTATCTCCAGGTCTAACCAGCTCAAAATAAACAATGCCCTGGGAATTCCACCAGACAGTAAGCATTACTTTCTTGCCGTGAAAGTCGGGTTTTGGTGTTGGTATTGGCTCTTCACCAGGTTCTAGCCATTGCCGTTTTTCGTATAGCTCCATGTTGCCATTGCCCTCATACTGAATCCATTTCTCATCGCAAATAAGGATTTTATCGTAAAACCCAGGATTTTTTTTTGCTAAACGAAGAAGAATACCCGCCATAGTGGCGCGAGTAGCTTTATTGGCATCGCTGAGAAGAGGAGGAACCCATTTCCCTGGGTTTTCCCTAATTGATGTAAATGCTCGAAAATTGTTTGACGGCTTATCTCCAGGTCTAAGCGGCTCAAAATAAACAATGCCCTGGGAATTCCACCAAACAGTAAGCATTACTTTCTTGCCGTGAAAGTCGGGTTTTGGTGTTGGTATTGGCTCTTCACCATGTTCATACGATAAAATAAGTTATAACAACCATACTAATGTAATTGAAAGTTAGTAATCATAACATAAAATAAGAAAAATACACAAAAACCATAAAAACAGGTAAGCAAAAAGTGAAACGGGGCACATAACATAATACGACGTTGCGGTAATTCTTGGTCACCATATAAAAAGTGCAATTGTGCAATAAATTAGCTCTTTTATGGTTAAATTTTAAAAAAAATCACGATTTCAGAAAAAAATGAGATTTTATCTATGGGAACAATCGCTTTTGATTGAAAGAAATTCAAGAATTCGTACAAATCTTTGAGAATTCCTTTAAGAACTGAATTGAGCTCTTTTTGCATTCAATCTTTTGCTCAATTTCGACTGAATTCAGCTTTCCCAAGGTCCTTTTTTGAGCAGGTAAATCAAACGCTTCACAACGAAAGTACTTTTGAGAAAATCTAAATACTCTAAATGAACTTTTATTCGCAAATCACATTAAAATCACAGAAATTGCAGTAAATCACAAATATTCACACATATCGGCATTGTTTAAAAGCTTAAAAGTAGATCAAAAAGTTCGCAAAAACCAGCTAAATTCGAATGTTTCGATTTTTATGCAAAAACAGTGCAGCTTTCACCTATCTCTAAAAGCATAGAGAAAAAAAGGCCTTGAAGAGTAGTGCGCTAAAGTGCCTTTTTCTATAGCCAAAATGGCACTTTAGCGCACTATTCTATTTTACTCTATATCTCGACTTCCAGTGATCGGATCGACTTACGGTTGGTTCTAAAAGAATCTTACAAATCTCCCTCCTCGACAAAGGAAGGGGTTACCCAAAGATTTTTTCAAGTATTGAGCCTGCTAAAGAAAGATTCAATTTGTTCGTCAATTTGGTACTTTTCCAATATCGGAGAAGCGGTCCGATTATCGGGGGAGCGAAAGGAAAATCAGGGGAGCAAATTTTACCCCCTCGAAAACTGTATTTCCGGGACTGTATTTTGTATTTTGACCTTTTGCACCAATAATAGCCTCAACTCGCCGAGGCACTGATTCAATAAGCTTTGTGATGACCCCTGCGTCAATTTTTGCCCACTTTTCTTGTACAAATCATCAGAATTTTTTGCTTTATATCCTTGGAATTGTTTCTTCAAATAATTCCATACATGTTCAATAGGATTTGCATCGGGGCTCTGACAAGAGGATGCCACAAAATGGCCGTAGCAGATTTTGGCGCTGTTGAGAGGCAAACGTCTATTGACACGTGGAATCCGATGCTATATTCAGTTTTTTGCCCAACTTCAAAAACACGCAAGAAAAACGTGTCCTGTGTGCTTTACTATCACTAATTAAATGTTTATTCATTTATTACATACTATTTTTTAAATTATTTCTCAAATAATTTTGTTTGAAGGACAATAGAAGCAGAGCATATCCTGGAAAATGAGGGTTTGTTTTCACTCAGGGGCACACCAATTTTTTGGTAAGCTTTCATCTGGAAGTCACTGGTTAGGTTCCTGTTAAAATCAGAGGCTTGCTTTGTTGCAAAAAGTTATCGACTCGAATTCCTCGTGAATGCTTGGGGACCTTTCGCCGTGCGCAAGTGTCACATACTCAGCGGAATAGATCCTTTCCCATTCAGCGGACTTCCATCAATTCGACACAGTTGCAAATCCACGACTGAGTGACTCCTTTGGTGACGAAATAATCGATTGCCGTCGATTCCTTAAACGCAAAAATGTCGTAGAAGCGCATCGTCGTTAAAGTTTAAAAAAACGTTGTAATTAAAATAATGCAGTTTTCGAAGGGACAAAATTTGCTCCCCTGATTTTCCTTTCGCTCCCCCGATTTTGGAAAAGTACTGTCAATTTTTAAGAACAAATTTCAGAGAAATGGGAAACGGTACTGGTGCCTTGGTGGGTTGAGGCGTCGGAGCGACCATCGGGTTTGCGGTGTTGGTGAATCGAATGGAGCGGCTGTGAGTGGTATGGTGGGCGTCGCCGCCGAAGCTGCGGCTCGAGACAAAGACGACAATGGAAGGATGGGTGATTTTAAAATTACCATAAGACTACTAAGTGAAACTTTGGCATGACAGTTTTTAGGCTGCTTTTTGGATCTGCCCTTTGTTAGTGAAATAATTTGGCTATCTGTTTAGATAGCCAAATTAGATCTCATGTTTAGACCGGTTTTTGTTGATTTTATTTTTGGTTAAACACCAGCTTTAGATCTTATCACCTTAAATTTTATAAAGCACGGCTATTACAGTAAAGAAAAATTTCTAGCTACGGCTCTGCCTACATTAAAATTTTTTTTTGTCACTAATCTTGTCGCAAATGTGCGCACTTTGTGAAAGATATCTCTGTCAGTAATTTTGTTCATAATTGATTTGACAGCTCCGTTGAAAAGAATGAACTTTGTTGGCTTTTTTGACCTCGAACGTTTGGTTAAATTTTCAGATAGCATTCCAATTTTCCTAGACCTGATCCCCTTTACCTATACCTACCGTAAATACTCTAATAAGGTGCGTTGCAAAATGATAGGACCGCCCCTAAATGCTCCCTTTTTCTCGATACTTTAATTTCAGTAGTCGACTTTTCATCGAGTTCACTAAGTTTTGAAGCGTTTGTGGTGGAATTGACGTCCAAGCTTGCAAAATTGCTCTTTCGAGTTGCGAAATCGTGTCGTAAGTCTTTCCATTAGCATAAATATTCCTCACGAGAATGCCCCATAAGTTTTCCATTGGGTTTAAGTTCGGTGAGCAGGCAGACCATTCGAGAAAATCGATGTTGTGATGTACCAGAAAAGCTTCAGTGGAATGGCTGACATGAATTGAAGCATTATCCTGTTGAAAAATATAGTGTTTCTCTCTATTTTGTGCTAGGAAAGGAAGTAGTTGATCCGCAAGGAAGTTCTGGTAATTGTTCAAGTTCATGCGACAAGTCACAAATTCTAAATCAAGAACGTCATCCACATTGAAAGCGCCCCATATCATCAGTAATCCTCCTCCGAAGTTTCGACGCCCACAAAGCATTGGATCTTTTCCCAAATCGTGCCAATAGTACTTGTTGCCGTCAGGATCATCCAAATTAAATTTTTTCTGATTGCTGAAGATGACCTACAAAGTAAAAATAGTTAACAACTCAAGGCAAAAAGTTTACTTTTTTCCAATCGATAGCGATGTGATCCCGAGCTCAAGACATCCTTTTTTTCTTTGTGAGCCGGCTTCAGTTTTGGTGCTTTTTTCATGATTGCTTTTTTGATGTAACGGATGTAACACTTGATGGCTCGAGAAAGAGTGCTTTTGTGGACGGGAGCTCCAATTTGTACCATGACGTCCTGTAGCGACATCACCGAATTTGACAACGGACGTCTCATATGCCGTTCAGCGCGGACCATGAGCTTTCGATGATGTCCCGGAGACTTTTCCTTATCATACTTGAAAGGATCCTTCAAGAAATTTATATGAAACATTTATCTGTAACATTTTTCAGGTTAACACATGGGTTATTTTTCAAAAAGCGTGAAAAAGAGAATCGGAAATCGTAAAAGTAAACCCAAGGAAAGAGAGAAAGGGTAACATATGGCTTAAACTATAAAATAATCAAAATTAATATATTTTAGACCTTCAAAATGTAAAAATGGGCAAAAAGATTGTATTGGAAATGTGGTGGACGAGGTGAATTTGCCCGAGCCGACGCCAAATTTTCAGAGGTAATTTTTTTTATTTAAACATTAGTGAAACATTGTTTCCAGGTTTTGAATGTTGATTGTAATTTTAGAAAAGTCAAATTTTGTTTAAAGCATCCTCATTTCAGCCTCATTTTAGCACTATTTTTAAGCAAAGTTTTTGCAGAGCCAAAAGCGCAAAGCCACTGTTTTTTGTAAAATTTGAACATGCATTCAAATCTAGAAAAGTTATTTTAGAAAAATCAGACTTGCAAATGGAAAATTTGATTATATTGAAGAGGATGCACTTGCAATGACGCTAAAAGTTTGTTTTAAGAAGAAAATGTTATCTGACTTCTTCCTCCTCCTCTTCTTCTTCTTCTTCTTCTTCCTCTTCTTCATCTTCTTCTTCTTCTTCTTCTTCTTCCTCTTCTTCATCTTCTTCTTCTTCTTCTTCTTCTTCTTCTTCTTCCTCTTCTTCTTCTTCTTCTTCTTCCCTCTTCTTCTTCTTCTTCTTCTTCCCTCTTCTTCTTCTTCTTCTTCTTCTTCTTCTTCTTCTAAAACTTCTTCTAGATAAGCTAAAGTTTATCCACAATTGATAAAAGATAATCGAAAAGCTAATAGAAAAATTTGAAAGTTTAAGATTGTTAAAAACAGCAGATTTCGCTAGGATAAACTTTGAACTTAATTTTATTTATTTCAAACCATAATTTGTATACTTTTTAGTAATTCAAACCACAAATAGATTCTAAAAAGTTGACTTGGGCTTTCTAAAACTTATTTGCATAAACTTTGTGGTTACCTAATAAGTAAACTATTGGGTTGGGGAGAATGAGTCGGCGCCGAAAATGAAAGAAATTTCTAAAACTTATAGCAGACTTTGTCAAATGATATGCGTTTGATATCCGTAGAAGGGTAACTAATTCTCTATAAAATAATATTTAAAAGAGAACTCAAACAGCGCCTCAACTCAACAAAGGATCATTTTTTCACAAAATCGATAAACTGTCATCTAGAGTAAACGGTTGGAGGGATCTTCCTGAAAATTTGGTAACTTATGTAATTGAGTGTGCTCTATCTTTTTTATATAAACACCAAAGGAGGTTTATGTGGAAGAAACTGTTCAAGCAATGAGTCGGACTTTTTGTCATTTTGATTAGCTGTGTTTGGGAATCCATAAAATCCCAAAAAAGAAAAGCTTTGTGGAATCTCTCAAAAGCCATTTTGTAAAGAAATAGTGGACCATTTTGATGAAACAAAACGTGTATTTAAAGAAGGTTTTATGGGTGCAAAAAGTTTCTTTAAATTTCGGCGCCGACTCATTCTCCCCAACCCAATAGTAGACTTTGTGATTACTTAACGTTAAAGCAGTTAAATTAGATTCATAAATTTAGCAAAATTGACTCTTCCCATTTCGATATTAAAAAAGAAACAAGTAACAAACTTTTCTAAAAAAAAGAATCTTTTAGAAAACGGATTATACAATCGCCTCTGTGATCGTCTTTCTTTTCTTTAGTGCTGGCTTCCTAATTTTTTGGGCCAGTAAAAATGGGAGAAAAAGGTAAAAATCTTATCTTTTTGTTCAAAAAAAAATGACTTTTAGAAGTCCATTCAGAAGTTTGACTAAACAAGAGACAATACCGCTTAGAGAAAAAAAGGTGAGGCTTTTATAAAATTTTCCTAAATGATGTGTGATTTTAGAAAAGATAAGCAGGAAAAAAAGCAGGAAAAGAAAAGCTTCGTATTTCCAAAATGAATTCAGAAAACACTATTCCCGACCGAATCCTCGTTAAACATTTACCCGATACGCAAAATTGGGAGTGGAGGTTATGGAATTGCCATGGAGTTGATTGGATACAATCCGTGAGCTTTTTACGTTTGATTACATTAATCAAAAAGCTAATATGAATTTGTTAACAGGAAAAAATGTATATAAAAATTGATCTCATTTGAGAGAGCAATCTCTGGTGTGGATTTACGAAGACTTCTGGTCAAACACCGAGATTTAGATTTTAAATTTCCCGTGCCAGGCGTTTGGACTAAGCCTGATCTGGTCTTTTTTAAGTTAAGCCTGGTCTGGTCTTTTTTAAGTTAAACCTGGTCTGGTCTTTTTTAGGTTAAGCCTGGTCTGGTCTTTTTTAAGTTAAGCCTGGTCTGGTCTTTTTTAAGTTAAACCTGGTCTGGTCTTTTTTAAGTTAAACCTGGTCTGGTCTTTTTTAAGTTAAACCTGGTCTGGTCTTTTTTAGGTTAAGCCTGGTCTGGTCTTTTTTAAGTTAAGCCTGGTCTGGTCTTTTTTAAGTTAAGCCTGGTCTGGTCTTTTTTAAGTTAAACCTGGTCTGGTCTTTTTTAAGCTAAATCTTTTCCCGAATGAAGCACCAATTTGCGATTAGCCTCAACTCAAACCAAAATTCTTAAGAATCGATTTGAATGACCAATTGCGCGTGTTTCTTTTTCATAAGATTCACTATGCCTAAATATTTTTTCTATTTGGTTTAAAGTAAAAATTCAGCCCAGCTGTTATGAAAACAATTTCATCATCGAAACGAGAGGAGTTCGAAAAAGAATTCATATTTCTGAAGCAAATGAAACACTTACATGTTGTGCATTTGCTCGAAATGGAATGGTTGGAAGGACCGAATCGTTTAGCGATCATTATGGAATATTGCCAAAAAGGAAGCCTAGAATGGAGTCAGTCAGCTTAATTTTTGAAACAAAATCTTTTTCCTGTCAATGGCAGAAGAGAAAAAGGTTTCTTTGAATTTTTCTTCTGATTGGAAAATGATTTTCCCTTTGTTAACGTGCATTTTTAACACCGAACAATTCTTTCAACTATCATACCTTGCAGTGTCTAGATCTGAAAAGAAAAATGAACAAGAAATCAGTCAATAATGGCTCAGAAGTACGAATAATTTCTTGTTTTACTCTCTTCTGTTAACAGGAAAGCACTAAATTTCTCTAAATTTCCTTTTTTTTTCAGAAATAACTGATCCAGAGTTCGTTTATTCAATGAAAACAGTTATTCTTTGGGCTCGCCAACTATTGCAGGCTCTCCATTACATTTTTGATGTTCACAAGTTTGTGCATCGAGATATAAAACCGGCAAAGTTTGTATTTTGAAAAAAAAACATTACTTCAATCGTTTAGCATTTTTATCACCAGTGAATTCGCATTGAAAATCGGAGATTTCGGACTTGCCAAGCGCATTCAAGAGACATGCTCGGGATCACGTTGGGGCGGAACACTTCGCTATTGGAGTCCTTTGCAGTGTGTTCAAGGCGTGGATATTTATGAAATAAAGAATGAAAGTCTTCAGGCAAGGTTTTGGTAACTAAATATAAAAGTCTGTACATATTGCATCACTTCTCTGCTTGCCACTTCATGTACAGGGTGTGGCGAGAGTTTTGTCCCTTTTTGAAATTCCCTTTAATTGAATTCTCTCTGATTGTTGTTATTTCATAAGTGTTTATAGCCAAAAGATCGCCAAATTTTCACAGAATTTAAAACTCTGTCCGTCCTTCTGTCCGTCCGTCTGTCCGTGCGTATGTCCGTCAGTCCGTCCGTCTGTCCGTCTGTCCGTTTGTCCGTCCATCTGTCCGTCCGTCTATCCGTGCGTCTGTCCGTCCGTCTGTCCGCCCGTCCGTCTATCCGTCTGTCTGTCCGTCCGTCTATCCGTGCGTCTGTCTGTCCGTCCGGCTGTCCGTCCGTCTGTCCGTCCGTCTATCCGTCTGTCCGTCCGTCTATCCGTCTGTCTGTCCGTCCGTCTATCCGTGCGTCTGTCTGTCCGTCCGTCTGTCCGTCCGTCTGTCCGTTCGTCTGTACGTTCGTTCGTCTGACTCGCTGTTTCGATCCGCGCGTCCCGTTTGAGTATTTTAAAAAACGCTGAAACACGTGCCTAATGAAATTTTATGTAGTTGTGCCTTTTAAAAAAACTTTGCAAAAAATCAAAGTGGGTGGGTCACTGGCGGGGGTCGAACCCGGATCGTGTGCGCGTGAAGCGAGCGCGCTATCCACTGTGCCATGAGTGCAATTTGCCTTTTTACGCTGAAATTTGCATGGTGGGGTTTTCCAACACAGGGAATTCGTTTCTGGCAATCATTTTTACGATTTCTGAAGCAGCCAGCCGTGAGGCGGGGTGTTCTGCTGGTCACAAGTATACGAAAAGCTGCCAAACTTAGGACTCATACGATTAGGAGTATTCAAAGAGCATAGAATAGCGATAACTCAAAATCTAAAGAAGTTATTTAAAAAATGTAATAAGATTTAAATTCTGTAAAAGATTGACTATATTTTGTCTACTGATGCAATAAAATCAATGAGTAAGCTTTCAGAGAGAATCCTAGAAAGGACAGAACTTTCGCCTCACTCTGTCTATGGAATTTTCTAGGACTCACATCGAAACGACATCTACAGTATTGGACTTGTTTTCTGGGAACTTGTCGAAAGAAGGCAAACTGTTTTCAAAAGATACATAATTACCCGCTCACGGTTCCCGCAATCGAAACAGATCTTCGTACTCTCTTCTTTTTTTTAACGAAATTTAGACTGTTTTTTTACACTAGATTTTTATTGTTTAATTCAAAAGCAAAACGGGGCTAAGTTTGAGAGATTCAAACTTCCGTTTCTGCAGACAATCTCCAGTGTTTTGGAGACCATCTCCAGTGTCTTGGAGACTATCTCCAGTGCTGAGTATTTTAATCGGCTATGCGGCCAATCAGTCGCCGTCGAAAAGTTTGGTATTTCATTGAGTTTGATTCCTTTGACGCTGTGAATCATTTACAATCAAGATCAAATATCTCCCGAAGAATTTTCTTATGGAGACAGTGATCTAAAGACGTTCTTTCTCAATTAACCTGAATGAGTGTACGGAAAAAGACTGTTTTAAAGGTCTTGTAATTAGCCAGCTGTAAATCTTACTAGGGAATGTATCGTGGCTTTTGACTCGGGAAATAGCCTATCTGATGCAGTTTTTCACACTGATTCTGAATCTGCAATGAATTTTTGCCAAACGCTTCTCTATCGCGAGATATTTGGCATACAAGTTTTTGGGGTCTCTTTGAGTGCACTGGAGGGCGGCGCACTGGAGGGCGGCGCACTGGAGGGCGGCGCACTGGAGGGCGGCGCACTGGAGGGCGGCGCACTGGAGGGCGGCGCACTGGAGGGCGGCGCACTGGAGGGCGGCGCACTGGAGGGCGGCGCACTGGAGGGCGGCGCACTGGAGGGCGGCGCACTGGAGGGCGGCGCACTGGAGGGGCGGCGCACTGGAGGGCGGCGCACTGGAGGGCGGCGCACTGGAGGGCGGCGCACTGGAGGGCGGCGCACTGGAGGGCGGCGCACTGGAGGGCGGCGCACTGTCTTCAGTCAACGGCCTCGGTGGTGTAGTGGTTAGTGCGCGGGTTTGCCGGGCGTATGCCCTTTTGGATCGCGAGGGTTCGAGTCCTCTGTCTATATAAGGCACATTGCCACAATAAGTTAACAACATTCCCTAGTTAGGCTTGGATTCTCTTTATAAGTCTTTCAGAAACGTGAATTTTCATGCTTTGAGAAATTTTTATCATGTAATTCATTCAAAACACTCAGCATGCCGAGGGTTTACAGGAAAAGAAGTTTGGATCTCTCAAACATAGCCCCGTTTTGCTTTTGAACTTTAAACAATAAAAACAGTCTAAATTTCATCAAAAAGAAGAGAGTATGAAGATCTGTTTCGATTGCGAGTTACGCTCAAAGATTATGCGCCACTTTGTAATTTCTAAAACTAAAAACTATAGCTTATCGTCTGGAGTAGAATCTTCGTCGGAATATTGATCGATTTATTTATAAAACGCTCAATACTATCGACACCATTAACTATAGAGACAAACTTTATGACAAATCATCATGAATTGAGTTTTTCAAAGACTTTTAGACTTGTTTTTTCCGAATATGCACCAGATGGTGACTTTGATATAAACAGTCGAGATGTCTTCATGTACGAAATCATGACGAAGAAAATAACAAAACTTATTGCCCCAAGATGCCTGCCAGAATTCCAAGATGTTATTGACAAGCTAGTGATTAATCGAAAAATGATAATAATCTCCATTTCAGGTGTACAAGTTTCGATCGCCGTTATCGACCGTCAGCTCTAGATGTTTTGGAAGAGTTAGACTTTGTTAGTAAAAGAAAAAAGCAATTAATTTCTGAATTAATTTACGATTAGGATGATCCAAATATCGCCGAACTTGTGTTTTCACCCCTAGAAGACAAGGAGCAAAAGATGCTTTTGCGCCCGATCGGCCATGACGGTACAAATGATAAAGTGGCGATCGATGATGGTGATGAAAATGAGTTTGACGAACTTTCTCCACCTACAATTTCGATCCGCTCAACTGAAAATTCAAATTAACAACTGTGAAATGTGTATTTTGTTTTATTTTGATTTTGTACATTTGTTTTCTGACTTAATGGCATGTCAAATTAAATTCAAGATTCATCCTTTTACATTCCCTTCACTTGCATATTGTCAGCTCCAAGCCAAACTGATATTTTAGTTACTATTGTTATTATTGAATGATTTGTCTATTCTTATGCAAATGTGTCCTCCCCTGTGCTTATCCCTTTTATTGCCGAGAAGGATTGGATCCTTGGGAGGATTCTTGGGATCGCCTAGGAGGACAAATGAGATTCTCATTTGGAGTCCCCCCTTCCCCTTACACTTATTGGTAATCTATCCGTCTTATTATATTACTGTAAATAAAGATACATATCTTCCGGTCTATGCAACTGCAGTTTGGGTCGGTCATTTCACAGAGACTCCCCTCTAATACGTTGGAGGAGTTGAGTTGGGTTGTCGGGGTGTTAGAGATGGCGGGATATCAAAAGAGATCCATTCTCTTTAACTTAACCCAAATTCTAGTCCACATCCGTTTATACCTAGAAACGAATAATATCATTTTACAAAAGGTTAACTCAAAGAATAAAATGAAAAAAGCAAAAACTATGAAAGAAATAATGAACGGTTGACTATTCAAAATGATAAAATCATTAGAAAACATGTTTGTATAATTACTTTCGATCGAATTCAATTCAATCTGTTGATTCGTTTAATTAAATTATCGACAACCAACATGATTCTAGGATTTTTGCTAGAATTAAGCATTTTTCTTTTACTTCAAAAAGTGTGGTACAAAAAAATTGAGCCAGTCCTCGAGAGAAGTTTTTTTTGCAAAGAATAAAAAAAAATTTTTAATAAAATTTTCAAACCAAATGTTTTCGAATAATATTATGATTGTGTAAGCAAACACATTCTGCGTCTCTATCACTATTGCGGTTTTCTCTATTTATCTGCCATTAAAATCATGTGCTTTTGATTTTTGAATCAAAATTGAACAAGTGTTCATACGGGCAATTTTAAGATTGAGGGTCAGTTCATGTGGGACCCATTTTCCGCATCTGTTTCGCTTTCCATTCAAATGTAACTGCTGTTCAATGGTGCTATGATGAATATTGAACATTTCCGACAACTCCCGAGTGGTGCAAATGGGAGCTTCTTCCATAATTTGCAAAAGTTGAGACTCATCCAGCTTTCGAGGACGTCCTTCGTGATGCTCATCTTCTAGGTTCCCGTTTCCACTTCGAAATCGCTCAAAGCATCGATAACATTGGCTTTCGCTAATACTACCTTTGCCATAGGCCTTTGAAATAGAATTATGCGATTCACGGGCAGATTTTCCAAGCTTAAAGTCATAGAGTAAAGTAGCTCAAATAAGGAATTTTTGTTCCGTCATTTTTTGATAACAAATGAACAAATGTTTTCGAATAATATTATGATTGTGTAAGCAAACACATTCTGCGTCTCTATCACTATTGCGGTTTTCTCTATTTATCTGCCATTACTTTCCCAAAAGCTTAAAATAAAAATTCGCATTATTTTCCCGCCAACCTAATATCTAAAGAAAAAGCACAAAAGAAAGTAGAAACTTTTTGATCTTGGCCCATTTTTCTTGTACCATTGTTTCAGAACAGATTTTGGATAATGAATATGATAAATTGCTAATTAATGCTGACGATTGAGCTTGAGTTATTTTCACCGATGAGACCGTGAATCGTCGGGAAAAGTACCGCGAATCGTCTTGTAGCAAAAGCAAAAGCCGGTGGAAATCACAGAAATCCAGGCGACCAATCACAACTCCAAATGAAGCTCGATCGATCATCAGGGACCACCAAAAAGACCCAAATCTGACATCGAGCCATGCTATCAAGAAGCTGAAGGCCGTTTCAAACAAGGATATCTCTCGTTGGAGCGGCAACAGGCGCTTGATTCGAGCTGGATTGTATGCGAGATGGCCAGCCAAGAAGCCCTTGATGGTTTCCAAGGACCGGAGGATGAGGTTGGCTTTTGCAAAGAACTACGAATTCTGGACTGCTGACGATTGGGCTCGAGTTATTTTCACCGATGAGACCAAGATCAATATGTACTACCCGGACGGCCACCATTCGATCAGACGGCCGATTGGACAGGCTCAAAGCTACAAGCTCAAATACGTGAAACCTACAGTGAAATTTGGAGTTTGTTAAGAGTTTGTCTTGATTTTGACTTACAGTTTGTTCTGTTTAGGTGCGATAACACGAGATTTGTCCGGTCCTCTAGTGCTCATCAACGGAGCGCTCGACGCCCACGGATATAAATCGATCATTGAGAATCAATTATTGCCCTTCTCCAATGCAAATATGCCGAATGGATGGGCCCTATACCAAGATAATGCTCCATGTCATAAGAGTCAGCTGCTGATGGGTAGGGTTGTTCGGCTCGCAAATGGAGGAAGGGCTCGTCTACCCGGATTTTTCGCTGCTCATCGAGTTGAACTGATCAAGGCTCCGTATTCACTGGATTTAAACGTCATCGAACATCTCTGGGCTCATTTGGAGACCAAAATGGTATTACTGGAAAGGACAAGCACTCTATACTTGACAACTTCAGCTTTTGTTGTTAGTCTGTGAGCTGACTTCAAAACTATTACTCAAAACATCAAGCTTGTCAAGTTTCTGAGTTCATCAGTCTGAGTTGAAGTTCATTTTTGAGTTCAGATTTCTAACGTTTCATCACACTATTTCATTTCAGCGTTCTCAGCGCGATGTTTTTCCGAAAACGAACTGAAAAGAAGACTCAAAAGGAGAAAACAATTCATCACACTGTTGTCAATGAGTCAACTAATGAGTCAATAAAAACATTTGATCTAATTGAAATTGGATTGGACAGAACTGTTCAATTCAATTTCAAACACATACCTGAACACACCCTGGCCCAAACCTTGGCCTAAGCCTTGGCCTAAGCCTTAGCCCAAGCCCTGGACTAGCTACAAATCATACAGATCCTCGGGCTAGATCACGATCCTAGCTAAATTTAGTGATTGGATGCGGTTTCGGATTAAGTTAGGCAAATGGCATAAGCCATACACCCTTTGACGCAGAATTTCACACTGATCATGATGTTGCTTGTCTTTTTTCTACAGCTCTTCAAAAGCTATAGGCGTTTAAGGTTCTGTAAGGAGTATCAAACCGCGACATTGCAACCCTGTCTTCCGCGAGGTGACTAGTTGCAGCGTTGGAAGGCATGAAGGTGAGAGCTCTCCGGTTCGAGTCCGGTAGCTGAGTGTAATGATTTTGATTCACATTTTGATCTTGGAGTTGCCCAGATTGGAGTTGATCATTGACACATTTGGACAAGAGTTGAGTCTAAAATTTAGTATATAATTCTTGTCATTATCTTTCAGATTAGAGGAATTAAGTCATTTCCCTAGAACAAAAGTTTCGTTTTTCAAAATTTCATCGTTTCACTGTTTTACTTATCAATATTTTCCCTGAACAGTTTTTTTTCAGAAAAAAAAATGCAAGCTTTCATTCTTTTCTGTGGCTTTCTCAGCGTTTCCCTGGCCTTCCAATGCTATAGCGATTTGAATTTGAATGGACAGGCACCGACGAGTTTTGTAAGCTATACAAAAACAATTTGAAATTGAATATCAAATCGCCGAACCGAAGCCCCAATTTTTCGGTCCGATCTCGGTCCGGTCAAAATCAAGATCAATCAATTTTATTTAGCAAGCGGTGATCGACTGTGCGGATGGCTGCAAGTATTGTGCGAAGATTACCGGGAAATTGAAGGCTGGTACTTGTCTGTTCTTCTTGTTTTTTTGCTTAAACTCTAACACAAACCTATTCGTTCAATCAAATTAAACTTACAAGGGGAGATCGAGTGGGCAAGCTGGCCAAATGACATTTGCTATATACAATTCGACGCAAAATTACACCCTGATTCCGAATATGGTTTCATTTTTTGTTCTGCGCTACCCAATCAAAAGTTATACGAGTTTAAACTTTTACGGGGCATTTTCGAACTCAAGATCAAATTATGATAAGTTAGTTTCCCAAAGGAGTTTAAAAAAGTGCCGGTGGCCGAATAGTAGCGGGCATGGGAAGCGAACACTATCTGGTTCGACTTCCTATAGATACTATAGATCTGACTGATCTATAGTACATGTCATTTGGCCACCTTGCCCACTTGGACTGAGATCGGACTGAAAAGTTGGAGCTTTGGTCCGGTCCGGACCGAGATCAGACCGAAAAATTAAGCGTTGGGGAGCGAACACTAGGATAGCGCATAGCAAAAATGAAACCATCTTCGGAACGAGAGTGAAATTCTGCATCGAATGGTATATAGTAGACATGTGCACTCGGTTCGTATCAGCCGGCCCGCTCTCGGTTCGGGCTGGACCAAAGCCCAATTTTTCGGTCCAATCTTGGTCCGGGCCGAACCGAGACCGAAAACCGAACCGAGGACCGGACCAAGTGCACATGTTTAGTATATAGAACATGCCATTTAATCACCTCGACCGCTTGACCTTCGCTTGTTAGTTTAATTTAATAAATTTCAAAAGAAAAAGTAAAAGAAAATATTTGTGGTTTAGGACTCAAAAAAAACGATCTCTGTGTGGGGATGCGGCTGTGGAGGTGATGAAAAAGACATCGCTGGTCGTGATTACGCGTGCACGGTAAATTTTTTTGATTAATTCTGAGTGATTTGCATACAAGATGCGCGATTTTCATGTAAAAAGCATGAAATTTTTGCGAACTTAACCTTCTCTATAGTTATTTACAAGTCAATAACTCAAAAAGTGAATTGAAAACATTTGTTCTAAACATCAAATTCGTGATCAGCGTCATCGATTACCCCAGAAAACGTGAGAAAATCAAAAGCTTGAATGCTTGCCGAATTTTATTAGTAATAGATGTTTCTTTTGATAAATAGAGTCAACGAGGGACACAATTTATTTAATATTTAACTATTTAACGCAAAAACAACTATCATCTCCATTTTAGACACACTAAAATGCGTATTGATAGCTCCAGCGCCATTTGATACTATTAGGTTGGTGAATTGAAAACTGCGGGACTTTGAACTAAAATTTATTCAACATAAAACCATGAATTCATTCCAAATAATTTCCATTATTATTGACGACTTCTGCCCATTTTACAGGCAATTTGCGGATTCCTCTTTCGTAGTAGGATCTTGGTTTGTGTGTGAGACAAGTTTGAGACTCAAAAATGGAGGACTGGAGATGTCAGCTGTCAGCCCAGTTTGAGCACTTTCTTCAAAAGAATCCCATTTTGGTGTCAATAGAAAAGTTGTAGAGAATCAAAAATTAGGCTTGTAGTCAAATTTCCAAAAAGATACACTTAGTAGTTTCGCTTAAAATGCAAGTTTTGTTGCAAGTTTTGTGAAAATTCGTAAATTTGGCATTTCTTGAAAACCAGTTTTTGAATCGTTCTGAAAATTTGGATATAAGCTTCATTTTTGATTCTCTGCAACTTTTCCATTGACACCAAAATGGGTTTCTTTTGAGCAAAGTGCTCAAACTGTGACATATGACAATAGCCCGCAGTTTTCAATTCACCAACTCAATATTTATATTCTAAATGTTGTTTACAACATTTATATCTTGCTTTTGAAAGATTTAGCGCTTTTAGATTCTTGTTGAAGGAAATTTGTTTTGAAAAAACTGGTCCAAAAAAAATATAATAAGTAGAAATTATAGTGATTGCCCAAATTTACAATCAAGAAAATAATGTTTTTTAAAAAATGAAAATAAAAGTTTGTTCTAGACAGAGGGAACCAGGACTTTGAAAGACGATGCCGGGGACATGGGAAAACTCTACTGTTGCGATAAAGAGAAGTGCAATGCGACGAATCAATTGTCATTGCTTTTCCCGATCTCGGCTCTCATTGCAATTCTTCTTTTTAAGTTTGAATTTCAATAATAAATCTATCAAAAAAGCATTAGATACAGGTTTTTTGTTTAAAAATCGTTAGAGATGTGTTTCCGAAAACGAGCTGAAAAGAAGACTCAAAAGAAGAAAACGATTCATCACACTGTTGTCAATGAGTCAACTAATGAGTCAATAAAAACATTTGATCTACCGTGTTCCCTCCAATAGTAGTGCACCCAGAGCCTCGCCTAAATTCCTCGAAATCTCGAGAACCGCTTATCAGAACCTATCGATGTGTAATCGGAAAATGTAGCTAACGATGAGTTCTTGTAGGGGATTAGAGTGTTGAGCTTCTGCAAAAGCTTGGAAACCGTAGAATCTTTACGAACTCGGCTCGCCAGGGTGCACTACTAATAGAGAAAATACGGTAATTGAAATTGAATTGAACTGAACTGTTCAATTCAATTAAACGATTCCAATATGGTTCCAATAATATGAATGAATCCGGCAGAAAGGATCGGCTTAGCTTAAGATCGGCTTAGCTTAAGATCATTCTTTTCTCACTTAGCATTTATTTTTTGGTTTTAAATTCAAATTTTGTATTATTTAAAATGCAAATTACCGCATTCTCTGTAATGAGCGTTGCCTAAATTCCTCGAAATCTCGAGAACCGCTTATCAGAACCTATCGATGTGAGGTCGGAAAATGTAGCTGACGATGAGATCTAGTTGGGGATTTGAGTGTTGAGCTTCTGCAAAAACTTAGAAACCGTAAAATAGTGATCAACTCGGCTTGCTTGGGTGCACTACTATTAGAGAGAATACGGTAGTTTATTTTCATAGTTTGAATCATTTTATTTTATACGCTAATTTCTAGTAGTTAACTTCTCTTAACACATTGACGACTGCGCATCTTTTGTGAAACGGCCAGGAATCAAAATGCATAACCAAATCCCAGAAATTTACATATGAGAGCTTAAAAGACTCTAGAATCCGATTTCGGTCTTAAATTTAGACCAACAAACTCCATATACTCTTGAATAGTAGCGCACCATAAGCTTCGCCTAAATTCCTCGAAATCTCGAGAACTGCTTATCAGAATCTATCGATGTGGGGTCGGAAAATGTAGCTAACAATGAGATCTTGTCGATGATTTGAGTGTTGAGCTTCTGCGAAAGCTTAGAATAGTCATGAACTCGGCTCGGTGCACTACTATTAGATTGATGAATAAGTCTTTACAATTGTTTTCGAAATCGCTTCTAAAAACAATGCCACAAAAATTTCTATTTAAACTATTAAAAAGTTTAATTGTTTCTCTGCAAAATGGGTTTTGGAAAATGCTTGGAAGTCGTTGTTTTTATGGATTTTCAAAGGCACAAACGCGAGTACCCAAAGCTGCTCTGATGGAAATGCTGAAGTCATAATTTGGACACTTTCTTCAATACAAACCTATTTTCGTGCAAAAGTAAAAGATAGAGCTCATTTGATTACATAATTCTGTAAAATTTAAAAACAATCCGTTCAGTGATTGTCTTTAAAACAGGAATTGAAAATTTTACACAAAAATGAGTTTTTATCGAGTTGAGCCAAGCTTTGAGCTTTCTCGAAAAGTCATTTTGTAGAGAAATTATAGACCTTTTTGATCTTTTGAATCTTTGAATGAATGACGTTTTTAATAGCTTAAGAAAAAACAAATTTAGTAAATGGTTTTTCTATCGAAATAAAAGTTTGAAAAGAAATTGTAAAGACTTATGCAAAAACCTAATATTAAGGAAAATCTGGTCTCAGAAATTGTAGCTATTTTTAAAAGCTTAAACAAAATAGATTTTCTATTACCTGACACTGGCATTGCTTGCTGTTGTAGATTGGCGGTAGAGCAATGGGATTCGGAAGATCGACAGCTGTGTATGGTTGATTTGGCGCATTCCAAGCATCGTCATACGATGGTGGCTTTTGGTTCATTGAATTTCTGAAAAATAGAAGGAATTTTATAACGTTTAGCAGTCGATAAATGACAAAAAATGTAAAAGAAATAGCAACTTTCTTTTATAAAAACCTAAACTATTAGCTTATTTTGCTTATTTTGCTTATTTTGAAAAAAAAAATGCTTATTTCCACAAAGTCTGTGATAAAATGCAAGAAAATTCATTGAATTCGAACAAAATTTAAAGCTAAATTTCAAAAACAAATTGTTCATTAGATTAAAAGCAAAACTGTAGACATAAAAAAAAATCAAAGAAACCATTTTCTTGGTTGTAAATGAAAACTTTTCCAAATTGATTTCAGTTCGGCTTTCCGGCAGCGAAATCTAATTGAGTATTTAAATATAATAATACTTTATTCAAACGATAAAGTGAAAGAAATGATAGAGAAATGCACAGTGATACTTAATCATACAATACATACTGAATCAAGAAGCTAATTACTTACGGCAAAGAGCCACTAGATCTAAAGCATCGATACGTTTCTTGAATATGAAAAGCGACTGAATTTCTCGTATGTCGTTTGGGAGCAAGTTCCATAATCTAGCGGCTCTAACGGGAAATGAATTTGATAAAGAGGCATTGGAAGCAAAGGGAATTTGCAAAAGGAATGAGCCACTTCTGGGCCCTGACCGCGGTTTAAATTTGAAAAAGTCTATAAACAAAGGGCTAATCTGTTTACAACGGAGGATTTTGAAAGTTTTGATTTTGAAAAACAAACTGTTCATTAGATTAAAAGCAAAACTGTAGACATAAAAAAAAAATCAAAGAAACGATTTTCTTGGTTGTAAATGAAAACTTTTCCAAATTGATTTCAGTTCGCCTTTCCGGCAGTGAAATCTAATTGAGTATTTAAACAAAAAAAACCTGTAATTTCCCTGAAAGGGCAGAAAAGAGTTCTGGTAATGCGAAAAGCGGTTTTTTTAAAAAATTCAAACGACTTTCTAGTTACAGTGAAACGAAATGCGAACAATTTGGTCAAAGTTTTGACGTTGAAACTTTAGAAAAAGCAAAAGTTTAAGTTTAAAATGGATTTCAAAGAATAAAACGAATGTATTCATAGAAATTTTGTGATCAAATCTTTTCAAAACTTGTATACATCGCGCACTTTCTTGACGGAGTAACCGCTGTTCGTTTTGCACCTCTTCCAGGGCGATCAGAAACTGTGCCCAGAGTTTCATAACGTTGAATGGTTCGAGACACGAGGCTTCTGGGGCATTCAGACGCTTTGAGATCTCGTTCGCCTGAACAGCCGCCTGAAAAGCTGCCGCTTGAGCTCAAGGATCGATTGTCGATGTGGAGACGCTTTCACTATTCCTGAAAACAACCATCAGAAACTGTGCTAGTTTCATAACGTCAAATAGTTCGAGAAACGAAGCTTCTGGGGCATTCAGACACTTTGAGATCTCGCTCGCCTGAACAGCCGCCTGAACACGCTGCCGCTTGAGCTCAAGGATCAATTGTCGATGTGGAGACGCTTTCACTATTCCTGAAAACAACTAATGTATTGAAAGTTAGTAATCATATCATAAAATAAGAAAAATACACAAAAATCATAAAAACAGGTAAGCAAAAAGTGAAATCGGGCTCATAACATAATACGACGTTGCGGTAATTCTTGGTCACCCTATAAAAAGTGCAATTGGGCAATAAATTAGCTTTTTTATGGTTGAATTTGAAAAAAAATCACGATTTTCAGAAAAAAATGAGAATTTATCTATAGGAACAATCGCTTTTGATTGAAAGAAATTCAAGAATTCGTACAATTCTTTGAGAACTGAATTGAGCTCTTTTGGCATTCAATTTTGCTCAATTTCGACTGAATTCAGCTTTCCCAAGGTCCTTTTTTGAGCAGGTAAATCAAACGCTTTACAACGAAAGTACTTTTGAGAAAAGCTGAAGACTTTAAATGAACTTTTATTCGCAAATCACATTAAAATCACAGAAATTACAGCAAATCACAAATATTCACACATATCGGCCTTGTTTAAAAGCTTCAAAGTAGGTCAAAAAGTTCAAAACAATCAGCTAAATTTGAATGTTTCGATTTTTATGCAAAAAGAGTTCAGTTTTCACCTATCTCTAAAAACATAAAAAAACATAAAAAGGTTTACCCAGTCGATTACGGTCCACGAAATCTTGTAAAACCAAGAAGAGACAATGCCATTTTTGAACTCAAAGCTTTTTTCTTACAAGGATATCCAGCTTTAACGGTTGCTTTAACGGCATTCAATTTTGCTCAATTTCGACTGAATTCAGCTTTCCCAAGGTCCTTTTTTGAGCAGGTAAATCAAAATTTGACCATAGCAAAATGGTCAAATTGCGAACTGGCAAAGATCTCTTCATCTTAGTCGAGAGGTTTAATCCCATCAATCTATTGGGTTGGGGAGAATGAGTCGGCGCCGAAAATCAAAAAAATGTCTAAAACTTCTATTCGACTTCGTCAAATAATATGCGTTTGATATGAGTAGAATGGTTAACTAATTCTCTACAAAATCACATTTAAAAGAAAATTCAAACAGCGCCTCCGCTCAAGAAAAAGCCATTTTTTCACAAAAACTACAAACTGTGATCTAGAAAAAACCATTGGTGGGATCTTCCTGCAAATTTGGCAACTTAAGTAATTGAATGTGCTCTATCTTTTTTATATAAACACCAAAAAAGGTTTATGTGAAAGAAACTGTTCAAATGATGAGTCGGACTCTTTGCCATTTTAGCCAGCTGCGTTTGGAAGTTCATAAACTCCACGAAAGAAAAGCTTTGTGGAATCTCTCAAAAGTGATTTTGTAGAGAAATAGTGGATCCTTTTGATGAAACCAAACGTATGTTTAAAGAAGGCTTTATGTGTGCAAAAAGTCCCTTTAAAGTTCGGCGCCGACTCATTCTCCCCAACCCAATAGTTTATTAGCTTCCCTACATTTAAAGCTTAATGGTTATGCTTGTTTCATAAGGCCATATTATTCGTGTGAATAATATGGCCTAATGAATTGTAGCTATTCTTTTCGGTTACATCTCTTTGCGTCCTGGTGTATCACTCGGCGAGTATTAACACAAAAGTCACTGATATCACTGATATTATCACTGATATTATCACTGATAAAAGCGTCATCGTAAGTAATTATCTCGAGTAAGTAATTACTCGAGTAGAATTTGAGTAATCTTTACTCAATTAATCGACATTTTGAATCGAGTAACTACGAGAAATCCTCTTTAAACGACGAGTAAATTGAGTATCTTTACATTTGACGGGGAATTTACATAATCCCCAATTCACTAAAAGGCTTAAAAGTATGTAGATGAGATTGAAGTCATTTTTTGCGCTATAGTTTTTGCAATTTTCCCGTGACACGTGTATTCGAAGAGCCGGATGCCCGTTCTTTGTATATTCAGCCAGTCCATTGCTTTTTTAGCCGATTGTCGAACAAGTCGAACAGTATTTAACATTTTTCCGAATACACTGAATAAAAGTTTTTGAGATATCTTTTAAATTTTTTATAATGTTTAAAATGAAAAGATTTACCGTTTGCCAATAATTTGATGCCGGTACTTGTCGGTTGTACATCGACAAAGACTCAACCCGGTTAAGCAAGGAGCTGACAACATGTGACGGGTGATTATGTTCAGTGAAGTAGAGTGCTCGTCTGAAGTGATCAGTCGATACCCCTAAAGGTCAAGTCGAACGAAAATCGATAACCGATAACTCGCATGGGGATGCTTAACCGAGTTGAGTCTTTGTGTCGATTATATTGGGTTGTCCAGTTATGAATGCGCGTTTTTTACTATTTTGTAAATTTCTCAAGTTATCGAAATCAAGAAAAAGATATATATGAGTATTATTCGAAAGCTGAAGATCTCCTCTACATTTTGATATAAAAAGTTTTGAATTCGTTCAGCTTTTGGGCAAATTAACTGCACAGAAGAAGAGGTGGCCAAAAAATGGAAGAGTGCCTTTGGATCAAGACCTTTTCTCTACAGATTTGGTTCCTTTTCTCTACAATTCAGTTCCTTTTCTCTACAATTCAGTTCCTTTTTTCTACAAAATGGAAGAGTGCCTTTGGATCAAGTTTTGGCTCCTCTCAAACTGAGTTAACCGTTTGATATTTAGCCAATAGATATATCAATACAACTTTTTTAAAAATATAACAATTTCAGAGCATCTTTACTTTTCTTTTCTTTTCTGGGCGATTATTTTACACCATAAAACTTGAGGAATAGCTAAGCTGAAATTTTTTTTTTCGAAAACGACCTCTCCCTTTGTGCAGTATATTTCCCAAAAATTGAATGAATTCAAAAACTTTTTTATACCAAAATGTAGAGGAGATCTTCAGCTTTCGAATGATATATAACACTCATATAATCCCAATAATTAAACAGTTCAATTAAACACCATAAAAGGCACCCTTCCATTTTTTGGTCACCTCTCCCTTTGTGCAATCAATTTGCCCAAAAGCTGAACAAATTCCAAAGCTTTTTATATCAAAATGTAGAGGAGATCTTCAGCTTTCGAATGATATATAGCACTCATAGACAACTGTTCGATACCTCGAGAAACTTACAAAATCGTAGAAACGAGCATTCATAACTGGACAACCCAATACATCGACAGAGACTCAACCCGGTTAAGCAAGGAGCTGACAACTTGTGACGGGTGATTATGTTCAGTGAAGTGGAGTGCCTGAAGTGATCAGTCGATCAGTCATTCATCAGAACGTCGATAACCGAGAAGACTCACATGGGGTGTACTTGTCGGTTGTACATCCACAAAGACATCCACAAAGGTTAAAGCATCCCCATGCGAGTTATCGGTTATCGATTTTCGTTCGACTGATCACTTCAGGCACTCCACTTCACTGAACATAATCACCCGTCACAAGTTGTCAGCTCCTTGCTTAACCGAGTTGAGTCTCTGTCGATGTACAACCGACAATTACCTTTGATGCTAAAAAGATTTTCAAATTATCACTAAAATTTGAAGATTTTAGTTGTAAAAGAGTTGTAAAATTTTCAAAAAAAGGCTTTTAATGATGATTTTTTCTTATAAGTAAACAGAATTCCTTTTTTTTAATAAAACTTTTTGTTTAGGTAAAATGAAAGCATTTTTGTTGCTGATGATTTCCACATTTTTCATTGCTGGCATTTTATCGGCACCAGGGCCTCAAATTGGGTCAGAGATTCAGTGTTCGGAACGAACTTTCAAACTGCTTGTCCAGGTTTGTTTCAAACTGCTTGTCCAGGTTTCAAACTGCTTGTCCAGGTTAGGTTATAAGGTTAGTTTATAAGGTTAGGTTATAAGGTTAGGTTATAAGGTTAGTTTATGAGGTTAGTTTATAAGGTTAGGTTATAAGGTTAGTTTATAAGGTTAGTTTATAAGGTTAGTTTATTAGATTAGTTTATAAGGTTAGTTTATAAGGTTAGTTTATAAGGTTAGTTTATGAGGTTAGTTTATAAGGTTAGGTTATAAGGTTAGGTTATAAGGTTAGGTTATAAGGTTAGGTTATAAGATTAGGTTATAAGGTTAGTTTATAAGATTAGTTTATTAGGTTAGTTTATTAGGTTAGTTTATAAGGTTAGTTTATAAGGTTAGTTTATAAGGTTAGTTTATGAGGTTAGTTTATGAGGTTAGTTTATAAGGTTAGTTTATAAGGTTAGGTTATAAGGTTAGGTTATAAGTTTAGGTTATAAGGTTACTTTATAAGGTTAGTTTATAAGGTTAGTTTATAAACCTTATCAAGTTTTAAATTTTTATAACTACAGAGCTAACGTTTTCAGTTGTATTTTATATATTTGAAGGGAACAAAAACAAGAAAAATTGAGATAGAAAGCCTAGATTTGATTCTGATTTTAAGTGTAAGATCTTTTTCGCATTTTCCCAGAGAAATATTCATTGTTTTGCTGAAAAGTTGATTTAGAGACTGACAAAAACTCTGAGATTTGAAATTCTAAACAATTTCGAACCAATTTTGCTGGTTTTTTGAATGAAAAGCAGCTAATATTCTATGATTTTCGTCGAGTTTAAAAGTTTGCTTTAAAATTAGTCCTTTTCTTTGCGTTTGCTCTAAGATTAGACGTCAATCACAAATGTTTTTTTATCCAACGCTCAATAGAACTCTGCCTACTTAGCATTTAAACATAAATCTTCAAAATCCTCACTCACAAATCACTAATACATCGTTCAGCTCTGTGGAAACAATCCGAACCTCAGAGATGTGATAATGAGCTGTTGTGCTCCGGGTGGCGTGTGCAGTCATGCCAAGATCCGACAGGCTTGTCCACCAACACACACAAACGATGATTGAAATCGTTTTCGACAAAGAATTCTGATTTTATTCTAATAAAGGGTTTTTTTCTTACGCATTTAATTAATAAATTTATAAATAAAGAAAAAAAAATTGGGTACTTACTAGAGAAAGGCATGAAATTCGCGTGAGCTTTCGTTTCCGAATACATATGAGAGTTTAAAAGGCTCTAGAATCCGATTTCGGTCTTAAATTTATACCAACAATCAATTTTTAAATGGAAACATACGCTCTCTTATCAATATCACGTCAGATAGGTACGTCAGATTTGAAAGAAGGGGAAACGAGAGATTTGTCGACTTTTCCGGGTTTCTCTTTCGCAATCCGGACTCTGAAATCAATCAAAAATCAATCAAAAGATCAATCAAACTGATTGCGATGAGCATTTGATGATTAAAGAGTGGATTTTTTTTGATCTGTCTTCGCACTTAGGTGTTCCTATTTGCGCAGATCACAACCTGCTTCCACATTTCTCTATCCCTTGCTATTGTCATCCAGTGTTTCCTATTTTGGTTGTTCCTGGTTCGAAGTCTTCGACTTGCTTGTGCTGCTGGTGGTTGCACTCTAGCCATCCGTTCTCTGACCGTCGCTACCACTCTTGTGCTCCACCTCGTTGCTGGGCCTTTTGCTGGGCCTGATGGGCCTTTTCTGGTCTCGTGGTAGCCACTCTGTGACCCGTATATGGTGCTAGGTAGCAATAGATTCCAGGTGTTCTGTTGTCCGTTTTCGAATTTTTTCAAATATATTCAAGTAAAATTTTGTGACAAAATTTTGAGTCAAAATTTTGGTCAAGTTTGAAGAAATACTGATCTTTATTAATGTACTTTGGACTTGAAAATTTGAATGACATGTGCACTTGGTCCGGTCCTCGGTCCGGTTTTCGGTCCTGTCCACGGTCCGGTCCTCGGCCCGGTCCTTGGTCCGGTCCTTGGTACCGTCCTCGGTCTAGTCCTCGGTCCGGTTTTCAGTCTCGGTCTGGTTTTCGGTCCGGTTTTCAGTCTAGGTCCGTTCCTTGGTCCCGTCCTCGGTCCGGTCCTCGGTCCGGTTTTCAGTCTCGGTCCGGTTTTCGGTCCGGTTTTCAGTCTGGGCCCGGTTCTCGGTCTGGTCCTCGGTCCGGTCTGGGTCCGGTTTTCAGTCTCGGTCCAATCTCGGTTCGGTTCAGACCAAGATCTAATTATTTTGGCAATGAATTATTATGGCTTTTGGCTCATTAGAAAGCCAGTTTTCTTGCGAGCATTTTGTTATAAAACTTACTTTACACTTTCAACATCTTTAGATGGATAAAAGTGAACTGCGTGTTTTGCTCCGTCATTATTGAAAAAAAGTCTGTCTGCGAGATCTGCTGTAGAGGTGGACGGAAGGAACTGTTAGCAAGACTGGGACTTTGTTGGCAAAGCGATGGAGTGCCTCAAAGGCTTCAATGGCGATGGTTTTGAACTTGAAGAGAAGAGGTTGAAGAGTTCTTTGATTCAAAGGTTCTTTGATTGATTCTTGGTGCTTCGAGGAGATTGGAAATCTTGCTGATTGTTTGGAAAAGGTGGGGAATGACGGTTTCGATTTTTGGAATGTATTGCTTCTTTTGGATTCGCATTGAAATTGATTTGTCCAAGTTTATTCAAAATCTGAGATCACAGTGAGGGATAAAATCTGTACAAAATATAAAATACAAAGATATTAATAAAAGTGAAGGAATTACAGGAAAAATTAGATTTCGGGATAGAACCGTCGATCTTCTGCTAGGTCTTCGTCGATCTTCTGCTTTCAAGGCAGCTTCTGCTTACTCTAACCACTAAGCTATGCGATACTTTAAATTGGCAAGAGAAAGAAGGAAAGACAAGAAGGAAGAAACGACTCTTGAATCAATTGTTGCCAAGCACAAGCATGATTATCTTAACTATCCCCACAATTCCCAGAACAACCATGCTAATGCGGAAACAAAAGTAGCCAATTCGAGGCGAATTTCGCGGAGGGACAATGACCTGTAATTTTAAAGTTTCATATCAGAAAATTTATAGATTATAGAAAAATATCGAGAAAATCGTTAAAGTTTAAAGTTTCCTTTGGCGTAAACGTCCAAGTAGCACCGATTTCTAGATAACTTTTCCTCTGTTTGCTCTTTTACTTTTTAGCCTATTCCAATTTCATAGTAAAACTGCAAGCTAAATGAAAGTTAAATGAACAATTTTGAGCTAAATTTTTGCTATAGCTTAACCTTTTAGTTTAAAATTTAACCAAAATTCTCCAGTTATAAAGCTTGTGCTTTACAGAGTTCTGTTCAGAAAAGTTCTGTCCTGTACTGTCCTGTACTGTTCTGTACTGTTCTGTTCTGTACTGTTCTGTTCTATTCAGAAAAGTTTTGTTCTGTCTCTGTTCTGTACTATTCTATTCAGAAAAGTTCTGTTCTGTCTCTGTCTTTGTTCTGTTCTGTACTCTTCGGTTCAAAAGTTCTGTCTGTCTTCTGTTCTGTGCTGTTCTATTCAGAAAACTTTTGTTCTGTCTCTGTTCTGTTGAGAAAAGTTTTGTCTCTATTCTGTTCTGTACTATTCTATTCAGAAAAGTTCTGTCTCTGTTCTCTTCTGTTCAGAAAAGTTCTGTCTCCTCTCCAACAATCATTCGTACAGCTTGAAGCAAAGAAATCAGAGAAAAATAGATTTTAAATTTGAAATCTTTGACTATTTTTACTTTAGAAATTGTGCTTCATAATAAGATTTTTTTTTTTGAAAATCTTTTTTTCGACTGAATTACGCACAGACTTCCCTGACCTTTTTGAGGCTAAAATTTTTTCTTAAAATTGGCAAGCTTTTAACGAATCTGACTTTAAAATGGCTAGTTTTAAAGAAAAATATTTCTTTCTTTTTAATAAATTTGATTTTTATTCAGTTTTTCACATTTTAAAATCAATTAGAGGTGGTAATCCGAGAAAAAAAGTAAAGCTCCGCAATTAATCAAGCTAAAAGCAGATTTTTGAAATAAATCAATCAAAACAAGATCTTCAAAAGCATTTTTAAGATAAAAATAGACAAAGATTTTGATTTTCTCTGAAAAAACGGATTTTAGAGAAGGGAGAGAACTTTTGGGGTAGCCTAATTTCCGCAATTTTTTTTGCGCAACTGGGTCTTTATGGAATTTGCCATAACATTCTTTTAAATGGGCCAATCTTTATGATTTTAGTGTCATTTTGTAGATCTCAATAAGTGCAACAAACGACATCAAAACCATAGATATCAGTCCCGAACAAAGTCATAGCGAGTTGCGCAAAAAATGCGCAAATTTCTCTTGCCTTGCACAACTCGCTACGACTTTGTTCTGGACCAATCTTTATGCCTTTTTTTTTTGTAAAAAAAGTGTAAGTGTTATGGCAAATGGAGGTGCTTTTTGATTTTGGTTTCATTTTGTTGCACTTATTGAGATCTACAAAATGACACCAAAATCATAAAGATTGGTTCACTTTGAAGAAAGTTATGGCAAATTCCATAAAGATCAAGTTGCGCAAAAGACCCAGTTGCGGAAATTGGCCTACCCCGAACTTTTCATTTCAAACAATCAATCTTATCGTTAGCAAAATGAATCAAACAATCTTTACAAACGTTTAACAACTCAAAAATTGAAAAGATCAGATTTAAATTTGAATTTTTGATAGATCAAATCATTTACCGTTGTACTTGGTTGATTTTGAGCATTTCTTCGGGTTTCCCTTTGTGGGTTTTGATTTGAAATCACAGTGACAGTATATGGAGGAATATCATTGGAAACAGTTGAATCTTCAACGTCTTTATTATCCATTTTTTGTAGAAAATTAATGAATTCTTGAAAAGAATTACGGAAAATCAATTTTTAAATGGAAACATACGTTCTCTTATCAATATCACGTCGGAGTATGTCAGATTTGAAAGAAAGGGAAACGAGAGATTTGTCGACTTTTCCGGGTTTCTCTTTCGCAATCCGTATTCTGAAATCAATCAAAAAATCAATCAAACTGATTGCGATAAGCATTTGATGATCAAAGTCGATTTTTTTTTTCTCTCGCAATAGGTGTTCCTATTTCGCAGATCTACCCTCCACATTTCTCTATCCCTGCTATTGTCACCAGTGTCTTGTTCCTGGTTCGAAGTCTTTGACTTGCTTGTGCTGGTGGTGGTTGTACTCTAGCCATCCTTCTGACCGTCCTGCATCTTGTGCCCACCTCGTTGCTGGTCTTCTGGTCTTCTGGTTGCTGGGCCTCTCTGGTCTCGTGGTAGCCACCCTGTGATCCGTATCGTCCATCTGTCGTCTGTTCTTCTGGCCAAGGGGCGGCCCATCTGAGTCTTTTTCTCTCAATCACTTCCACTGGATCTCTGGGTCCGGGGCGGGCGGGTTATCCGTACTTCTTAGGTCTTGGTCGAGCTGCGTCTTCCTATTATGCCCAAGGAAAAGAGTGGATTTTAAACTCAAATTTCTCCTACTGAATTATCTCAAGCTGAAAAATTCAATTCTAAAGTTATAAAGTTATCAAACTGAATCTACTGAATCTTAGAAAGCTCAAAACTTCTTTATTCAAAGCTCTGTGAATTCCAAAGCTCAACTTCTAACTCTTTTCAGTTAAAGGAGCGATTAAAATTGAGACTAAAACCAAATTCATGTCAATGTTTGTCAATGTTTAATGTTTTTATCAACTAAAACCGATTTCTAATTGGTAAAATCAAGAAAATGAATATCTCCACTCGATTGTCCGAGCCTGAAAACATTACAAAAAAACAATACACATTCACAGCTTCATATCTTCTTCTTCCATCTACAATACAGAAGAAAAACCTGTATAAATGACTGGCAAAGTGTTCTTTGTATAATCGCTCGCTGTCTGGCAAACCGCTCTGGTATAAAATGCTTCCCTTCTGGAACATTGAGCGATTGAGTCGGTTTTCCCGATTGAGCCGGTTCAATCAAACTAATTGCGATAAGCATTTGATGATCAAAGAGTGGATGATCAAAGAGTGGATGATCAAAGAGTGGATGATCAAAGAGTGGATGATCAAAGGGGAGGCAAAGAGTGGATGATCAGTGGATGGTCAAAGGTGGATGATCAAAGGGGGTGATCAAAGAGTGGATGATCAAAGAGTGGATGACAAAGGTGGATGATCAAGGGGGCAAAGAGTGTACACTCGAATTTCTCATACTGAATTATCTGCTTTCATAAATCATTGAATCGAGTATGGAGATTTATAATCTAAAATCAAAATCTCCCAAATAAACTTGCAAAGGCGTAAAAATTAAATTGAAATTTCGAAGATAAGCTTTAAAGGATGCTTTTCATACTACACCTATACTACACCTATACTACACCTATACTACACCTATACTACACCTATACTACACCTATACTACACCTATACTACACCTATACTACACTTTTGAGAGGGAGATTTTGATCTTAGATTCTGAATCCTCGATTCAATGATTTATGAAAGCAGATAATTCAGTATGAGAAATTCGAGTTTACACTCTTTGATCATCCACTCTTTGATCATCAAATGCTTATCGCAATTAGTTTGATTGAACCGGCTCAATCGGGAAAACCGGCTCAATCGCTCAATGTTCCAGAAGGGAAGCATTTTATACCAGAGCGGTTTGCCAGACAGCGAGCAATTACTCGGCTATACAAAGAACACTTTGCCAGTCATTTATACAGGTTTTTCTTCTGTATTGTAGATGGAAGAAGAAGCTGTGAATGTGTATTGTTTTTTGTAATGTTTTCAGAATCGAACAATCGATTGGAGATATTCATTTTCTTGATTTTACCAATTAGAACTCGGATTTAGTTGATGAAAACATAAAAAATGGCAATAAATGACACTAATTTGGTTTTAGTCTCAATTTTAATCGCTCCTTTAACTGAAAAGAGTTAGAAATTGAGCTTTGGAATTCACAGAGCTTTGAATAAAGAAGTTTTGAGCTTTCTAAGATTCAGTAGATTCAGTTTTATAACTTTATAACTTTAGAATTGAATTTTTCAGCTTGAGATAGTTCAGTAGGAGAAATTCGAGTTTAAAATCCACTTTTTTCCTTGGGCATAATAGGAAGACGCAGCTCGACCAATACCTAAGAAGTACGGATATGCGCCAGCTCTCGGGACTCAGAGATCCAGTGGAAGTGATTGAGAGAAAAAGACTCAGATGGGCCGGCCGCGTAGCCAGAAGAACAGACAGATGGACGATACGGATCACAGAGTGGCTACCACGAGACCAGAAGAGGCCCAGCAACCAGAAGACCAGAAGACCAGCAACGAGGTGGAGCACAAGAGTGGCAGAGACGGTCAGAGAAAGGATGGCTAGAGTACAACCACCAGCAGCACAAGCAAGTCGAAGACTTCGAACCAGGAACAACCAAAATAGGAAACACTGGATGACAATAGCAAGGGATAGAGAAATGTGGAAGCAGGTTGTGATCTGCGCAAATAGGAACACCTAAGTGCGAAGACAGATCAAAAAAATCGACTCTTCGATCATCAAATGCTTATCGCGATCAGTTTGTTTGATTTTTGATTGCTTTTTGATTGATTTCAGAATACGGATTGCGAAAGAGAAACCCGGAAAAGTCGACAAATTTCCCGTTTCCCTTTCTTTCAAATCTGACGTATTTATCTGACGTGATATTGATAAGAGAGCGTATGTTTCCATTTAAAAATTGATTTTCCGTAATTCTTTTCAAGAATTCATTAATTTCTACAAAAAATGGATAATAAAGACGTTGAAGATTCAACTGTTTCCAATGATATTCCTCCATATACTGTCACTGTGATTTCGAATCAAATCCCACAAAGGGAAACCCGAAGAAATGCTCAAAATCAACCAAGTACAACGGTAACTGATTTGATCTATCAAAAATTCAGATTCAAAGCTTATCTTTTCAAGTTTTGAGTTGTTAAACGTTTGTAAAGATTGTTTGATTCACTTTGCTAACGATTGTTTGAACTGAAAAGTTCGGGGTAGGCCAATTTCCGCAACTGGGTCTTTTGCGCAACTGGGTCTTTATGGAATTTGCCATAACTTTCTTTTAATTGGGCCGATCTTTAAGATTTTGGTGTGATTTTGTAGATCTCAATAAGTGCAACAAAATGACACCGAAGGCATAAAGATTGGTCCACTTAAAAGAATGTTATGGCGAGTTGCGCAAATGACCCAGCAAAGGACGCCATAACTTTCTTCTGAACTGGCCAATCTTTATGATTTTAGTGTCATTTTGTAGATCTCAATAAGTGCAACAAAATGAAACCAAAATCATAGATATCGGTTCAGAACAAAGCCATAGCGAGTTTGCGCGAAAAATGCGCAATTTGCCAATTTGCCTTGCTTTGCGCAATTTGCCATAACATTCTTTTAAGTGAACCAATCTTTATGATTTTGATGTCATTTTGTTACACTTGTTGAGATCTACAAAATGAAACTAAAAGCATAAAGATTGGTCAGTTCAGAAGAAAATTATAACGAGTCGCGCAAATGATCCAGTTACGCAAAAAAATTTCGGAAATTAGGCTACCCCAAAAGTTCTCTCCCTTCTCTAAAATCCGTTTTTTTCAGAGAAAATCAAATAAAATAGAGGGAAACGGATATTAAATTTGAAATCTTTGTCTATTTTTATCTTAAAAATGCTTTTGAAGATCTTGTTTTGATTGATTTATTTCAAAAATCTGCTTTTAGCTTGATTAATTGCGGAGCTTTACTTTTTTCTCGGATTACCGCCTCTAATTGATTTTAAAATGTGAAAAAGTTGAATTAAAATCAACTTTATTAAAAAGAAAGAAATATTTTCCTTTAAAACTAGCCATTTTAAAGTCAGATTCGTTAAAAGCTTGCCATTTTTAAGAAAAAATTTTAGCCTCAAAAAGGTCAGGGAAGTCTGTGCGTAATTCAGTCGAAAAAAAGATTTTCAAAAAAAAAAATCTTATTATGAAGAACAATTTCTAAAGTAAAAATAGTCAAAGATTTCAAATTTAAAGTCTATTTTTCTCTAATTTCTTTGCTTCGAGCTGTACAAATGATTGTTGGAGAGGAGACAGAACCTTTTTGAACAGAAGAGAACAGAGACAGAACTTTTCTGAATCGAATAGTACAGAACAGAATAGAGACAGAACTTTTCTGAATAGAACAGTACAGAACAGAACAGAGACAGAGAAAGAACAGAACTTTTCTGAATAGAACAGTACAGAACAGAGACAGAGACAGAACTTTTCTGAATAGAATGGTACAGAACAGAACAAAGACAGAACTTTTGAACAGAACAGTACAGAACAGAACAGAGACAGAGCTTTTCTCAACAGAACAGTACAGAACAGAACAGCACAGAACAGCACAGAGACAGAACTTTTCTGAATAGAACAGTACAGAACAGAACAGAGACAGAACAAAAGTTTTCTGAATAGAACAGCACAGAACAGAACAGAGACAGAGACAGAACTTTTCTGAATAGAATAGTACAGAACAGAATAGAGACAGAACTTTTCTAGACAGAACTATGTTGGATATTTTTCTATAATCTATAAATTTTCTGATATCAAACTTTAAAATTACAGGTCATTGTCCCTCCGCGAAATTCGCCTCGAATTGGCTACTTTTGTTCACGCATTTGCATGGTTGTTCTGGGAATTGCGGGGATCGTTATGATAATCGTGCTTGTGCTTGGCAACAATTGATTCAAAAATCGTTTCCTCCTTCTTGTCTTTCCTTCTTTCTCTTCCCAATTTAAAGTACCGCATAGCTGAGTGGTTAGAGCTTTCTTGAAAGCAGGTTAGAGCTAGGTTAGAGCTTTCTTGAAAGCAGAAGATCGACGGTTCTATCCCGAAATCGAATTTTTCCTGTAATTCTTTCACTTTTTTATTAATTTCTTTGTATTTTGACATATTTTGTACAGATTTTATCCCTCACTGTGATCTCAGTTTTTGAATAAACTTAGACAAATCAATTTCAATGCGAATCCAAAGAAGCAATACATTCCAAAAACCGTCATTCCCCACCTTTCCCATCAATCAGCAAGATTTCCAATCTCCTCGAAGCACCAAGAATCAATCAAAGAACCTTTGAATCAAAGAACTCTTCAACCTCTTCTCTTCAAGTTCAAAACCATCGCCATTGAAGCCTTTGAGGCACTCCATCGCTTTGCCAACAAAGTCCCAGTCTTGCTAACAGTTCCTTCCGTCCACCTCTACAGCAGATCTCGCTTTTTTTTTTTAGACTTTTTTTCAATAATGACGGAGCAAAACACGCAGTTCACTTTTATCCATCTAAAGATGTAGAAAGTGTAAAGTAAGTTATATAACAAAATGCTCGCAAGAAAACTGGCTTTCTAATGAGCCAAAAGCCATAATAATTCATTGCCAAAATAATTAGATCTTGGTCTGAACCGAACCGAGATTGGACCGACACCGAAAACCGGACCGAGGACCGGACCGAGGACCAGACCGAGGACCGGGCCCAGACTGAAAACCGGACCGAAAACCGGACCGAGACTGAAAACCGGACCGAGGACGGGACCGAGGACCAGACCGAAGATGGGACCGAGGACCAGACCGAGGACGGGACCGAGGACCGGACCTAGACTGAAAACCGGACCGAAAATCGGACCGAGACTGAAAACCGGACCGAGGACCGGACCGAGGACTAGACCTAGACTGAAAACCGGACTGAAAACCGGACCGAAAACCGGACCGAAAACCGGACCGAGACTGAAAACCGGACCGTGAACAGGACCGAAAACCGGACCGAGGACCGGGCCAAGTGCACATGTCTAGTCTGTTTTCAATTTTCAAGTCCAAAGTACATTAATAAAGATCAGTATTTCTCCAAACTTGACCAAAATTTTGTGTCAAAATTCTGGCACAAAATTTTACTTGAATATATTTGTAAAAATTCGAAAACGGACAACAGAACACCTAGAATTTTTGATTTATTTTTATTTGATTCCATTTTTACGCAATTACAATCTCCTTTCCTCATTTTTGTACTCAATTCCTGCCCTTTCTTGTTTTTGTTTTCAGCGCCAAAAATTTTTCACAGAAATTTTCTCATTTACTCGTTTTCTTAGAGAAAAACAAGGTTTGGCAAAATTCTTGGCAAAATTTTAGCTTATTTTTGAAAGAAAATAGGTTTTCTTAAGTTTCATTGTTTCTTTTGCTACATCTTCTTTTGCTATTATTGGGTTGATGGAAAAGTCCTTTCGGATTTTTTGGGAGAGTACCTTAAATTTGTCCAATTTTGACGTTTTATTACTCATCCTAAAGCTGAATTTAAGACGGATCGATTGGTAAAAACCGTTTTGAGATATCTCTTTTCTAAAAGTTTTTACAGCTATTTTAGTAAAGGGCGGCAGAGCCAAAAATTGGCTCTTTTCACGTTTCGTTAGTTTTGCGTGCAGAAACCTAGGCTAAAAACATGTTTTTCGTGATCAGCGTCAAAAATAACCCCTAGACACAAATTTTCAGAATCTTAGCAAAAAATTGTTGAAAAATATTGTCACCGGTGGGAGTCGAACCAGCGACCCTCAGATCAATAGCCTTTCCGTCACTTTTCGCGATTTTCCTTCGTTTTTCCCCTTTTCTTTTGATTCAAACTTTTTCTGAAGACTTTTAAAGTTTATAGCTTGTTTTAAATTAGAATACGATATTTAGTCACTTATTTTTAAGATTATTCTTAAAATGGACAAACCACCAACGTACAAAGAGGCTATGAAAGAAGTCAAAGCCAAGCAGCTTACTTTGGTGAATATTGCGAACTCTATTGTGCCTTCTGACTACAGTAATCATCAACGAGAACATCAAATGGTGAGAATTGAGTGAACGCTGTTTACTTTATGCAGAATTCTGTAAACAGAGCTTTCCTAGTGCGCTAGAATGTTTAAAATCTTTCTTGTTTTTACTTTTTTTGAGAAAAACGAAGAATCTAGTGCGCTAGAGAGGTTAAATTTGTAGATTTTGAGAAGAAAGTTTAATCAATCAATTGTTAAAAAGAACAATCTCACAGTGACTTGACGTGCTATCCGATTTGTCTGTCGGACCCATGGGCTAGATTCAGGCGCAAGTCCAGATCCTGGTCAAAGCCATGGGCTAGATTCAGGCGCAAGTCCAGATCCGGGTCAAAGCCATGGGCTAGATTCAGGCGCAAGTCCAGATCCGGATCAAAGCCATGGTCCCGGTTCAGGGCGCAGGTCCAGATCCTGGTCAAAGCCATGGGCTAGATTCAGGCGCAAGTCCAGATCCTGGTCAAAGCCATGGCCTAGATTCAGGCGCAAGTCCAGATCCGGGTCAAAGCCATGGGCTAGATTCAGGCGCAAGTCCAGATCCGGATCAAAGCCATGGTCCCGGTTCAGGCGCAGGTCCAGATCCTGGTCAAAGCCATGGGCTAGATTCAGGCGCAAGTCCAGATCCTGGTCAAAGCCATGGCCTAGATTCAGGCGCAAGTCCAGATCCGGGTCAAAGCCATGGGCTAGATTCAGGCGCAAGTCCAGATCCGGATCAAAGCCATGGTCCCGGTTCAGGCGCAGGTCCAGATCCTGGTCAAAGCCATGGGCTAGATTCAGGCGCAAGTCCAGATCCTGGTCAAAGCCATGGCCTAGATTCAGGCGCAAGTCCAGATCCGGGTCAAAGCCATGGGCTAGATTCAGGCGCAAGTCCAGATCCGGATCAAAGCCATGGTCCCGGTTCAGGCGCAGGTCCAGATCCTGGTCAAAGCCATGGGCTAGATTCAGGCGCAAGTCCAGATCCTGGTCAAAGCCATGGCCTAGATTCAGGCGCAAGTCCAGATCCGGATCAAAGCCAGGGGCTCGATTCAGGCGCAAGTCCAGATCCGGGTCAAAGCCATGGCCTAGATTCAGGCCGAAGTCCAGATCCGGGTCAAAGCCATGGGCTAGATTCAGGCGCAAGTTCAGATCCGGGTCAAAGCAATGGTCTAGATTCAGGCGCAAGTCCAGATCCGGATCAAAGCCATGGTCCAGGTTCAGGCGCAAGTCCAGATCTGGGTCAAAGCCATGGGCTAGATTCAGGCGCAAGTCCAGATCCTGGTCAAAGCCATGAACTAGATTCAGGCGGATCGGATCGGATCGGATTCAAATCGATGAATGAGGTCATCGAATCGGATCATCATCCTATCCGATTCGATCCACCAAATGGCAAGTCTAACTGATTTTAACTGCATCTCCGCTGAATTGGTCGAATATTTGATCAAATTTGATCGGATACCGTTTTCTCTCTAATAGTAGTGCACCCCGCCGAGCCGAGTTGATCACGATCTTACGGCTTTCAAAGTTTTCCCAGAAGCTCAACACTCAAATCCCCCACTAGATCTCATCCTCAGCTACATTTTCCGACCCCAGATCGATAGGTTCTGATAAGCGGTTCTCAAGATTTCGAGGAATTTAGACAACGCTCATTAGAAAGAATACGGGAATTTACATTTTAAATAATACAAAATTTGAATTTAAAACCAAAAAATGAATGCTAATTGAGAAAAGAATGATCTAAGCTAAGCTAAGCTAGAGCTAAGCTAGAGCTAAGCTAGAGCTAGAGCTAAGCTAGAGCTAAGCTAAGCTAGGTTAAGCTAGAGCTAAGCTAAGCTAAGCTAAGCTAAGCTAGAGCTAAGCTAAGCTAGAGCTAAGCTAAGCTAGAGCTAAGCTAAGCTAAGCTAGAGCTAAGCCGATCCTTTCTGTCGGATTCATTCATTTTATTGTTTTATTAAATTTACTTCACTAGAGAAAATCTAAAGATCCAAAAATCCAAAAATCTAAAAATCTAAAAATCTAAACTAAAGATCCAAAAATCTAAGAGTATTTTGTGTTGAGCAATGTAAACAAATCGCTTTTAACGCATACGATTCTCCATTTTTCATTGAGCAACGATTTTTTGAAATGATTTAAATTGATTTGTTGTTTTTTTAAGAGTTAAATTTATAGAAAACGATTAAGCAAAAGCTGAATGACTCTTTTATATTACAATAGTACAATAGTACAATAGTACAATAGTAATAGTACAATAGTACAATAGTATAATAGTACAATAGTAAAATTCTATCCAAATTGTGAATATAAGTGCACTAATTATCAAAAAAACTAATTGATTATTCATTTCAGATTCCCCGGCTACAACAAAGCTTCTTCATAATCGTTTTTTTGTTGATTTCTTTTATGGTTTTTGTCATGTTTAGTGCTCTTTTATATTACAATAGTAAAATGATATTGAAATTGTGAATATAAATTGAAAAATTGAAGGAAATGGCTTTAAAAGATGCACTAGAAAAAGCTTTTATAAAACTTTTCATCAAATCAAATCGTTTTCTAAAAGATCATCTTGAATAAAAGCTCTTCTTTAAGCTAAAAAAAGGAATCAAGTTCAAGAATACAAGAATGAGATTAAAATCAAGTCATTAAAAGCCATCAAATCAAGATAAACTATAGAAAATAGTATTAATTCTATAAATTCTATAGAATAGAAATAAGAATCTCAATTCGATTTTCTTAATTCGATCAAGAAACTACCAATCTGGAGCATAAGCAATTTAGCTTTCATCATCATCTTCTTTACTCCATTTTACGATGTACATTATGATAAAAACGACGATGATAGTGAAGACGATTATGCACAAAAAAAGCCACAAATTCCTCGTGTTCCACGATTTTCAAATTCCTGAAAGTTTCGATTGTACAAGATTCAATAAATCGTAGCTATAGATAGTTGTAGAGGTAGCTATAGATAGCTATAGAGGTAGCTATAAATAGCTATAGAGGTAGCTATAGATAGCTATAGAGGTAGCTATAGATAGATATAGAGGTAGCTATAGATAGATATAGAGGTAGCTATAGATAGCTATAGAGGTAGCTATAGATAGCTATAGAGGTAGCTATAAATAGCTATAGAGGTAGCTATAGATAGATATAGAGGTAGCTATAGATAGATATAGAGGTAGCTATAAATAGCTATAGAGGTAGCTATAGATAGCTATAGAGGTAGCTATAGATAGCTATAGAGGTAGCTATAAATAGCTATAGAGGTAGCTATAAATAGCTATAGAGGTAGCTATAGATAGATATAGAGGTAGCTATAGATAGATATAGAGGTAGCTATAGATAGCTATAGAGGTAGCTATAAATAGCTATAGAGGTAGCTATAAATAGCTATAGAGGTAGCTATAGATTTGCGATACCGGAGGGTGCGATATCGGGCACAGATTCCTGTGGCTGTGGCGTTAAGGCTGTGGCGCCGCGAACGTTAGTTCGGGTGGGTGGGGCAGTATTATTCCCATTCATTCGGGCAACAGAGTTAGGGTGAGCGGGCTAAAGATTTAGTTCTTAAAAATTTGCATTTTTTGGCCGTAAAAAAACTTAAAAGAAGCACCACCACAGCCTCTAATATATCTCCCATTCATCTACTAAAGATTTGGAGTTTGAGAAGTGTGAGCACCCTCCGATATCGCACCAATTCCCCATTTACCTGAGAGGTTTACCAATTTGGAGCATAAGTATAGCTTTCATCATCATCTTCTTTGCTCCATTTTACGATGTACATTATGATAAAAACGACGATGCTAATGAAGACGATCATGCACAAGAAACAGCCACAAATTCGCCGTGTTCCACTATTTTTAAATTCCTGAAAGTTTAGATTGTACAAGATTCAATAAATCGTAGCTATAGATAGCTATAGATTCAGCTATAGATTCAGCTATAGATTTAGCTATAGATTTAGCTATAGATTTAGCTATAGATTTAGCATAGATTCAGCTATAGATTCAGCTATAGATTTAGCTATAGATTTAGCATAGATTTAGGATAGATTTAGCTATAGATTCAGCTATAGATTTAGCTATAGATTTAGCATAGATTTAGGATAGATTTAGCTATAGATTCAGCTATAGATTTACTTTTTGAGTCTTATTTTAAGATTAGATAGCTTCTCTAGGTCAAAAATTGGTTCAAATCGCTAAAACCGAGTTAGACTTTATAAAATGAATATCTCGAATCGATTCCGCGTTCCTGAAAACCCTCGGGTACAAATTTACAGCTTAATTCAATGCTTTTCGACACATTTTAGTCAGAAATTATCCAGGGAATCGTATTTTTTTTGAGAACTTACATTATGGTGGCAAATCGGAGGAGTAACTCGATTTGGGATCACGACAACAGTGTTCGGATGAAGGGTTACGGTAGAAATTGGTGGCTGGCACTGATTTGTATTCATTTTTTCAGTGTGAACACTATTCGCTTAATTGAATTCGCTTAATTGATCATTTTATAGGAAATTCTTTCCCTTATCAAGTCCAAAAGCGGCTATTGAAGTTGATGAATCACTCATTTCACAATAGAGCACTCTTGGGATCAAATTTTTAGGTCTTTAGCCTTTTGTGATGAGTTTCAAATGAGAATTGATGAAATGGAAACCAAAAAAACGCGATTTTAAATGAAAAAGCAATGGTTTGAAGAGTGAGAAATGGAAAAGATTTGAAGAACAAAAGGAGAAAGGAATTTGAAAAAGTGATAAGGTGGCAATTGGTACAGTAATCTGTTAAAGGCTTTTAAAAAACTTTTACTGTTTTTAGAAGTAGTTTTTTGTATTGATAGCTACTTGTTGTCTGTATCAGTCTTTTATTTTAAAACTTTCTTGGCCATTTATGGGTGTTAATGGCCATTCATGGGTATAACATTGATGGGTATGACGTCACTGATTCTCGATTTAAGCCATAACTTTTTCTTAACTTCATAACGTAAGAGCTACCCTTTTTGTGCCAAAGTTTCAGCCCGATTTGATGCTTAGTCATATCCACAAACTCAATATTACAAGAGTTGTTTCGGCCTAGGCAGAGAGCTCTGTGCCTAGGCCGAAACAACTCTTGTTATATTCGGCTCTGCAGAGCCAGGTCAAGGTAACTGTAAGCCAGATCAGGGTTAGGCTAGGATTGGTTCTTTTTGTAGCTCAAGTCTACAGTAAACTAGGTTATCCTCCTGTTTATTACTAAATCTATAGCTCTTACTATTTTTTTGCTATGCCAGTACTTTTCTAATGTGTTCTTTGGATTCCAACTAGACTAGAACAAAAACATCGGTCCGTCCTTTTTTCTCGTTGGAAATTTAAGGCTTTTCGTGTTCGATTTTAACTATTTTAACTATTATTGAATGACGTTTTCAAACGTCCCAGATGTTTCCAGACGTTTCCAGACGTTTTCAAACGTTTCCAAATGTTTTCCAGACATTTTCAAACGTTTCCAGACGTTTCCAAACGTTTTCCAGACGTTTCCAAACGTTTTCCAGACGTTTCCAAACGTTTCCAGACGTTTCCAAACGTTTTCAAACGTTTTCAAACGTTTCCAGACGTTTCCAAATGTTTTCCAGATGCTTCCAAACGTCTAAAGCGGTCCCCAGCCACCGTAATCCTTCTAGCTAGTAAGAGTTTTATGGTTTGATCTTTGAACTTGTGCTTCTTTCATCCGTTGATGTTACAGTACGTAGGTGGATTACTATAGTTGGATTACTATACTATAAAAAATAGTTGGGTTACTGTAAAAAAACTTGCGAGTTACGGTAACCTGAGTACGCTTAAAGAGGCTTAAAGTACAGATTTAGACGTTAAATTTGCTCATTTCGATAAACGATCGCCGAAATCGTAAACGTTACCAAAGTGGCTACACACTCAGCAAGAGATATCAGTTGAACGAGACTCTCAGATCGATGCAGGTGACCTGGGTATTTTGGTTCAGTAGAGCCAGTTAAATGTCACCAAAGCAATACACTTGAATGTCTAAAGGGAGTAGGATAAAACCTTCAATCTTTGGAACAAGCAAAAAAGCTTTCGAGCAGGATGAGATTCGAACTCACGCGGGGAGACCCCATTTGATTAGCAGTCAAACGCCTTAACCACTCGGCCACCTGCTCACGGGAAGCCTGGTCTTTAAAAAGGCTAATCAGATAGATCCAAGGAAAAAAAAGGGAAGCAAACTGGGACCTCGCCTATAAGAGGGCCCCACGTCGACCGCTAGAAAAAGCCCCGACGGCCTAGGGGTTAGCGTGTTAGACTATAAAACCGGTGCGCGCAGGTTCGACTCAGCTCGCCACCAAATATTTTGCTTTTTTTGGAAAACTTCCGAAAAACACTTCTTTATGGTTATTATAGTGTTAAAGTGTAATTTGTGAGTATTAAGCTGTTTTTAAAGTATTAAAAAATTCCAATAAATGTTTATTGTCTCAATAGCAAAATTTATTGGAGCAAAGATTCAAAGACCGAGTATAACAAGCTTATTAATTTATTCTCTTCTAAAATCTAAACTTCTCTTTGGGCCTATTTCTACAGTAGACTTTACTAAGTTGCTTAGAGATTGTTTAAGAAATTTTCGAAAAAATTTCCAATTTTATTGGAATTTTTATAGGCGAAGGCCCGGTTTGCTGACCTTTTTTTCCGTGAATTTGTCTCATTAACCTTTTTGAAGACCCTGTTTCCCGTGAGCAGGTGGCCGAGTGGTTAAGGCGTTTGACTGCTAATCAAATGGGGTTTCCCCGCGTGAGTTCGAATCTCATCCTGCTCGAAAGTTTTTTTTGCTTGTTCCAAAGGTTGCAGCTTTTATCCTATTCCCTTTAGACATTCAAATGTATTGCTTTGGTGACGTTTAACTGGCTATACTGGAGCAAAACATTCAAAAAAATAGAGAAAAAAGTGCCGGAAGGGATTTCGGAATCTCGCTTTTCTTTACGATTTTCGGTTTCAAGCCATTTCTTTCTTTATGTGCTGAATAAAGCTTAATCAAAAGGTTTCGAAACTTTAAAACTGTTCAACAAAAATTACTCATTGTTAAAAGAGTTTATTCAGAACATTATACAAAGCATGAAAAGGCAATAGTTATCAAGAACATGCGTAAAACCAATGCCAACTCTTTAGCAGCAAACCCAAACATAGTTATCGGAGCAACACCAGGAATCAGTGTATCCTTTACTGTAGACACAATTGCCCCATCCACACGAGCAAGCCATATTACAAAGACCGGGACGGGCATTACGGGGTTGTTGGTGGATTGTTGAAAGGAATTGGTGAATAGATGGATCGTCGGAGATTGAGGTGAGATTTTGAGAGAAGGAGAAGACGGTGAATGAGATGAGAATGATGAGAAGTGAATGAGTGAGAGAAGGCATTTTGGGGAGTGGAAGGAGTAGGAGAAGAAGAAGAAGAGGATTGGATTGATAAGTTGATCGAGTTTGTGGGAACTTTTATAGTAGAAAGTTGTCATTTATTTACCCAATGATTGAGATAAGGCTTGCTTCGATCAAAGACTTCAAAAAGCGGGGGCGAGTTTTGAAATTAGCCGTTCCATGCTTTGTTTTTGATAAGAGGCAAGTTTGTTGAGAAAAGACTAAAGAAATGAATTAGTTTAATGACTGAATGATGTCATTGCGGTTGAAAAAACATAGTATTACTGTAAACTTTCAAGTCAGTCTAAATAAAACAATAAAAAACCGAATTTTACTTTAGACTTGTAGATTTAGAGATCATCTCTGAACTCAATGAACTTTGAATCTTGGTTTTCTTGCACATTCTTGGCACTGAATAAGCCTATATAATACTTATTTTTAGAAAAAGTACAGTAATCCAGGTTTTTGTCTATATGAGTACTAAAGGAACTAAAGGTGTGTTTTAGAATTTCAAAATTCTTGTATCGGGTCGATTCTTGTATTCAAAGTCGATTGTATTCGGAATCAATTCTTACCCGAATTTTGAACAAACCCATGCACCCGTAAGGCACCAAAACAAACGGTAAACGGGAACAAACTTATGCACCACTCATCCAAAAGTCAAGAGCAAATCGATTCATTTACCCGACTCGATATTGTCGGGAAATTTCCGAGGATCCTTGAAAGTTGAAGATCTTCCAATTTGATAATTTGATAATTTTTAATGGTTTAAAAGTAAGAAAAAGTGTTTAGCAGCTTTATTACTTCTCATTGGGTATAGATTCATTCAAATTTTACAGTAATACTATGTTTTTTCAACCGCAATGACATCATTCAGTCATTGAACTAATTCATTTCTTTAGTCTTTTCTCAACAAACTTGCCTCTTATCAAAAACAAAGCATGGAACGGCTAATTTCAAAACTCGCCCCCGCTTTTTGAAGTCTTTGATCGAAGCAAGCCTTATCTCAATCATTGGGTAAATAAATGACAACTTTCTACTATAAAAGTTCCCACAAACTCGATCAACTTATCAATCCAATCCTCTTCTTCTTCTTCTCCTACTCCTTCCACTCCCCAAAATGCCTTCTCTCACTCATTCACTTCTCATCATTCTCATCTCATTCACCGTCTTCTCCTTCTCCCAAAATCTCACCTCAATCTCCGACGATCCATCTATTCACCAATTCCTTTCAACAATCCACCAACAACCCCGTAATGCCCGTCCCGGTCTTTGTAATATGGCTTGCTCGTGTGGATGGGGCAATTGTGTCTACAGTAAAGGATACACTGCTTCCTGGTGTTGCTCCGATAACTATGTTTGGGTTTGCTGTTAGGTTTACATTCAATGCAATCATGTGTTTTTGATAACTATTGCCTTTTCATTTTTTTATACTGTATCTGAATAAAATCTCTCAACAATGAACGCTTTCTGATAATGCCTTTCCCGGCCTTTATACAAAAGAACAAAAACAAAAACAAGACAAGCCTGTCCCAGGCTTGTTCCAGGCTCAAAGCCTGCAAGGCTCAAGCAGAACTCAGGTTCAGCCAGCTAGGAATGTCCAAAGGTCTACAGCTCATCAACGGACTCAGAGCTTATGAAGAAATGGCCGTGAAGAAATGGATGAATCAAAAACGGTTTTATTTTAAGCATTTCTCGTTACACAAAGCTTCGTAAAGTTTTTCATCTTGTGCAAGATTCTGTAGGACTTATGAGTGAAATTTTTGAGCTCTCTTTTTCAAAACTTGAGTAACTAAACCGGTTTATAGAGTAAGTTTTAAGTTTTTCTTTTTAGAAAACTGAGATTAGATTCTGTTTGAAGAGAAAAAGTGTATATTCTAGTAAATTTTTAAGATTTTTGATTAAATTGTTCACAGGATTTAGCTTGATTCAGTGTAGTTTTAGATTTAAATTTAAATGCTTATATTAGGTTGTTCGGATATAAACAATCGTTGCTAAACTTATTGTTATGAGAAAAGCTTTCGGCCCAGGCACAGAGCTTGCAAGCCAGATCAGGTGGTAATTGGTACAGTAATCTGTTAAAGGCTTTTAAAGGGTACAGTAATCTGTTAAAGGCTTTTAAAGGGTACAGTAATCTGTTAAAGGGTACAGTAATCTGTTAAAGGCTTTTAAAGGGTACAGTAATCTGTTAAAGGCTGTTAAAGGGTACAGTAATCTGTTAAAGGCTGTTAAAGGGTACAGTAATCTGTTAAAGGCTGTTAAAGGGTACAGTAATCTGTTAAAGGCTTTTAAAGGGTACAGTAATCTGTTAAAGGGTACAGTAATCTGTTAAAGGCTGTTAAAGGGTACAGTAATCTGTTAAAGGCTGTTAAAGGGTACAGTAATCTGTTAAAGGCTGTTAAAGGGTACAGTAATCTGTTAAAGGCTGTTAAAGGGTACAGTAATCTGTTAAAGGCTTTTAAAGGGTACAGTAATCTGTTAAAGGCTAGGATAGGTTCTTTTTGTAGCTCAAGTCTAACTGCTTAAAGTTTTTCGTCTTGTGCAAGATTCTGTAGGATTTATGAGTGAAATTTTTGAGCTCTCTTTGTCAAAACTTGAGTAACTAAACCGGTTTAAAGAGTAAGTTTTAAGTTTTTCTTTTTAGAAAATTGAGATTAGATTCTGTTTGAAGAGAAAAAGTGTGTATTCTGGTAAATTTTTAAGATTTTTGATTAAATTGTTCACAGGATTTAGCTTGATTCAGTGTAGTTTTAGATTTAAATTTAAATGCTTATATTTCTTTATTTTATCAATCAATTAATCAATCATAAAGAAAAACCTTTTGAAGAAAAGAAAACAAGATTAGAATCGAAAGATGTTGACTGTAAGATTGCGCAGTTTCTACTATAATCGCTCCACCATTGCAGAGATTTCTCGAACAGCAATCGACGTCTGAACCGTTGAACTCGTTCCTTCCTTCTTTCTAAAAATTCTCAGTGAAACAGAAAGTGTTAGTTGACGTTTTTCAGCACAAAGTAAAGCCCAAAAGCTAGCTTAAACATTTGCTTTTGACTCACCAGGCAAATATGCAACGTTGTTCCATTCTCATCAACCAAACAGCCACAATCCCGGAGGTAGACTTTCTAAAATGATGTGTACTTATTTTGATCAGCTAGTTTCTGGCTTATCTTAGATCAGCTAGCTTATCTAGCTTATCTTAGATCAGCTACCTTATCTAGCTTATCTTAGATCAGCTAGTTTCTGGCTTATCTTAGATCAGCTAGCTTATCTAGCTTATCTTAGATCAGCTAGCTTCTGGCTTATCTTAGATCAGCTAGTTTCTGGCTTATCTTAGATCAGCTAGCTTCTAGCTTATCTTAGATCAGCTAGCTTCTGGCTTATCTTAGATCAGCTAGTTTCTGGCTTATCTTAGATCAGCTAGCTTATCTAGCTTATCTTAGATCAGCTAGCTTATCTAGCTTATCTTAGATCAGCTTATCTATCGACTTATCAACAAAGCAAAATGCTAAATGTAGAAACTAGTTTTATGATTTTAAAAACTGAAAAGAGAAAGGAAAAATATCAAATTTGAGAGGAGTTATGATGTTTTTTATTAAGAAAATCTCTTAGAAAAGAATTTTCAATGCCATATCTTGCAAAAATGGAAAGATTCTCATGGCAGATTGCAAATTCGAGATTCTCATGGCAGATTTTATAAGATGAATGACTTTCCGTTGTCAAAGCGACTATCCAAATGAATCCAACTCACTTCAAACTTGTAATACATAGAAGAACAATAACTGCCGCAAACACAATGCACTTGTTCAGTCTAAAATAAAAGTCTCTCAGTGAAATACTCCTTTTCTTTACCGAATTTCTCTCTGGCTTCTCTTCCACATCAAAATAACATTCAAGAGGTGATGAATATTGAATAAATAAAGCTAATAGCATTAGCGAAATAGTGAACTTCATCTGAAATCATGGAAAATGCGAAAAAATATGCAACTTTATAAGAAATTTTTCGTTTTCTGCATTTGCATTAAACTAGAATATGCAAATTTCATCATCAGCTTCTTTGGGAAAACGTAAAAGTATCAAAAAGTTTGAGTTTTAGCAAAAAATTCAATGATCAATGAAAAATTTCTCTTGGCAACTCGACTGATTAGCCTTTAATCCGTTCTAACTCCGAAATTTCTTCGCCTGATAAACCCTTGCAGGCCAAGAAAAGCCAAAAACGGCCATTCTCATAGAAGCAGCTAAAAATTAGATACGGTTACTATTGTATTTCTAACAAAATCATCAAAACTTTCGTGCCGTTTTGAAACTTCAGTGACGAAGCACTGAACCTCAATAATAATAACCAAACCAAACAAAGACCAAATTCAGTGACGGCTTACAAGAGAACTCCTTTAGGTCGATCGATCGGATTGATCTGAGACCAAATGGATCCGATAGAATCGGCCATGCTGATCACGAATATGTACATAACTTTTGCTCTCGCAAGAGAACGCAAGATATTTTAAGTTTTAGCACTTACACTACTGGACAATGAAATATCATATTTGAAAAAACACTTTCGCACTTTCGCGCGTCTGTAACTCCCTTGTCTTTACCGTATTTCTAAATATTAATATTACCATTGTGTAGCCCTTGAAAAGAGCTTTCAGAAAATGTATAACACTAAAAGTTTAAACTCAAAGACAAGGGAGTTACAGACGCGCGAAAGTGACGATCATTTTTCAAATATGATATTTCATTGTTCAGTACTGTACCTTATAAAGTCCCTCACGCCTTGAAGGATCGTGCGGTTGTGGTCTAGTGGATAAACGTCTTGTGTCAGGCGCCACCTTGTGTCAGGCGCCACCTTGTGTCAGGCGCCACCTTGTGTCAGGCGCCACCTTGTGTCAGGCGCCACCTTGTGTCAGGCGCCACCTTGTGTCAGGCGCCACCTTGTGTCAGGCGCCACCTTGTGTCAGGCGCCACCTTGTGTCAGGCGCCACCTTGTGTCAGGCGCCACCTTGTGTCAGGCGCCACCTTGTGTCAGGCGCCACCTTGTGTCAGGCGCCACCTTCTCACCGAATAGGTTCAGGGAAAGAGCTAATGAAGGCAAGAAAAAGCCATCAATATCAGAAAAATCCTGTTCATTGTCTTCAAAATCACATTCTTCATCAGTGACTATTTTGATTTTGTCATTAGTTTCAGAAAAAAGATTTTACAACTTTGAAAACAGCTTGAAAACGTTACCAAATTCAGTGACGGCTAACAAAGGAAGTCTTTCAGCTCGGCAAGAGGTGATTTCTGATTTCTGATTCAAAGATCTCATTTTCATCAATCGAATTCGATGTTATAAAGTCTTTTTTCTCGATTTTTTTGCTTTGTTATTATTTGTTATTAAGTTATCATGATAAAATGACACTTTAATGGGTAATTTCATTTTTTGCCCATTAAAGTGTCACCTTTTAGTATTTATTTGTTAAATTTATTATTTGAAATGATAAAAATGAATTGCGTAAAAATGAATTTGAACTTAAAATAGAGTTTATTCACATTTGGCCAACCTTTTAGAGCTTTTCTAGATTTTATATTTTCTTTTGATTTTTTTGGTGCTTTTATATGTGTCATAAAAGTTTCATGGCAAGTTAAACAATGTCGGAAAAGGAGGAAGTTATCTCGAAGCCCAAGTATCTTCTGGCAGAATTCGAACAGCTGGAATTGCTTCTTCGACATTGTCACGTTTGTGATCGGGCACATGGTGGCACTGCCGGAAAAGGGAGAAACATTCAGTGGACGGAAAATCGCACAAATTTTCCCGCCACTACAAGATGCTCATACAAAAAGATGCTCGTGAAAACCGAGAATTGACTACCCCCAAAACGCAAAGTTTAATTTCAGGTTAAACAATGTCAGATGAGGAGGAAGTTATCTCGAATTCGCCCAAATCTCTGGTAGAATTCGAATAGCTGGAATTACTTCATTGTGACCTTTGTGGTAAAAGCAAAAGAATCTGGGACGGAGCCGAACCAGAGACCCTTGGACTACCTTGTAGAAAAACTGAAAAAGAGTGAAAAATTCAGTGAACGAAAAACGTCACAAATTTTACCGCCACAACAAGATGCTCGTGAGAAAAGTATGGTCACATTTGTTGGTCATCTTAAAAATTTATTGTGGTCACTGGGATGTCTAGATGTCTAGATGGCTAGATGTCTAGTCTATTCTAGATGTCTAGTCTATTCTAGATGTCTAGTCTATTCTAGATGTCTAGTCTAGTCTAGATGTCTAAATGTCTAGTCTAGATGGCTAGATGTCTAGTCTAGATGGCTAGATGTCTAGTCTAGATGTCTAGATGTCTAGTCTAGATGTCTAGATGTCTAGATGTCTAGATGTCTAGATGTCTAGATGTCTAGATGTCTAGATGCCTAGATGTCTAGTCTAGTCTAGATGACAAAGATGACTTGCAATGGAAATCTAGCTGTCACATTATAAATTTTGATTCTTTATCTTAACGAAAAACTGTTGGAAAAGGAAGAAACATGGACGAAAATCGGCATGAATTTTACCATCAAATGGATGAAAGATGGAAGAGAAATAGTGAAAGAAAAATCCACGAGTAGATGATGAAACTCTAGATGATGAAGAAGCAATGAGTGTGAAATTTGGAAAGATTTGAGTGATTGATTCAGATGATGAGTAATTTTTGGTTATATTAAGAGTTTAAATTATTCCTTTATACTTATTTTATCGTTTTTCTGTTCGTCGGAGAGCTATTCGCACTCGTAATTTTCCATAGAATCAAGATTTCTCAAAACTGATTCAGTTCAGAATTAGCACCAAATCAAAGCGTCAAATTAAGCACTAATGATATTCTATTGTAAACATTTTCCAAAGATGTAGTCAATTTTTCATGAAATAGTGAAGAAAGAGAACGCAATCACGTGTCAAAGTGCTTTGTTTATTTACTTTTTCCCCTCTTTTACGAGCCACTTTCAATAGGTTAAAAGTGGCTTCTTTTCTGCACAAATAACTCTGATTCATTCATTTTTCTTCAGCTTTTATTCATCGATCTAATTTTTTAATTGTAAAAAATGGTAAATTTTTCATGTATTTGCTAAGATTTTGATCTAATTCCTTTTAATTTAATAATAATCTAAGATTTTGAAATGCATTTAGTTAAAATGGCTTGAAACTAGCTTGAAACTGGTTAACTTACCGTAAAAACTATCATCTCCATCGTCGACCATTAGCTTGTAAATGAAGTTTTGATCCTTTCTTAAATTCCTAATTAAATTCCTAATATCTCAGCATAGAATCAGTATATTTAAATTTCTAGCATTTAGCAACTAAAAGCTTCAGGAAATTCTTATTTTGTGATGTTCTTTCCCACCTGTGATTTTGGAGTCGATCTGAGTTGGTTATAGCTATAGTTTAGTTATATTAGGTTGGCAACTTAATAATGACAACTTAATAAATAATACCAAAACAGTGATGATCGTGCGATGAGATTCAGCTGGAGATTTTCCTTGTTTAAAATCGTAGAACAATACAGCTCGAATACGGAATTTTTTGTCCTCCATTTTTTGCCAAAAAGCGAATGATGAAATTTGCAGCACTAAATGCTATTTATGCAGACATCTTTTACTTTGTATATATGCAAAAAACGGGAAGAAACGGTGCTTGAAATTACAAAAAACATGTTAAGTAGTGACGCGTCATTATTAAGTTGCCAACCTAATAGTTCCCTCGTTAGAGGTAAAAAATTGCCCTCGCGCATTCTTTTTGCTATAACTTTGTCGCTAATCGCCGAATAACTCTATAATTTTAGCATTAAGCATGTAAGCTTTTGAGAATAATACATTTAAAATTTCATTTAAATATATTGATTAGGAGCTGAGATATTAGGAATTTAATTAGGAATTTAAGAAAGGATCAAAACTTCGTTTACAAGCTAATAGTCGATGGCTAGTAATAGATTTTTAAACTCAAAAATGAATAATAAAACTTAACAAATCCAAATCGATACTCAGGGGAATCGACATGGACACCATAGACAGCATTGCGATGGCGGTGGCTGGGGAATGGGACATCAACAGCACGCCTATCCGATGGCTACCAATCATGGGATGAACATTGGACATTTTCCTCATCAAAATGCAGGTTTGCCGCTAATCTGTCGAGTTGTTTTGAAAGATTAAGAGCCGTTGATTTCAGGATACGGCTTTGAACCACATCATCATGAGCATCATGGTGGCTTCGGTGGCTTCGGGCATCACTCGGGACATCATTCTGGACATCATTCTGGACATCACGGAGGATTTGGGGGATCTCATGGCCACCATGGACATCATTGAAACAAAATAAAACAATTTCTACTTGAAAAATATGCATATTTATTGAAGAGTATTGTTTTTAAATGTCATAAATTAGCAAAAAATAGTAAAATTTCATTTTTTTATGAAAATTTTGACATTCATCGAATGATTTGACAAAAATTTGAGCCATTAAGCTTTTCAAAAATTTTTTTGACAAAACAAAAGCTAAAAAAGCAGTTCTTGATAATCTTTTATCAGATTTACAATCACAAACTTTCTTTTTAGCTAAAAGATTAAACTAAGAAAAGAAATAAAATCAATATTGAGTGGGTGGGACAAAAGCTGGGTCTGAGACAAGAATAAAAAGAAAAATTTTTTTCTGGGATTTTTTTGGGGGTGGGACAAATGCGACCTTTTTTTTGCGCACCTGGACATTTGCGCACCTTTTTTGCTGGAAAAGGCCTTAGGCAAGGCCGTAGAGCTTCGAAAATGTTTCCATATAAGGGAATCGCATGCGTAGATTTCGAATTTCGACAAATCAGACCTCGCTGACACGTCAAATTTGGGCTAAAAGGCAAAAACTGCGGAAAAGCGTTAAGTTGCGTAGTTTTTGCCTTTTAGCCCAAATTTGACGTGTCAGCGTGGTCTGATTTGTCGAAATTCGGAATCTACGCATACGATTCCCTTATATGGAAACATTTTCGAAGCTCTACGGCCTTGCCTAAGGCCTTTTCCAGCAAAAAAAGGTCGCATTTGTCCCACCCCCGGGTCTGAGACAAGAATAAAAACAAAAATTTTTTCTGGATTTCTTTTTGATATTTTTGGAGGTATTTGTGTTCATTTTCTCGTTCTTAATAGATTGAAATTTAAGAAATAACAAAACTATAAAGCTTTAAACTATAAAGATTGAAATCAATGTACTACCGTCGACTCTCTCTATAACGGAATGGAAGGGACCAAAAAAATTTCCCGTTATCTAGAGCTTTCCGTTATATAGAGTGCTGTTATATATAACTTAGCGTCGGCCAGGACCAAAATTCTATTTCATTATCTAGAGTTTTCCGCTATATAAAGTTCCGTTGTAAAGAAAGTCGACTGTAGTTTGAAGAAATTTCGCTCGATATAAAATGTTCTATTTTTTAATCTGTAAATCTTATTTGATTTTCTTTTGTATATTTGTACTCTTGGATATTTACTTTATTTTTACGCTTTTTCTACGTCAAAGCCTTTACTTTTTAATTGATATTTGCTTTAGATCATGGTGGATCAAATGTATGTTGTGCGCGATTTCAAGATGGGCAAAAACGCTGCCGAATCACATTCTTTACGATTTCAAGATGGGCAAAAACGCTGCTGAACTACATTCTTTACGATTGCAAGATGGCAAAAACGCGGCCGAATCACATTCTCTACGATTTCAAGATGGGAAAAACGCTGCCCAACATTCCCTACGATTTCAAGATGGGAAAAACGCTGTTGAACCACATCGTGATCTCTCTTCCGCTTGTGGAAAACAAGTTATGACCGAAAGATCCTGCCAGCTCTGGTTGGCCCGATTTCGAGAAGGTATTGAATCTCTTGAAGACGAACTACATGGGCATCGCTCGGCAGCAATCGATAATAATGAATTGGAGCAACTTATTGAAGCCGATTCAATGTAAACTACCTTCTCCTGTTTGCCAAACATCTCCAATGTGATCAATCAACAATTGCCCGCCATTTGGAAATAATCGGAAAGACCAATCGTAATGGACGAGGGGTTTCATATGAGTTGAGCACCGAGAATCTGGGAGCATTCAATCAGCCATATCTTGCTTCTCAAGTCGAAAAGAAGCCATTTTTTTGAGAATATCTAGACAATGGACGAAAAGTAGATTCCCTTTGATAACACTTCTCGAAAAAGACTGACCCAGCAAGGGTCAAATGCCAATTCCAACTCCAAAGCCGGATTATCATAGGCAAAAAGTCATGTATGTTGTCTTGTTGGTGGAATATCAACGGGCTTGTTTATTTCGAATTGTTAGAACCAGTTTATTCATCTTGTTTTATTCAAGAGCTTAAGAAAGTTGACGAAATTTTGCGTCAAAAGCAATCTAAAGCAACGTTAGGATGTTATAGATAACGATGGTGCTTATTTTTTTGAAATAAATTGGTACCTAAAGGAATTTTTAAAAAACCGAAATTTCTTTTGCATCAACCTAGAGTTTATTTGTGAAATTCAATGAAATTTTCATCAAAAAATGGATTTTTTTCGTTCTAACGACAGGCGAGACGACAAAATTCAAGCAAAAGCAAAACAAAAAGCAACATTGAGCAAAAGCTCGTGCTTGTCATCACTGGAAGAATTGGTGTTATTGAGTTTGATTTGAGTGCATCAATGTCCCACAACCATCACTCCTACTCCGGCAGTCGCACTCCGAATTCGTTGAGGTTGAGGTTCAGCTCCTTAGCACTTCATTGAAGCCTTGATTTCATTGAGCTTCAATGAAGTGCTAAGGAGCTGAACCTCAACCTCAACTTGGATCTGTGTCGGAGAAACGGCAAACTTTCAACTCGTCCTTTCATTTAGAACTTTCCCAGGCAGATCTTCCCAGTTGTAGTTACCGTTTGTGCATCGGTGTTGAATCACGACGTTTTCTCGAGTTAGTTCCTTGAATCAATCCACCTCTCACGTTTCATTGAACAAGCCCAAAGTTACAGCACTTTGGAGAATCTCTGCCTGAAGTTGTCCATCGAAATCCTTTAGCTCTTTTAATATTTGTTTTTTCTTTCTCTTTTTTCAATCACATTTTTCAATTAAAACGGGAGTGGGACAAATGCGACCTTTTTTTGCGCACCCGGACATTTGCGCACCTTTTTTTCCGCACTTGGCCCATTAGCGCACCTTTTTTCGCGTTTTAAAGAAGCTCTAAAAGCTAATATTAACCAATTTCTATTCCAAAAGTTGTTTTTCTAGGTAATTTTAGGGCGTAGAATCGAAATTTTGGCATATCAGAGCTTGTGGAAGCGAACGGACGGAGTTATAGGAGAAAAATCTAATATTAACCAATTTCTATTCCAAGAGTTGTTTTTCTAGGTAATTTGAGGGTGTCGAATTCAAATTTTGATATAACAGAGCGTGTGGAAGCAATTTGAAAGACAAAACGGCTGGATCAAATTACAGAAATTTCGATTGTCGATTTTTCTCTTTGTATAACTCCGTCCGTTCGCTTCCACAAGCTCTGATATGCAAAAATTTCGATTCTACGCCCTAAAATTCCCTAGAAAAACAACTTTTGGAATAGAAATTGGTTAATATTAGCTTTTTAGAGCTTTTTTAGCTTTTTTAGCTTTTTAAGCTCTTTTAAAACGCGAAAAAAGGTGCGCTAATGGGCCAAGTGCGGAAAAAAAGGTGCGCAAATGTCCGGGTGCGCAAAAAAAAGATCGCATTTGTTCCACTCCCATTAAAACAAAAAAAAGGCACAAATCTTTGCAAAACTTTTCGAAAAGATTTTGAGCTAAAAATTGAGCTAAATGTAAACAAAAGTAAAGAAAAATTTCGAAAATAGACTTTTCTAGATTTGTGTTTTCTTTTTCTTCTTATTTTTCTAATAAATTTACGTATTTTGTTTGTTTTTTTTTTTGGTTAAAGAATGTGCAAATAAAAATAGTCACGTCTGCAATCAAAAACAGTTCTATTTTTATGTAAAGCCGTCTCTTTTTCAACCCTTTTCCATCTCTTTTTCAACTCTTTTTCCTCAAAATTTGTACAACTGTTGTGTCAAACAAAAACATGTTGTTTAAGCTAAACAAGTAGCTAAATAAGTAGCAGTATATATTGTAAAAGAAACAATTTTGAAATCAATTCGAATTTCAAATGTTTCATTCACTTATTCTTTCTATTATTGCTATTGTGAGTTAGAAGTTTTTCGAAATTAAATTCCAAAATTTTAGCTCGGCTTTTGTGGAGCTCAATTTCCATCAATTCAAAATCAAGTAACATAAAAAAAAGATAAAACAAAAACCGAGATAATGACAAGCTTTAGAATGGAATGCAGCCTTGCACTGGCCTCCTTCAATGTGGACTTGGGCGGGTATTTTTCGTCTCTTTATTCCAAAAATTCTCTTTTTTCAGATCTGCTGTGTCCCATTTCAACTCCCAACTTTGACAATTCCAGCTCAAACACAACAGGTAGCTATTTGCAAATTTCAAAACTTTTAATCAAATTATCAATTCAGCAAATCGGCGTCTGCCAATCTCTTTACTGCCCAATCGGTCAAGTTCCTATTGTTGCTCTCTAATCTAAAATATCTTCTCTGCTTTCTGTACAAAGAAATCTATAAATTTTGTGTAACTTATGCATTCACATCAAAAAGCACAACAACAGCAGGACAGCTTTGAAAAACAAATGGCATTTTTTGTTCATTTTTCCTTTCTTATTCGGTAAGTTGTTTCCTTTCTTATTCCTTAAGCTGTTTCCTCTCTTATTCCTTAAGTTCTTTCCTTTCTTATTCCTTAATTTCTTTCCTTTCTTATTCCTTAAGTTCTTTCCTCTCTTATTCCTTAAATTCTTTCCTTTCTTATTCCTTAAGTTCTTTCCTCTCTTATTCCTTAATTTCTTTCCTTTCTTATTCCTTAAGTTCTTTCCTCTCTTATTCCTTAAATTCTTTCCTTTCTTATCCCTTAAGCTCTTTCCTTCCTTATTCCTTAAGTTGATTGCTTTTTAACGGCATCTTACAGTAGAAAACCAGCGTAAAACGCTACAAAATAACTGGAATCTCGCCATCTTTGGATCGATCTTGAATCACACGTTTGAGGCCTAGTAATGAAAAGATGAAGCTTTTTAAATCTCGAAACATACAGCCCACACTTGCTCAATATGCTTGTAAAGAGTTCCATCGATGAAGTCAACCAGAGTTTCATCAATCCATTTCCCAAGTATCGAATTCAAGCACTTTGCCAAAGTCAGCCGCTGTCATTCTTGACTACGTGTAGAGGAAATAAGCTCTATAAGTCTAATTTTTTTTATCAGGTATTACCGTAATAGTAGCACCGGTGCTACTATTAGAGGCAGTGATACTAAAATTTTTTAAACAAACCAATCTAGAAGTTTGCATAATAATTCACTAGAATGTTTTCAACTTTGAATTTTATTTATTCATCTTTAAGAAACAATAAAATAACAGTAAAATCAAACATACTCGTTGAAGAATCGAGCTAAAAAGCCGTATCATCACATGCAAATATGTGCTTGAAAGTGCTCTCTTCGATTTTCTTGTTCACTTTTAGGGAATGGTTGAATTTTCTCAAATTCGCTAGGAACCTTTTGACATGTTGTGGTCGCCGCTCTCAATGAGAATTGGTGCCGCTTTAGAAACGATTCCATCAAACCGTCTTTTGAAGAGAATTTCTGCATCAGCAAATCGATTAGCCGCTTTGTTCCAGATAATTCGACGGGTTACAATTTTTTGTTTATTTTTCCTTCCTTATCCCTTAAGCTGTTCCCTTCCTTATCCCTTAAGTTGTTTCCTTATTGGGAATCTCTTAAGCTTTTGATATGTTGTGGTCGCCGCTCTCAATGAGAATTGGTGCCTCAATGAGAATGAGAATTGGTGCCTCAATGAGAATGAGAATTGGTGCCGCTTTAGAAACGATTCCATCAAACCGTCTTTTGAAGAGAATTTCTGCATCAGCAAATCGATTAGCCGCTTTGTTCCAGATCATTCGACGGGTCACTTGCTTTTTCGCTCCTTTTTCAAGAATCGATATTGCCAAAGCTTCGTCAATCTCAATGTAATACCTGAAGTTTCAGTATTTTGATTTCAGTTTTATTGTTTATTATTTTATTGTTATTGTTTTGATTCCAGTTTTATTTGATTCCTGTTTATGGTGTAACCAATTTGTTTGATTGAATCCAGGGTGCCCCAATCCAACCGTCGTTTACCGCGCTTTGCTTTTATGCGCTTTTGGGTTGACTATCTTTGCTAATTTTTGTTTATTATGCAAATTTTGACTTTCAAAAATGTAGTTTACTTATTAAAGTTAATTTTTTCAGGTATGATGAGCAAATCTATTTATCGAGATTCGATTATCAAGCTTTTTCGAAGGGAGTTGGCCAATTGAGATTTCTCGCAGGCTGATGATGGTAAAATCAGCCGTTTCCAAGACAATTCGTCGATATAATGATCTTGGAACAACTTCTGATCGACCGAAAAGCTAAATAGCTAGATAGCCGAAAAGATGGATAGCTGAAAAGCTGATAACAAAGAAGAATATCAGAAAGATTCACGAAAATTTCTGATACAACCTGCAATCTCAACGATAAATGGTCAAGAAAATGAAGATTCCCAAAGAATTAGTAAGTCGAATCGTGAAAGAACATTTGGATATGAAAGCCTATAAGTTTGCGAAAGGTCAATTTCTCACAATGCCAAAAAGAAGCGCAAAAGCCGGTCAAAACGTGATGCTATGAGTCAATGGCATCACTGAAACATCGTTTTTAATGACGAGACGGTATTTACCATCGAGCAGAGTTTGAACACTTAGAGCAACAGGATTAATGCAAAAAGCCAACCAAACCAGCCAACCAAACCAGTTTGCTGGATATTCCAAATCTCTCATGCGAAATCTGTCTTCGATGGGAAAACTCCACTAGTTTTTGTTCAACAAAACGTCAAACTAAACGCAAATAATTATCTGGATATTTTATTATCAAAGTTTTACTTTATATTTAAAAAATTATTTTTAAAAAAACATTTTAAAAGCCAAATAAAACAGTATAAAGGAAACTTTTCGGGTTTGATTTCAAAAAAATAATCTAAAGGGAAATGGAAGAAATTGGCGCAAAAAGGGGCGGAAACCATGAAATGACGAATCACCAAATAATTTGATTTCTTTTATCTTGCTCTTCAGGTCGAACCATTGACTTAATGGCTCCTCTTTGCGATCAACAAGTCGAGCTTTCAGTTTTGGGGTTATTTGAATAAAAGCCTCGGATTTCAGATTTTCTCTAACTTTGTCGACATCTACAAACACCAATTTAAGGTCAAAAGTCATAGCTGGCAACTGCTCCCATGATTCATAGTTGTCTGGCCGATCGAGCAAAATTAAAATCGATCGAGCAAAATCCTTTTTTTCTGGGCTTGCCATATCGCTTATGTTCGGCTGATCATTTCTCAACATTTCGCTGTTCGGCTGGTTATTTCTCAACGTTTCGTCGTTGTTCGGCTGATCATTTCTCAACGTTTCGCTTTTCTTCGGCTGATCATTTGTAGAGAGGCAAAGCAGAAATGTCAAATGAGCTTTGTCATCTGGAAACACTTCAGAGATCGAAAAAAGCTCGTTCGATCCGGGAAAACTTCGCCACGGAATCGCCCTCTCACCCATTCTATTGGCGTCTTCCAAAACATCAAGAATCGATAGATACAAAAATAGAATCAATCTTTCTTCTTTTGATGCACAGCTGTAAATGGGAATTTGCATCTCTCTGGGAAACAAAACTTCGAAAGAACTTTTACATTCACTCAATGGATCGTATCCTTTTAGCTCACACTTTGGCAGATGTTTACATGCTGGTCGTGGGGGGTTTCTCAACTGAAAAACATGTCTATATTGTCCGCTTGTCTCATCCGCCACAAATCCTCTAATGGTTACTACTTCTCTTTGTTTCAACATAGCTAAATACTTTTTAAAGCCCTCAATCACTTTACACAAATCTATGGGCTCTTCGTGAGAGAAATGGTAAACATCGTAGCGTTTCTCGTCAGATTCGTTGTTGGCCTTCTTTCGCAGCATTTGACGACCGTCTTTCCCTGTACACTTTTCGAAACGGATGGCTTTCGTGAAATCACGACTAAAGTAGTAGGGACGGGGTGAATCATCGTTTTTGAGAATCAACCACTCTTCGCCCGTTGACAAGGAAACATAACAATTGCAAATTAATCTCACCGTGTACTCGGATTCTTTCATTTTCTCTAAAGCCTTTAACGCCCAGGTAAGCCTTCGGTACTTGTAAAATGAAGAAAATGCTTCACATTTGATTTCCTTTCCAAGCACAGAAAAACCCCATTGAATCCGGGTTGTTTGCCAATAAATATTGTGAAAAATCAAGTGTTGAAGGAGTTCTTCTAAACTCGTTTCTGGCGTCAGTTTGTAGAACTCCTCATACTGGCCTGGGCTGCCAAGTTTTTGTAAGAGTGCTTTATAATTTTCCGTTATTTCCATTTGTCCAACGATTCTTGGAATTGTTGCAATGAGCTGCCTTTGTTCACGCTCAGAAAGAACCGCAAATTTTTCATTTACCAAACAAAGAAGTTTAGCTGAATAGCCACCTTTCTGAGTTCCGATAAAAGTTGAAAGATCATATTTCGTTTCGCTTAAAGTCGTTTCTTCCTTTAAACTCTTTTCAATTGAGCCTAATGAATCTCCATCCGGAACTTTCCATAAAGAAGAACAATTAGTATTAAAAGCAGAGCTTTCAACATCAACATGAATCCAATCTTTTGTACTATCGAATCCGAGGGGTTTCACAAGAGTCTTTTGGTTTTGTTCAATTGTTGGCCATAGTTGAAGAGTCGATAAAAATGAGGAATCCTAAAGAAAAGCTCAATAAAACTTTGTAGATTTTACTGTTAAAATGATTTCAAGTGAAGACAAAGCATCAGATGCAGTTGGTCTGAGGGAATGAACAAAGTTGGTGCATCTGTAAGTTTTACTTTTTAAAAACTATCGAAAAATCAAAAACCGCTTTAACAGATCTTGCAAAGAAGATTGACAAATTGGTGAAGCCAATTCTTTCAATTTTCTGGTAACAATATCATGGACCAGTGAATCTCGATCAAATCCCGAATCTCCGTTGTATTCGTGAAAGACCAACCTGAAAGAACTCTAACGAAAGAAATATAAAACTCTAACATAAAGATTAGACTGTACAGTTGTGAATGCACGCCTGCACTTGAACAGTATACCTTTAAGCTATACACTCAAAACCAATTCTCTATATGCTGTTCAGGATTTCTGGGGCAGGCTAATTTCCGCAATTTTTTTACAGGGTCAACATGGTCATTTGCGCAACTGGGTCGTTTCACAGAAAGTGTCGCAACTCGCCATAACTTTCTTCGAAGCCGGCCCATCTTTATGATTTTGGTGTCATTTTCATGATTTTGGTTTCATTTTGTTGCACTTATTGAGATCTACAAAATGAAACCAAAATCATAAAGATTGGTCCACTTAGAAGAAAGTTATGGCAAGTCGCGCAACCGACCCAGTTGCGCTAATGACCCTATTGCGCAAAAAATTGTGGAAATTAGCCTACCCCGGATTTCTTATTTCTCTACAACTCTTCGTGTTTTTGACCTCAAACCAATTCATTTTTGATTTAATTTCTGTTAGATGACCGACACAAAGCCTTTGGCTCTTCACACGCTCTCCACATAAAGCTTTGGTATGACTTCACATTGGGCAAAAACATCGCTGAATCTCATCGAGACCTCTGCAAAATATTTGGAGAAAATCCTATTTCGAAAAGCTAGTGTCGCCGATGGTTTCAACGATTTCGAGAAGGAGATCTTTGGAAGATCCAAAATCCAAAAGAGCCACCAATCTTCTGCGATTGATAATGCAGTACTGAAGCAGACGATCGAAATTGATCCTCGACAAACTACACATGAACTTGCAGCAATATTTGGAGTAAACCTTCAAACAATTTTCGAGCATTTACATCAATTAGGGAAAACCCAGAGAAATGGGTTCCTCATCTTCTCAGCGATGCCAATAAAGCTACTCGCGCCGCTATGGCGGGTATTCTTCTTCGTTTAGCAAAAAAATCCTGGGTTTTACGATAAAATCCTTACTTGCGATGAGAAATAGATTAAGTATGATGGCAATGACAATATGGAGCTACACGAAAACGGCAATGGCTAGAACCTGGTGAAGAGCCAATACCAACACCAAAACCCGACTTTCACGGCAAGAAAGTAATGCTTACTGTCCGGTGGAATTCCCAGGACATTGTTTATTTTGAGCTGCTTAGGCCTGGAGATACAACACGGGTGAAACGTATGCAGAACAACTAGAACGAGCGAACAAGGAATTGCTACAAAAAGGTCTTGTTCCTTCAAACATAAAGTTCATTCAAGATAACGCTCGTTCACACGTTGCAAAGCTTTTTCCGGAAAAACCCGAAGAATTGGCTGGAAAAACTCGAAGAAAAGCTCTCCCGCATCCGCCATATTCTTCGGATTACCATTTATTTCGCTGGAAACAAGTTCAAAGATGTTCAAGAGGTCGAAAAATAGATAACCAGGTTATGTGGTACACCAAGCAGAGCATTATCAAAACCGGTAATGACCGCAATCGGCAATCACCAAAACAAGAAAGCGCCAGTTTTGGACCTATTGTAAGTCAAAGAGCGTCCAAGCAAGTTCATGAAACATTGCCAAGAAACTGTAGATACTAGACTTGGCTTCTTTGCCTCAAAACAATTCAATTTTTACGCCGAGGGAATTCATTCTTTGCATAGAAGATGGAAACAAATATTGTTAACAAATAGTGAATATATTCTTGATTGAGCTGTTAAAATGTTGGTTTTAAAATAAAGATTTCTTATCTGAGAAAAACTAGATTGAACAACCTAATAGACTCATTTCATTACCTCCTCTCAATTGTTTCCCAAAGAATCAGACCCAAACTGTAGACATCATTTCGGTGTGATGCCTGGAAAATTCATTATTATTATTATTATTATTATTATCTCTACTATATATATGTGCAGAAAAGTAGCTCTTTTCTGTGAAATCTTATTTGATGCTTTGATTTTGAATATCCCTGATTCTCTTGTCCTTCCTTTAAAGATCGTTTGTGTGATAAAAAGGGACGCAGCTCACTTTGTATTCTTACTCGTTTGGCTTTGACACACTGAACCAACGATTGATTCTATTTTATTGTATTTTCTCGCTAGATTAGTGATTGTGCTATATTCGGAATAAATATCTAAATAATCATTGCCCCATCGGTACCCTCTCTCGCACGGCACAATATAAAAAAATAATCTCTATCTGTCTGTGCGCGCACTACGCGCATCCCCTTTGAGTATTTAAAAAAACCCTGAAGCACGTGTCCAACGAAATTTCATGTAATTATGCTTTTAAAAAAAATTTTTGCAAAAAAGTCAAAGTAGGTGGTCACTGGCCGGGGTCGAACCCGGGTCATGTGAGGCGTGAGGTGAGCGCGCTATCCACTGCGCCATGGGTTCAATTTTCAATTTTTGCATGGCGGAGTTTTTCAACACAGGGAATTCGTTTCTGGCAATCATTTCTACGATTTCTGAATCAGGCGGGCTGTTTTGCTGGTAGTTCTTAGCAATTGCTGCCTTGGTAAGTCCTGTTTTATCATGTTTTTGATGCGTGTTTGCACTAAATCATTTTCATATCAAAAACAAGTTCAGAAGCAATAGCCGCATCAAAAAAAACCCGTAACTTTATCCAAATTTAGCCATTTTTTAAGGAAAAGTGTACGAAGTTTTAGTTTTATGTCCATTGATGTCCCCAATGAACAGCCAGCCGCCAGGCGGGCTGTTCTGCTGTTATTATTATTATTTTAACACTAAACACAAAAGCTAACCAGTGGATCGGTCATTTTCGTATTTTCCTTCGAAATGTCTGGTGGACTCATGTAACGCAGTGTTCCAGCAAAAGTCCCAGTAAGGGGTTGGCTCGAAATCTTCACTAGTCCGAAATCTCCAATTTTCATTCGAAAGTCCTCCGTAACGAAAACACTAAAGCTTTTTAGAATTGCTTCATAGAATCGCTTTTCAGGATCGCTTTTTAGAATCGCTTTTTAGAACATAAAAATTTAAAGTGAGAACTTTTCTGGCTTAATATCTCGATGAATGATTTTGTGCTTCTGAAACATGTAATTTGTCGCATCAAAAATTTCTTTCGCCCAAACGATTACCGTTTTCATTGTATAGATGATGGATGGCTCGAAAATTACTAAAACCTTATTCAAAAGAAAAATTTGTTTACACATAAACCTTTTTCTAATGAGCCTCGTTCACAAAATTCCATAATAATTCCAATGCGATTCTTTTCTTCTTCAATACAAAGATCCAAATAATTGACAATATTTGAATGGCTTAACTTCTTCAAAATGGACCATTCTTTTTGAAAAGAATCATTTGCTTCAAAGTGAAGATATTTGACGACAGCCGGGCTTAAATTGAATATATTAGAAGTTTGAAGAAGTTTCTATCTGTTTGTGTGTGTTATCACATGTGTTAGCCAGTTGAGTTTCGCATTTAGGCTTCTCAAAATGCAAAAGTTGAAGAAAAATGGGTGAAAATTGAGGGACCAGTGGGCGGAATACCTCTAGCAAGTGCATTTTCTAGAGTTTTCGGCCACGCTAAATCGCTGGTAATATTTTTAGAATTTGTTTGTGACTTATTTCTTTATGGTCGAGGCAGATCTAGCTGATTTTCGGTCATAGCCAGTTAGGGGGGGGGGCTATAGTTGGAGGGCATTTCACAAAACATTTCGCGATTTTTAACAATATTCAAGACTCCTATATTTAATTAGGCTCTGACCACGCACCTTAGAGGCACGTGGCTCTTAGGCTATCACCTGATTCTCCTACAGCTGAGGTGGGTTTCGTACGTGGCTCCTAGCTAGAGCGAAACTCACCTCAGCCGTAAGAGAATCAGGCAAAGGCCTAAGAACGACGTGCCTCTAAGATGCGGAGTATAAGCCTGGGTTAATAACACGCAAACAACGCGGGAGCGGCAAAGAGGGAGGTACGTAACACGTATATACCATTAACAACACTCGAGGCAGCACCAAGCAGACGCTCAGCCAGTTCTCTGAGTCATAGTCTAGTGTAAGCGTAGTGTAGCAAGAAGAAGCTTTGAAAATATTATCAATCGATTTAGCGTGGCCGAAAACCCTAGAAAAAGTGTTTTTGGCTTGCCAGAGGCATTTTTGAAGCCCCGCCCACTGCTCCCCAACCCTTATAGCCTCAAAAATTGAACTTTTTCATGTTTAAATTTTTAAATATCACTTTTGCAAAGTCTAATTAAATGTTGGACTTTGAGAGACGAAAGAGAGAATCGGCATTATGCTTAAATTGCGATGGAAAGCCTTGTTTAAAAATCAAATGATAATTTAGATGGTAATTTAAAGAATTTTCACTAAAAGCCAAAATTCAATCATTAAAGGATTTCCACTAAAAGCCAAAATCAAATCAAAATTCACTCACGGATTGTAACCAATCAATTGATAGACATCGCCAAAACCCCGCCGCCAACTTTCCGTTCTTCATATTTTGGCATGAGTTTTGAGAAATATCAGCTAAAAATCAATTTTTAAAGAAGACTCGTAAAAATAAATGATAAGAAATGACGGAAAAGTTCTAAATTTTTCAAAAAACTTGAAGTTTTGAAAAAAGCTCAAACCTAAAAACCCTAAAATACTTAAAAATTAATTTATCGTGATCTTCCTTGTAAACACATTTAAAGAAAGAGTTGATTAAAAGAATGACAAATTTTCTCGCAAAAGTGTTCAGTGTAGCTTTCTCTGCGTCTCTGTGTTAGGAAGAAAAAGTTTCAAAAAGAAAAAGAAAAAAATCCAGTTACTAAACATAGCCGCCAAAAAGTTTCGCATTCGCAAATTTTCCACCTACTTCACCAAAAACGTATTAAAGCTGTTTTACTAATTAAAAGTTGTGCTGTTAAAAATAATTTTTAAAAGTAAATGTTACAAATCTAAGTTCTAATTCATTGTCATGATGCTCAAGCTAATTGTCTTGATGGTTGGAAACAGACCATTGCTATTATTTGTACTAACAGTTTTTTGAAAGCTTTTTCAAAGAGTCTCAGAATTTCACCAATTTTCTTGCCTTGATCCTTGGGAGACAATTGGATAACAATTGGAAAGACTTTAAGTAGTAGTAGTAAACACTTGCAGGTAAGTAGCTCAACTTTGGTACAACTTGATTTTGATACAACTGATATATATCACATATCAAGGTCTGATATATATCAGACCTGATATACTGATATTTAGTTCCCAGCTGTAGCTGCTTTGCGGCATTTGAGCCCCAACGGTTAAATAGCGCATAAAACCTCCCCCCAAGATGACAACAGATTTTTCCAACAGTTTAGGTCACCTAAACTGTTGGAAAAACCTGTTGTCATCTTGGGGGGAGGTTTTATGCGCTATTTAATAGAAATAGGAAAGACATACCCTTCTTCGCGTAAACCGTCTCGTCCGCTGGTATCTTGATTATCTAAATTAATAACTGGTAAATCATGTACTCAAATATTTACCGTTTTAACTCAAATATTTACCGTTGAAGGATGATTTGAATCGTTCCCACTAATCGAGACAGTTGGCTAAAGTGATTTCACTTTGTTTTTATATCAACATATGTCAACCGGTTCCACATGGTTCCACATTGTTTTGTATACTCTTTTGTATACTCTTTGTTTGGGTTCACTTTTTTGAGTCTGTAAATATATTGAGTCTGCTATCCCTCATTCATCCGCCTTCGTTTTTAAATAAATTTTTAAAAAAAATATATAAATATCATTTCATGAAGAAAACCTCGAAAAAACAAAGCTGATCCGAGGGTTGAGGTTCGATTTTGGCAAAGTTAGTTTTTTTAAAAATTCTTACTAAAAAACAATTTTATTGAATTCTAGGGTAATTTTTAACGCTGATTCGAAAAACATGGTTTCAGCACAGGTTTCTATACAAAAAACAAATAAAGTCCATCTTTTTGAAATTTGGAGCCAGAAGCATCTCAGTAAAAAGGCTGCAAAAACTTTGAAAGTTCGAAAAAGAAAATCGAAAAATGGCCTTTTCCATGCAATTCGCTGGATAATTAGCTTTCAATTGAGCTATTACACAATCAAATGGGATAAGTTTAAGACCCTCTTCCAAGAAATCGGCGGGAACTTTCTCTGGAACCTAATATTTGTATCAAATCATCAAAAAACAGCTAATTTTTGGAAACAATTCATGTTTTTAGAAACAACAACAATGTTTAGGAATACCACTCACTTTGGCAATAAAGGTTTTGATTGGACTACCTGCTCTCGTTTCAATGCTTCTAGCATTTGAAAATCCTCGTTTATTTTTGTTAACCTTAACAGGATTTTATCGTTGGGATGAAAGTACTCAAAAAAGATGGCTTCATTGAGTACTACGCCTCACGAAATGACACAGTTTGATCATGTCTGGATACAGCAAAGTTGCCCACCATTATCTTACTTGCAGTAACACGATTTTTCTCAGCCAGCACCAACTCTTTAAACAGATCATCGTTTTCGGCATCATCAGAGTATTAAAACTGTGTAAGGGAGTATCAAATCTGTGTAGACGTATAAAACGAGGGGGGTATTAATCGCGGTCGGGTAACCATAAAAATTTTTTTACGGCAACCAATTGTTTTTTATTTTAATATCGCTGATTCTATTATAAAAAGCATAAAAATCACCCGGCTAGAGTGATTTGATGGGTTTGATACCAAAATCCTGCTGATCGAATGTAAACTAACGGTTTGACTACGGTACTTTTCTCAAACCCATCAACTCACTCTAGCCGGGTGATTTTTATTCTTTTTATAATAAAATCAGAGATATTAAAATAAAAAACAAGTGGTTGCCGTAAAAAAATTTTTATGGTCACCCGGCCGCGATTCATACGCCCCCTCCCCGCCCGCCCCCGCCCCCCGAAAAAAATGGGGTGCGAACTTAGCAATTAAGGCTGTCCCCCACAATCGCACTCGATCTGGTGCACCTCATTTTGATTTTGATTAGGAAAATCCGGTCGATACCTTTCAAATGTCAATGTACAAGAATCTGATTTCTTTTCGCTTTTTGCATTTTGTGTTTTTACCCCTCACGTTGTCTTTGTGTCCCTCCATGTGCCTGAATTCGTTTTTTCTCTTCTTTTTTTTAGTTTCGCCTGTATTGCACTCCTAAAAACCGCCTTTATTCTCATCACTTTTTTTTCGTTTCGATTAGTTTTGTGTGGAGAGGGAAAGATGCAGGAAAGTGATGAGAATAAGGGCGGTTTTTAGGAGAGCAATAAAGGCGAAATTTTAATAGTGCCTCACTACATGTTTCGCCTTAATTTTTACCTTTTCCAGAGATGACGGAACAGCTTGGCAAGCAACAACGCTCAATCATGAGGGGGCATCAGTTGGAGACAGACGATCAGAATTTGGATGCAAGAGTCTACAGAGCCGGTCAACTCGAGGCGAACACCAACGGAGGTGACTCAATCATGGATATGGAGGTATTTTGCCTTTATTGTACGCCTTAATTACCGTATTCTCTCTAATAGTAGTGCACCCTGAGCCTTACTTAAATTCCTGTAAATCTCGAAAAGCGCTTATCAGAACTTATCGATGTGGGGTCGGAAAATGTAGCTGACGATCAGATCTAGCGGGGGATTAGAGTGTTGAGCTTTTGCGAAAACTTGGAAACCGTAAAATAGTCATCAGCGGGGTGCACTACTATTAGAGAAAATACGGTATATGCCTTAATTTTCGTTTTCTAGGTACGGGCTGTTGATTTGACTGATGTGGCCTGCAGAAATCGTGGAATGCCAATGACTGATCTCTTGGACGCGTTGCGTTGACACAGCCGACACGACACGGGCCAAAGACGGGCTCCATCAATGACTTCTGCACCTCGAAAAGAGTCAACACGTCAAGGAGACCCGTTACAGCCAAGACAAGGCCAATCCGAAAAATGTTACCCCAAACAATTAACTATAGATAACTATAGATTAGGGCTTTTTATCAGCCTTTATACGAGTGGGATAAAGGCTGATAGATTAGGGGTTTCTATCAGCCCGGCGAAGGCCAAGGCCCCGCCGGGCCTTTGGCCCACCCGCCCATTTTTGCCGCTCCCAGATAGGGGGTTCTAGGCCGGCGCAACCTCCGGTGGTAAGCGCGTTATATATAAAAAAAAAACTTTTTTGAGGGCCCGTCTTAGGGCCCAAAACCCGGGATAAAGGCTGATAAAAAAGGGGTTTTATAGTCCGACGAAAGGAGAACAAAAGTCAATGACGCTGCCGTCGACAAGTGCGCAAGAAAACACATCACAATGGCGTTCATATGGTTAAATGACTTTATGGTCGGCCTTAATTGTTGAGTATTTAGGAATCGAGCACGTCTTTTTAGCACGCGGTGGCTCGTATCAGAAGTGCGAAGAGCTGCTGAAAGAAGGCTTCACTGCCCATCAAGTCGAAATGATTGCGCCAAAGGTATCCCTTTACAGACCTTACACTCAATTACACTGCCTTAATTACAGATATGGGACCAACCCCGACACGCCCTCATGCGCATCGCAAACCACTACAAGCACGCTTTTGAGGAGATTGGACGCAATTTCTGGCTCATCCACGGCACGAAAAGCAGTGGGAAAACGACCTTCGCAAAATTCTGCATGTCAACGGGTTGGTCTTTTGATCTTCTGCCTTATTTATATGACTTAATTGAATTTATTTGCCTTAATTACATGCTGAAATATATGCCTTGCTTTTAGGAGCGCAAGTATCATATTGCCTCGTGGCGCACGGCACTTTTCAAACATATCGCGATGAGGAGGTCCTCATTTTCGACGAGGCCGCCCGGTTTGTGCCGAGAGGAGAAGGAGAAACGAGCAAGAAGGGCCGAAGCGAACCGTTATGGCAACTCGAGAACTTCCTTAAACTCGCCAGCGACGACCCCACCGAGTTAGTGCCTTTATTTGGTAGCCTTAATTATACAATTTTTTGTTTAGTTTAAACGTCAAGTTTGCGAAAGCGCCGTGCAAGGCTACTCAGGTGGTCGTGATCTGCAACGAAGACCCCTTCGAAGAATTTACACGCAAAGAGGACGGCACGTTTGAGGTGGACGAATGGGGCTGCCCTCGTCGCTCATATTTTATAATAAAATTATGAAATATGAGAATTCTTGAAACTTCACAATGACTCGACCTCTAGATCTTCATTTATCGGTCTTTTCAGACTAAATTCACAGAATTTCTTCTAGATTTTTTCCGAAAACATTTATACCTAAAATTCTAGACCTCAAATTGTTCTGAAACTTAAAGAAGCATAAAAAATGAGGTTATCTCGTATTAATTAAATCTCCTTTCGTCAAAGTTTATAAATTTTTGAATTTTATTGATTCGATTTGGTCTGACAAGGTCCTTGATATCAAGGTATACAGGGTGGCTGATAATTACGTGCGCCAAAGAAAACGCCATAATTTAATTTTCTTTCAAAGAAAATGTAAAAATCTTTATTTATATAATAGTTGTAACAAAAGCATTTAATAATCACAAGAAATTTTCGAAGTGGCCTCCATCCGCTTTGATACAGGCTTCAATTCGCTTCTTTACAGAATCGACGGTGCGGCGGAGATAATTTGCATCTAAGTCGTTCCAGATTTTGATCAATTCTCGACGTAAATCATTCAAATTGGTGATTTTTCTATTTCTCAATTGTTCTTCCATAAAACCCCAAACCGAAAAGTCCAACGGATTGAGATCCGGGCTGTTTGCAGGCCATTGATCCTTCGTCAAAAAAGAGCCAATTTTGGTTTCGAGAAAGCGAATTGTTGTTTTGGCTCCGTGGGCCGGCGCCCAATCTTGTTGAAGGGTCAAATTGGGATGGCTCCTCTTCCATGGCACCACAGCTTTCTCGAGAATCTCTTTTTGATAGACTTTTGCGTTAATCTTCACATTTTTATCGATAAAAACAAACGGGGTCTTGCCCGAAGCACTGATGCCACCCCAAACCATCAAACTTTTTGGAAACAGACCTTTTGTAGCGACTTTTCGTTTACGAGTGCTCTTGAGAGCTGGACTGAGAAGTTGACGGTGATTTTGTGAGTTTTTAGCCACTTCCAAAGTGAAAATCTTCTCATCTGACCAAAGAACATCGTCAATGCGCCGCACCTTGAAAAAAGCTCGCAATTTCTTGCATTTCTCCTTCCGGTTTTGCTTGGCTTGATCGGTGAGCACTTGCCCGTTTAACAGTCGATAACTTCGAAGTCCGAGCTCATTTTTCACTATCGATTGAACCGAGAAACGCGAAATTTGAAGCTGTTTTGCCATCTTATTCAAACTACGATCGTCTTTTCGCTCGATCCTCCTCTTGATGATCCCACGCATCTTTCGGGTGTTAACGGTCCTCTTTGGTCCTCTTCCGGGCTTGGACTGAACATGCCCCTCATCTTTCCATTGCTTTACGATCTTCTGGACGGTCCTCAGAGCCACCCCAAGCCTCGATGCGATCGACGAGTTCTTCATGCCGCTCGTCGCCAGCTGTGCGATTGCGTCCCGACTAGCGCACGTCTTTGTCATGACCTAGAAAACAACTTTTTTTAACAAAAAATTATTAGACCACGATAAAAAGAATATTAAAACACAAAAAGATGAGTAGTAATGCTTTATACATTGTTTAAAACTATGATGCTGATGCTGCGCGCACGTAATTGTCAGCCACCCTGTATATAGCGCATATATCAGGTCTGATATATATCAGACCTTAGTATTAAGGTCTGATATCTGGGTTTATAGCGCATAAAACCTCCCCCCCAAGATGACAACAGGTTCTTCTAACTTTATGTTCTTACACATGAGTATACAAGATAAATTGTACTTTTTTATAAACAAATTTAATGTGGGTCATTTTAAAACCAAGCTCAAGTCGATCTGGGAGTCGAGTTATAGAGTAATATAGAAAAGTGCCATTGTGACTATAGAAAAACGGCACTTTGGCGCACTACTTTTCAAGGGTGTTTTTCTCTATGTTTTTATTAATGAGTATACAAAACAAATTGCACTTTTCTCTAGTCAGATTTAATGAATTCTTTAACTGGTAAGCTTCTTTGGAGTTTTGACATGACGTTAGAACTGTCTATATCTCGACTTATGGTTGGTCTTAAAGCAATTTCGCTTAAGAAAATTTAAATTTGTTTTGTACACTAACTTGTAAGATTGGAGGGCTAATAATAGCGCTCTCCCGGCCAAGTGCTGCAATTTTGTTATTCGGATTTTGACCGGATTTCGATTCCGAATTCGGAATTTTCGAGCATTTTAAAAGGTACGAAGAGTTGCTTGTGTTGCTATGCTTATGTTGCTATGTACGAAGAGTTGCTATGCTTGTGAATTTACCAGATTATTTATAATCTTATTGAATTTCCATTTATTGATTCTCAGTTAATTCATATTCTAATTTTAAAATCTCAAACAAATTCTCGTTATTGATTCGACGTAATCCTCATTCAATCATTGAAGATGTTTTATCGGTTTCTGGTCGATTATGATGATACTTTATTCAGATAATAAAGTGAAACCCAATAAATCATAGAGAAATGCAAATCGGATCTAAATGTAGAGACAAAAGAAAGGTACTAAGATACAAGATAGAGTGAAAATGAAAATAATAAGATTACCTACGATTGAGAGGGAAATGGTTGCGGGTATCGATTTATGCAAATTTATGCAATCTCTTAATTATCAATTTATTGTTATTGTTCAAAGTTATTGTTGAATCTCTGTTTCCTGGATGGGCTCGATAGGAGTGATGCGAAGAGTGAACTTCTCTTCTCTAAAACTCGTTCACATTCAAAAGAATACTCCATTTTTTTTTTGATTGTTAGTAGTTATTGTTTATTAATGGTCAACTCGTAAACAAACTCGGGTACAAGGGTGAGGAAACACTTCATGGCTTGGTCTTCATTTTCACTTTGTCTCCTGTACTTGATCGCGATCAAAGGATTTGGCTGTGTTGGATCAGCTAACTGAAATAGTCTTATTTCGAACTCTGGTCTCGTGTTATTAATAATTTTTATCTAATAACAGCTTTAAACAGGATTTTTTACCTCTTCCAGAAGACTCTTTTTAGCGTTATAGTTGTAGAATGAGATCTGAAGCTTTCGCCCGGAAACCGAGTTGATGCGACACCAGTTCTAAAATAACAATCATTTCTGAAACCTGACCAAAACCAACTTTGATTGGATTTTTATTAAAATCGCTCAACCAGGCGCGAATGCCCTTCTTTGTGGGTTCAATGATTTCCAGTTGCACCAAAACGTCGTCCCTCCCCGGAACTTGCAGGTCGCCGTCGATCAGATTTTGATCAAAAGCTATTCCTAAACTTTTTTGAATAGATACCGTAATAATTCTGGTAGAAGATCATGGTCTTTTATTGGTGACGGATTTTTTATTAGAATTATTATGGTAGCTTTTTTCGACGTTCAAAGATTCCAATTAATGACGACAATAAAACTTACCGGCAAATTTGAGCAGTCCAACCGTCTCATCCGGGTATCGATCGGCATTCTCTTTGAGTTCCCGAGAACCGTGACAGGGACGCTCACTGGTGAACCACGGATTCCAGGTGATGCTAAAGGGCAAATTCGTCTCTTTAGTGGTTTGGTTTTGTAAATAACTTTAGAAAGATTCTCCGCGACTCACTTTTCCTTGGTTTCCTTGGTTTCCTTGGCTAAGTCCATACGAAGCCAGAAAAGTTTTATGAAATCGCGGCTTTGTTTCCAGGTTGCTCTAATCTCGAACCACGGAAACCAATTCATTTCTGGCTTCTAAAATTTTAATATTTTCAAAAGTTCAACATCAATCTACCTTTGTATATTCATGAAGAACTCTTTGAGCTTCATCGCTTCCAATGTCAATGTAGAAATGTGTTGTTTTTCCAGCGCGGATCGTAGTAGACCACTGAAAATGGTGCTCACTTTCAACATGTTCATCTTTGCGAGTGTAACTTTTTTATAATAGGAAAGCTTACGCCTTTTTTCTCTTGAGGATCCACGATTTTTTCTTCCTCTTTAGTTCTTTCAGCAATTCTTCTTCTTTCAGCAATTCTTCTTTTTGCAAGAAAAAGCACCAGTGAGCATCCACTTAACGAACTCAATCTCAATCTCCTGTTTGCTCATGTTTGTCAGAGCAAAAAGCACATAATGATGAACAATTCGGAGTTCTAAACACTTCTCTATACTCTATACTTTGCATTCTGTCTTATTCAAGTATTTTTCCGGTATGTCTCCGTGAGCCGACAGTTTCAATTATAAAGTAATATCATCAGCTCACCAGGCCCTTCTAAAACTCCGGAGAAAGCTTTGCGAAAGTCGAGATGTAGTTTGTCTGGAGACTCAAGACACTTAAGATAAGACTTACGAAGTGGTTTGAAGCCTAAATGAGTTGTGAAAAAAGCTGGCAAGTTTGCCATTTACCGAGGTCTTTTTCCTTAACCAGTATTTGTCTCTTCTTCGAGTAGCCCCGATGACCTTGTTTTTGTTTGAGGCGCCCTTTCGTTACGTGGATTTGTGGATTGAACGTTTCCACCGGAGGCAGAGCTGCTTGACGCAGATCCTGAACGTTACTGGGTGTTTAGGTTGATCAAGGCTAATCCTGAAACTTTCTATAGTCACAAAGTCATATCTTTTGCTGAAAACTTGCTCGCTGAGAGCCACTGCTAGCTTGGTAAGCTGGGACTACATCAAAAATTAACATACAACTAACAATCAGCGATTTTCCGTATTATGTGAAGTTTGAAGGCAAGTCTGGCGTCTTGCCACCAAATGAATTTTCCTTTAAATTTTTGCCCAATAAAATTTCATCTAGGGCATGAATGCCCTAGACGAATCATGCCAAGGTTGACGAGCTGAGAATTTACTTGTAATTTCAAATGCGACGCACCGGATAATGAGAGTTATAAGAGATGAAACGTTCTTCTTCGCCATCATCTTCATTTTGCACGGGTACCGATGGAGGAGTAATCTATACGCACGCTTTTAAAGGTCAACAAGAATTGAATGACTCACATTATTTGAATTTTTGTCTACATTTTTCTCGATTTTCTCCATCTGAAATGGATATCTGAATGGGTCGCGTACCTGAAAAATGTGACGGCTTTATACATAAAAGTGAGTGATGTTTAAGAGTAGGTATGAAAAGGTATGAAAGGTATGAAAATGAGTATGAAATGGGCAATTTAAGGTATGAAAATACAGAAGGAAATTTAAAGGAAATTCATTCTCATGGTCGATTTTATATGATGGACATGGCCTTGTTGCAAAAGGCCACTTTAAGTCGGTGACTTTCCTTTGTCAAAACGACTAAGATAGACAAATAAATAAAAATTCAAACAAAAATGAATCACCAAAAAACCAAAAAAAACAAAGATATTCAACTATAAACTGCTGCAAACCCAAAGATATTAGCTAGAAAGCTAGCTAGATTTCTAGCTAGATTTAGCTAGAAATTGGTTGTCAGGTTGGTTGTAAAATTGAAATGCAAATTTGGAGTTAATTTAAAATCTAGGAATCTAGGATCTAGGAATTTATTTTCCAATAAAATAGGTGTTGTCGTTTGGCTGGAGTCGGTGTCAATCTGTGTGCATCAATCTGCGTTAATGTGCTGTCAATCACTTACTATTCTCTCGGTGTATACTGATAAGGTGTCTGAAATCTGAAAGGTTTCTCAATTTCTGTTGTCTCGTTTTGCCCGGATAACACTTGAGCCTACAACGGGAAAACTCTGGAAAAAAATTCAGTAATGATTGTTGTTTTAGAACTGGTGTCGCATCAACTCGGGTATCGGGCGAAAGCTTCGGATCTCATTCTACAATTCTAACGCTAAAAAGAGTCTTCTGAAATAATGCTATTAAATAAACATTTTGTCCGGTTCCAAATTGGGCAAAGTTGTTCCATCAATCAGAATGGGGAAACTATTAAGAGTTTGATTTCCTAAAGGAAAAAGTGTTGACTACAGCTTAGCCTAAGCAATTTCTGAAGTTTTACCGTATGATGTGTCATCAAACAAAAAAAAAACAATCAAACAACAAACATTTATCGTAATCACTTTGAATGATTGAGTGAGATCGATCAAGAAATTCACATTGCCATCAGTGTTGCTGATGATCGTGACCTAAAAAGCTGTATGATCTAAAGGCAATAAAAGTTAAATCTCATGTACCTCATTTGTGATGATTTGCTCTCTATGAATGGCAAACGACAGTGTTTTTTCATCTAATATAATATTTCTTACAGCTGCACTGAAAGTCAGAAGAACAATCGAAATGATTAAACGAATGATCACTTTATCATCTGCATATCTGAATCTGAATAGAATATCATCATAATCGACCAGAAACCGATAAATCATCTTCAATGATTGAATCAGGATTATGTCGAATCAATAACGAGGATTTGTTTGGGATTTTAAAATTTGTTGTGCAATCGTAGTTGACCGTTATATTCTCGTTTATGGCAAATGATCTGAAATTTTGAGATTTTCAAGTAAATAATGCTATTAAATAAACATTTTTTCCGGTTCCCAATTGGGTAAAGTTGTTCCATCAATCGGAATGGGGAAACAATTAAGACTTTGATTTCCTAAAAAAAAGCCGTGACTACAGCTTAGTCTAAGTAATTTCTAAAGTTTTACCGTATGATCTGACATCCTTCTTTTTTTGGCGTCTCTCCACCTAGCCTTTTCGTAAACCGGCGACGTTCCGCGGTCACATTCTGGGTTCGCAATTTGATTTATGATCAAACAAATCAAACATTTATCGGTAATCACTTTAAAGTTTTGACTCTAAAATCTCTAAAATCGCGTAGTCGTTAATTGTTTTGCCAATAATTTGTTGAAAATCAAAGATAAACTGAAATATTGAAGTCATTCAATAGCCTTGAATCTCCTCTTGGAAACTACATAGTAAACAAACAAATAAACAAAGCTACTGAAAACTTTCTGTGAAATCAATAACAAAATTCTTAAAAACTTGAGTTACCCAAAAACACCAAAAATACCGTATTCTCTCTAATAGTGATTTTCTAATGATGATTTTTAAAAATCTGTATTTCAAGAACGAATGGATCTTATTGAAAACGGTTCCAATTGAAGTCGAAAGTAGTAAATCAAAATAGATTCTCCAAAAATGATTTACTATCGAGAGTTTTGCCTAATCAGTCCTAAAAACATTAAAAACGCTGTGAATAAGCTGATAAATACCATTTTGTGGCTTTAACACGACGTTTAAATGCTTAAACACTAGTAAACACTAGGCTTTGCGAGAATTCAACTTTTCAAAACTGTTTTTAATGACTAGAAAATTAGAATAGCATCTGATTGGAAGCAATAGTGCAAGCATATAAGCAGTTGTAAGCTTTTTTAAAGTAAATAAAGTAGCTTTTAAAGTATGCGAACTTTGGCAAAAGTTAGTGATTTACTATGAGATTTACTTCCTAAAAAACTCTTAATAATAAGTAATGAAATGGATTTGAATGGATTTGCTGAATTTGCTGTTGAATGCTCTTTTTCGCTTTCGGTTTCAATCGTTCGGCTGAAATTTTGCTTGGATAGTAAATAAAATGTAAATTTTGCAGCCGCCAATGCAAAATTTTGCTTAAAAATCAATGATTTACTATCGAGCGTTAAATACACATGTTTACCATTGGAGGGATTCTCCCAAAGTGATTTACTATCGAGCGTGATTTAATATCGAGCGTGATTTACTATTGAGCGTGATTACTATTGAGCGTGATTACTATTGAGCGTGATTTACTATCGAGCGTGATTACTATTGAGCGTGATTTACTATCGAGCGTGATTTACTATTGAGCGTGATTACTATTGAGCGTGATTACTATTGAGCGTGATTTACTATTGAGCGTGATTACTATTGAGCGTGATTACTATTGAGCGTGATTTACTATCGAGCGTGATTTACTATTGAGCGTGATTACTATTGAGCGTGATTTACTATTGAGCGTGATTACTATTGAGCGTGATTACTATTGAGCGTGATTTACTATTGAGCGTGATTACTATTGAGCGTGATTTACTATTGAGCGTGATTACTATTGAGCGTGATTACTATTGAGCGTGATTTACTATTGAGCGTGATTACTATTGAGCGTGATTACTATTGAGCGTGATTACTATTGAGCGTGATTACTATTGAGCGTGATTTACTATCGAATGATTTATTATCGAGTGATTCACTATCGAATGTAATTTACTATCGAGTGATTTACTATTGAGCACTATAAATTTATAGTTCTGAAATTGATCTGAAATTTGTAATTTAATTTGAAATTTGATTTGAAAGTGATTAGAAATTAATCTGAAATTGATCTGAAATTTGAAATTTGATTAGAAATTGATTTGAAATTGGTCTGAAAATTGAAATTTCATTTGAAATTTGATTAGAAATTAATCTGAAATTGGTCTGGAAATTGAAATTTGATTACTATATCTACATCATTTTCTACAGGAACCCACGTGCAATATCCTTAAGAATTCGTGCTTTAAACAATCATCAGCTGTCGGCCTTTTCATCATATCAGGCTCGAGCATCATTTTGATCAAGTCTCGGAACTCTTCACCTTGAAATACCTAGCCTTGAAAGTAGGAATAAGCTTTATCTCTGTCTCTTTGCGCTTAAATCGATCGCTGTTATCATTGTCCCCGTTTTTGTGGCAAAAGGAAAATGGCTGAGACTGTGAGCTTTCGGCGTTTTGATTAAGCGCCGAGGACCCAAAAGTCTCATAAAACATTCTTTTAACGGAAGAAAAATGAAAAATTTGTTTTATGGGGCTTTTGGGTGCTGGAAGTTTAAGGCTGTAAAGATTAAGGTTTGTTTTATTTCAAAAGCAAAACGCCGAAAGCTCACAGTCTCAGCCATTTTCCTTTTGCCACAAAAACGGGGACATAACATGACAACAGCGATCAATTTAAGCGCGAAACGACAGAGATAAAACTATTTCCTACTTTCAAGGCTATTGATTTAAGCAAATTTATGCAACCGCTTAATTATCAGCTTTCGCGAGTTGACCAATAATAAACAATAACTACTAACAATCGGTTGTGTTCAAAAAAAATGGAGTATTCTTTTGAATGTGAACGAGTTTTAGAGAAGAGCAAGAGGTAAAATTCGCTCTTCGCATCACCGAGGCTCCTATCGAGCTCAGCCAGGAAACAGATTTTCAACAATATTGAATCATAGAAAGTTAATAATTAAGACGTTGCATAAATTTACATAAATTGATAACCGCAACCATTTTCCTTTCAATCGTAGGTAATCTTATTATTTGCATTTTCACTCTATCTTGTATTTTCGTACCTTTCTTTTGTCTCTACATTTATGACCCGATGTGCATTTCTCTATGATTTATTGGGTTTCACTTCATCATCTGAATATCTGAATCTGAATAGAATATCATCATAATCGACCAAAAATTGATTAAGCATCTTCAATGATTGAATCAGGATTATTTCGAATCAATAACGAGGATTTGTTTGAGATTTCAAAATTTCTTGTGTAATAATAGTTGACTGTTATGGCAAATCGACTGCAATTTTGAGATTTTCAAGAAATAATGCTATTAAATAAACATTTTGTCCGGTTCCCAATTGGGTAAAATTGTTCCATCAATCAGAATGGGGAAACTATTACGAGTTTGATTTCCGAAAAGAAAAAGCGTTGACTACAGCTTAGCCTAAGCAACTTCTGAAGTTTTACCGTAGGATGTGACATCAAACAAAAAGTTAACACATCTGTCGGTAATCGCTTTAAAGTATGCGAAATGAATGCCCAAAGTATGTCCAAAGTATTCCCAAAGTAGGCGGGATTTAAGCACAAAGTATTTAAGCCCAAAGTATTTAAGCCCCAAGTTATTTTTCCCGACTGCTACCGCTACTGCTTTACACTGACAGCCGTATAGGAAGCATGAATGGCCTTCTTTTGTACGTAACCGGATTACATTATCCTCCCTTTGGGCTCCGGCTCCTGTCCTCTGTCCGCGGCCTGACAGCCGTTTAGATGGGAGAAGTTTGGACACCCCGTTGGATGGACCGTGAGTTTGTTAATCCGACTGGGGATCTGATTAATCTCTTACGCATCAACAAAGCATAGCTTCGGAGCTTTCTCCTACTTACCCGCACCTCAGAAAGCTGAACATTGTTTCAGCGGGAGTCGGTGTTTCAGCTTTCATGATTGTCGAGCTTTCATTGAGCCCCCTGAACTACGAAAGAACCCCTTCTAGAATAAGCAATTAAGTTCCCGGGAAAACCACTTCTCTACAATTTTTCTTTTCTTATGTTCAAATGTTTAATAAGCTTATTATATTTCATTTTATCTATTAAAAATGTTTCATTGTCACTTTTTCATACATGAATAAAGTATTAATATTTACAAAATAAGACTAGCATTTGAAAATCACTGAAAAGATAAAAGGAAGCAGATAAAGGTAATGAAAGAGAAGATTGCGAAAGTAGGAGCTGAACTTTCTCGTTGAAATGGTTGTGATGGTTGGGGTGGAAGGGCATTTCCTTGATTGCAATCATCGCCCATGCAACAATAGCCAACAGCGTAGCCCAAGTCAAAGTATCCAGGGCTCTGAAAAAGCTAGATTTACATTAATAATTTTGGATTTTCTAGACAAACCAAGAAGTACAGTAAAAGCTAAATTGTCTAATAAAACGTGCTTTTTAAGAGCGGAACAACACTGTCTATGTTTTCTTCTATGTTTTGAGATTTCTATTCAATTCTTACTTCGCAAAGGTCCACATCATATCTGCACGCACATCCCCAATGAAAATCTTTCTGAAAACTTGTTTCAAAGTGTTGTATTTAGAATTTAAGTTTCACCTGAACAACAAAATGACCAGCAAAACAGAAAGAGCCGCATTCGCATCGCTCGATTCTCTAGAATTGATTGTTTGATTTGATTGTTATTCAAGAATCTTAAGATTAAGATTTAATATTCTTTTGGCAATTCTTTTCGCAATTCTTTTCGCAATTCTTTTCGCAATCCTTTTCGCAATTCTTTTGGCAATTCTTTTTTCTAAAAAAGAACCTATCTACAAAACTTTCTTCTCATCTGCGTTTTCTAAAAGATATCGATAAGGAATGCTAATTGAATAATACAAAAATTGAGCTGATCAAAGGAAAACTGAAGGACAGATTATGATCTAAAATAGAATGCCGTAATTGTAATTCTAGAACGTAATCTGGCCTTCAGTTTTCATTCAATCTCCTCAATTTTCGATAAGGAATGCTAAGAATACAAAAATTGAGCTGAAAACTGAAAACTGGAGGACAGATTACGATCTAAAATAAAATGTCATTTAGAAAACCCAGAGAAGAACGCTTTCAGTAACCCAGAGAAGAACGCTCCATTTAGAAAACCCAGAGAAGAACGCTCCAGTTTTCCCTTGAGCTGATCAAGGAAAAACTGGAGGGCAGCTTATGATCTATAGAATGCCGTAATCGTAATCTGGCCTTCAGTTTTCATTCAATCTCCTCAATTTTCGATAAGGAATACTAATTCAATAATCAGAAAATTGAGCTGACCAAGGGAAAACCAAGTCGTATGCAAGTGATCTTGCGCCCTCAAGAAACCGAAGTGATCCGGCTTTGGCAACTCGCTAGGATTCACCCAACGAGCAAGGCCATCTGATAGGGCATAAGCTGTAGCGTTACCACTACATAAAAGTGCCTCCCGACACCGAGAGAGCAAAGTTATCATTGCCTTGACTAGGTGGGATTCTAACTTAGAGGCGTTCAGTTATAATCCCGCAGGACAGATTATGATCTAAAATAGAACTGGAGGACAGATTATGATCTAAACTGAATGCCATTTAGAAAACCCAGAACAGAACGCTATCAGTAAATATAGAAAGCCAAAATTACGATTTACCGCTTCAGGAATCAAATCAGGTGTATTTTGAACAGCTGAAAGGCACTCCAATGACATATAAGCTTTGAAGAAAAAAGAGAGTAAAAGTAGTAACTTCATCTAAAAGATTTTTACAATCTAAAGCTTCATCTAAAGCTTCATCTAAAGCTGAAAACGAATCTGAAAATGTTTTTGAAAATGTTTTTTCAATTTTTCAATCCATTTTCAAGTTATTTATTCGTTTCTTTCAAATAATCACCTCTATTCATTCAATTGAAAGTCGAATTATGAGTCAGAAACCTAAATAATCTAAAACATTTTGCTTTTAGAAAACAAAAGAATCTTTTTCAACTATTCAATTACTCAACTTTTTTTTAAAAATGTTGCTTATTCTAGGTTGATTTAAATGAAATTCGAATTCAAAAGAAGAATTTCGAATTCGTCCTAAGACTTTCTTCTTAAGATACTTTGTTTTTCACAAACAAACAAGTCAAAAAAACATAAACAGGTTAAAAAAACAAATAGACCTGTTTATAATCACAGGATAAACGGGTCTGATTGTTTTTTTCATCGTTAACATCCCTTCAACGTTGCTTCAAATTGCGGATTCCCTTATCGAAGAACTCTTGATTCTATGATTGAAAGTAATCCACTCAAATCCCGACCTCTTGAATTCTTAAACTGACAATGTGTAAGAGAATGTTGCATCGAGCTGAAGACGTAAAAATCGGGCCGTGATAAGTCGGGACTTATGGCAGATGCGGTAAGACTTTTCATCCTAATTCCTTTAACTCCATACAAGAAGCTTTCACTGTGTGAGCACCATCGCTATAAAATTTCTCCAGCGTTGCTTCAGATTGTGGATCTCCTTATCGAAAAACCCTTGATTCTGTGATTGAAAGTAGTTGGTCACCCAAAGACCAAATACGCATTCTTAAACTGGCAATTCTCAAGGGAATTTTGCATCGATTTGAAGAGCTGAAAATTAGATGATGATAAGTCTGGAATATATGCCGCATAAGATCTTTTATCCTGATTCCTTTAGCTTCATTTCAACTTCAAAAGCTTTCGCCTGCTGGCGCAGTGAAAGCTCTGAATTCAAAAGTGTAAAATAAAGTAAATATCCAATAGACAAAAGAAAATCAAATAAGTTTTTCCGATTTAAAAAATAAAGCATTTTATACCGAACGAAATTTCTTTTGCATCTAGTATAAATTATTGGATACAGTCTGAAAATTGTCAAAAAAAAGTTCATAGAAAGGACTAAGTCTGTGAAAAGGCTTTAAAAGTCAAAGAATAAACCAAACAATGGGCAGGTTAAGTCCCAATGAGATCAGGATGAGAATAGAAATAAGATATTGGCACAGGTTAAACTAGAGCCAAGAAAGATTTCCTCCAGAATCCCAATCAGAATTGAAACCAGGTCAGATTCAGAAACAAAGCCAAGCTTGAGTCAGTGCCAGGGTCATGATCAGACTAGACTTAGTCTGATCAGACTTAGGCTAGTCTGATCCTCAGCTGACCAAGCTTGAGCCAGTCCATGGCCAGTTCCATGGCCAGTTCCATGGCCAGTTCCATGGCCAGTTCCATGGCCAGTTCCGGGGCCAGTTCCATGGCCAGTTCCATGGCCAGTTCCATGGCCAGTTTCATGGCCAGTTTCATGGTCAGTTCAACGCATTTCAGTGTCAGGAGCGGCTAAGAATCAAAGCCGGATCAGGTCAGAAACAGATTTTTTTCTGAAACCTGCTTTTTTCTGTTTTCAAAGTACTTCAATATCCTTTTTTTATGATTATCAAATATTGCTTTATTTCAAAAAGTCAGAAGTTTTGCTAATCCAATAGTTAAAAATGGAAAGATTCCAAGTGAAGAGTTTTCAATGTTTTTCGGTGTCGTAGTTTGCTGAGGATCACCATTGCAAAGATCCTCTGTGCAGCAGGTTGTCGTGTTTTTAGGAGGCTGAAAATTGTAGTTAGAAGTTAACAAGTTAAACAAAAGTCTAACAAAACTATCACTTATCACTTACAGAGCAGAAATCGCGCTGGCTGTTATCGACCAGCACATTGCAGCCACACATTCTCACGTAATTACCCTGAAAATTGCTCTGGAAAGGAAAGAAAGACTAAAATAGAACTAAAGAAGTATTTTAACAAGGCTTTTATAAACTGTTTTCTAAAAAATCCCTTAGAAAGGCTACCGTAATCTGGCGTTCTTTGATGATACCACTTTTTACTGCTTAGCCATTTAGGTTTGAATAAGAAGATTTTAGAAAACGTACGGTAACTATTTCCAAAGCGCACTAGATAATAAATTGTAGGAAATAGTTGAATCAGTATGTTGTTCACAGTTTTGAATAGAAGCTCTGAACCAAAACAAACCTCAAAGAAAATCTTGGCACACGAATTACCGCAGAGACATTGCGTTTTGATTATCTGAAAAGTAGATATAGTAGATAGTCTTACAATTAGTAGATAGTCCAGATCTGATGATCTTACAATTAGTAGATAGTCCAGACCTGCTTGCCCTGATATTTTGACTAATCTAGACTCTGATCCTTGTTCCCCTTGCCCAGTCTAGTCCCAGCAATGGCTCTGGCCTGACCCGGGTCTGACCTGGCCCAGATCTGCCCTACTTTAGTTAGATTCCAGCTCTAACCGGACTTTGACCCATTCTAATTCTAATTCTAGCTGGGCCTGACCTGGCTGTCCTTCTAGCTGCCCAAACCTATCGCCAACTATGACTAACCTGTTTCTAGCCCTAGCTAACTTTGGCTTTAGCTCTGGTCTGGCTAACTTTACCCTGACCCTGGCTTAGTCTTTGGTTTTAAGTCTTGCATAGAATTCAGAAGCCAAGTCGAATCAGTCAATCATTAATTTAAGAGTAAGTGTACTTGGCCAAGAACTTCTAGACTTCTGGCTTGACGTTGGTTTTGGCTTTACCCTACAATTCACGTTACTTTATTCTAAAACCTTATTTTAAACTAATAACCCATCAATAATCAGTATATTATCCAAATTATAAGAAGCTACAGTAATCCTTTAGATCAAGGATAAAAATACCGTGTTATATGCCTTATTTCCACTGTTTCCTTGTGTATAACATTTGATTGAATAAGAAACGTCAAAGAAAAAGCACAAAAATAAAGTAATTTTCATCGAAATCATGGTATTCTAAAGTTTTCACAGGGTAAAATGTCCAATTTTCAAAATCAGATCACTTTATGACATCTGTTTTGCTGGGAAATTATTCATATAGTGATTCATTTCTTCTGAAAGTAACCTTTTTGAAAAACCTTTCAAAATTTCAAATGTTTCAATTCCTTTTGACGCACGTAAGTGAATTTTAATGATATTTTTGAAAATGAATCATGAATGTTTACTCAAAACAGTTTCAAATTAGTTTACTTAACATAAATCTGGTTTTTTTTACAAAATCTCATAGAAAAGATAAAAGTAAATTGAAAGTATCGATTGCGGTAATTGAGAAAGTTTATCTTTTCTTTTTACAGTTACAATTACAGTTTCTGGCTGGCATTGACGCTTCGTCGATAGTCAAAATACTAGAAAAGTCGGGAGTGGAACAAATGCGACCTTTTTTTGCGCACCCGGCCATTTGCGCACCTGGCCCATTAGTGCACCTTTTTTCGCGTTTTAAAAAAGCTCTAAAAAGCTAATATTAACCAATTTCTATTCCAAAAGTTGTTTTTCTAGGTAATTTGAGGGTGTAGAATCGAAATTTTGACATAACAGAGCGTGTGGAATCAATTTGAAAGACAAAACGGGTAGGTCAAATTACAGAAAATGGTCGATTTTTCTCTTTGTATAACTCCGTCCGTTCGCTTCCACAAGCTCTGATATGTAAAAATTTCGATTCTACGCCCTAGAATTATCTAGAAAAACAACTTTTGGAATAGAAATTGGTTAATATTAGCTTTTTAAAGCTTTTTTAAAACGCGACAAAAAGGTGCGCTAATGGGCCAGGTGCGGAAAAAAGGTGCGCAAATGGCCGCAAATGGCAAATGGCCGCAAAAAAGGTCGCATTTGTCCCACTCCCGAAAAGTCTTTAAAAGTCAGAAAATTAGATGAATTAGCTAAAATTTTAGACAAACTCTCTAAAAAGAATTTAGAAGCTTAATGGTAGTTTAAAATAGTATTTATAATTTTACAGTTTATTAGTAAAGAAAGAAATGGCAACGATATGTATTACAAATAGCGTTCGCGTGAAGAAAAGCATCAAATCCCGAAAAAAGCAGCAAAACTTCAAACCCTAAAAGAGTGAGAAGCCAAGTTCCACTGAAAACCAAAAAAGAAATTTGAGGGAGAGAATCAGACGAAAAAGCGACGCAAACTAAATGCAAATAAGAATGTAATTTTTGAAAAGAACGGACGGGACCATTCCCTTTACTAGGAAATGTTGTCAACTGCACGATCATCGACCTACACCAACAGCAATGGATATCTGGCAATGGATATCTCTATGGATATCTCTAATGGAATGTTGTCAAGTTAAGGTAGGCTTTTCGAATAAAACCAATTCTATCTAATAGAGTTTTTTCCGCTGATTCTGAATCCGATATTAACTTTTCTGGAAGAGCTCTGTAACGCGAGATATTTGGCGTACAAAATTTGGCCCCAATTTCGGTAGGTTTATAAGGTAACGCCCTCCCTCAAATGTGAGCTGGTGGCCTAATGGATAGTGTGGCACGTGATTTTTTTTATTTGTTGCTGGTTCGAATCCTAAACCTAAAGTTTTTTGCTTTTTTTTGCAAAACATTTCAAAACACTTTTCATGATTTTGCAAAAGCAAATAACTCTCTTTCATAAACTTCAAAAAACACAATTTGTTTACTTTCTGGAAATTTTGAAATACCGTATTTTCTCTAATAGTAGTGCACCCTGAGCGTCCCCTAAATTTCTCGAAATCTCGAGAACCGCTTATCAGAACCTATCGATGTGGGGGATTAGAGCGTTGAGCTTCTGCAAAAGTTTGGAAACCGTAAAATAGTCATCAACTCAGCTCGACCCGGTGCACTACTATTAGAGGAAATCCGGTATTCAAAGAACAGAAATCAATTCAACTAACATAACAACTAAAGCGAAAGAACCAAATCCTTATTTCAAATGATTGTAGTGAAGTTTGATGTAGAACTTGAACTTTATTAGCTAAGTCTTTTATTAGCTATTAGCTGAATATTTTTAGCACGAAGGCAACACGGAAAGTCTGAACTGTTGCAAGGATCTATAATCAGCGATCATTCAAATGAATTTAGCTGTAATAAATTGAGAACCTGGAAATAAAGATTTCTTTTTTAAAGTATTGTGATGACTTTAAACTCAAAGTACACCTAATTTCTAAACTTAAAATTTTACAAATACTGACAAAACAGAAACCCTTTCCTTTCTGGGATTTACTGACACCTCAATTCGTCTTTTATTTACTGAAATAGCAGCTATATAGACTTGTAAATGTACTTATATAAATACTGTAATAGTACCCCACCGCCCTCGTGCAGTCGCGTAGTCGCAAAAGTTTTTTAGCATTTCAAAGCACCGGTGCTTTCAAAAAATGCGTCTTTGATATCAAAAAATAGCCCTGAATTTCAGCTATTTTTTGAGATCTAAGCGAGCATTGTAGCATAAACCAGTGTCAAGAAAAACTCGTTCAAATCTAGACTACGCAACACTCTGCACCGTCATTATGGGGATGGGGTACTATTACAGTATTTACGTTATGTAAGTGTAAATGTTTTGTGCTCAAAATATAAACTGAATTGATTAGTTTATTAACAAAAATTAGTTTATTAACATTTATCATAAAATTGAATAAATTTTCCTAAACAAAAATCCATGAAATGGTAATGGTGAGCAAAGAAATGAGAAAAATGCTAGCTGTCCTTTTTGTGGCTTTAGTAGTGTCTTCATAATGAAAAGCTTTCGCATTGCAGAGTTCTCCTTTACAGCAATTAACCATCGTCACTCCACCAGCCACTTCTGATTTACCTTCTTTCTAAAAAAGCTTTTATCTCAATTTCTAACACTTCTTTCTCTTTCTATTGGGTTGGGGAGAATGAGTCGGCGCCGAACTTTAAAGGGACTTTTTGCACACATAAAGCCTTCTTTAAACATACGTTTGGTTTCATCAAAAGGATCCACTATTTCCCTACAAAATCACTTTTGAGAGATTCCACAAAGCTTTTCTTTCGTGGAGTTTATGAACTTCCAAACGCAGCTGGTTAAAATGGCAAAGAGTCCGACTCATCATTTGAACAGTTTCTTTCACATAAACCTTCTTTGGTGTTTATATAAAAAAGATAGAGCACATTCAATTACTTAAGTTGCCAAATTTGCAGGAAGATCCCACCAATGGTTTTTTCTAGATGACAGTTTGTAGTTTTTGTCAAAAAATGGCTTTTTCTTGAGCGGAGGCGCTGTTTGAATTTTCTTTTAAATGTGATTTTGTAGAGAATTAGTTAACCATTCTACTCATATCAAACGCATATTATTTGACGAAGTCGAATAGAAGTTTTAGACATTTTTTTGATTTTCGGCGCCGACTCATTCTCCCCAACCCAATACTTGCCTCTACAGGATGATCAATAAATATGGAAAGCCTTTTTTACTTCCTTTTCTTTAATTGAGGCAATTGTTGAAGATAAGGCAATCGTTGAATATACTTAATATAAAACTTACTACAAATATTTTTGACAAAAATAAATCAAAGTTCCCTTCAGTTCTCCAAAAAATACACGAAAACCTGCTAAAGCTTTTGCTGAAATTCATCAGAACCGATTTTAACCAAGCTCTATTCGCCAAAGAAAAGCTCATTCAAATAGAAATTAATTTGAATAAATGTAATGAACGAAATACAAGCAAAACTTTGTTAAATGTTAGTTATTTCGGATTTCAATAATAATTTTTCCTAGAAATGTTGCTTGTTCGCAACGATTAATGCAACCACCAGGGGCTGTAAACTTTTTAGAATGCTGACGGGAACACGTTCAAATCTGATTGTTAAGCTGATTGTTAAGTTTTCATTTCTAAATGCTCATAAAAGTTTCTGAACATCTCTAGGTTCTTGAAGCCGACAAGTCCATGGTCTAGGACAAAGCTTCAAATTCGTTTCCATAATTACTTGTCACCCTGTATTTTTATTCAATCGTTTTTTTTATATCTTCCATTCTTTCTCATCATCATTCTCATCATTCTTTGTGAATCTTTACAGAATCAGAGAAAAAGGATAGATTGGATAAAAGCAGAGATTACGGTAGAAAGAGAAAGGGGACACGTTTTAGAAAATTCTAAAATCTCGTTTCATCTAAGTCTAAATTGGTTAGAATTTGTTACCGAGCAAATTTGAACAGGTTGAGCTTCGGTACCAAGACAACCGCACGACCAGTAGTACAAATTCTGAAAATGCTTTTTGATTGATGAATGAAATGATTTGATGAATAAAAACTTGGCTTTTTTATTTCCAAAAACGAACCACATTGTTGACTCCAGTCGACCCTCCGATGTAACCCGTTAAACAGTAGTCTCCGCATTCACATTGGTACTGCTTGACGCTCTGACTCTAGAAAATTTTCAGCTAAATCATAAATATTTCAGAAATTCTGTACTTTGTTCTAAATACTTTTCAAAAAAGAAAGCTTTTTAAGCAATTTTTTTGATTTCAAAGCCCGCCTCTTGACCGGATAGCTGTTAAGATTTGCCCTAGCTACTGTAACCAACAATAAATGCACCATATTCTAGCTTAATTGGCTTTTTATGTGCCTTCAAAGTTATATTAATAGAAATTAAGTGGGTAATTTTGAGCAGAATTAATTATATATTGGGTTGTCCAGAGTTTCTTACTATTTTTACTATTTTTTACTTTTTTACTAAATTTCTCAAGATACCGAAATCAAGAAAAAGATGTATATGAGTATTATTCGAAAGCTGAAGATCTCCTCTACATTTTGATATAAAAAGTTTTGAATTCGTTCAGCTTTTGGGCAAATTAACTGCACAGAAGAAGAGGTGGCCAAAAAATGGAAGGGTGCCTTTGGATCAAGACCTTTTCTCTACAATTCGGTTTATTTTCTCTACAATTTGGTTCCTTTTCTCTACAATTTGGTTCATTTTCTCTACAATTTGGTTCCTTTTCTCTACAAAATGGAAGGGTGCCTTTGGCTCAAGTTTTGGCTCTGCTCAAATTGAGTTAACCGTTTGATGTTTGGCCAATAGATATATCAATACAACTTTTTTTTAAATATAACAATTTCAGAGCATCTTTACTTTTCTTTTCTGGGCGGTTATTTTACACCATAAAACTTGAGGAATAGCTCAGCTGAAAGATGGGTTTTTTCGAAAACGACCTCTCCCTTTCTGCAGTCAATTTCCTAAAAAATTCAATGAATTCAAAAACTTCTTTATTCCAAAATGTAGAGGAGATCTTCAGCTTTCGAATGATATATAACACTCATATACATCTGTTCGATATCTTGAGAAATTTACAAAATAGTAAAAACGCGGATTCATAACTGGACAGCCCCATAGAAGAGGCAAATGATGTGCTAAACGGTAAACTGGACACGATTTAAGCGCTTTATTCGAGAAAAATTCGATTTAGAACCGAAGAGTATTTACTGGGACGAGTTGATGAGTACTAAATGAATAAAAAAGCACTAAAATATGAATTATTAAAAGATTTCTCACTGTAGTGTCAACCGTGGTCTCATTCGCGGTGGCGCCCACCCAGCACTTTACCGCGGCCTTGGTTGGCGAGATGAGGAAAAGTGCAATGAAAAGCAAGAATCTCATAACTAAATTGTTGCAAAATAAAGTTTCATGTAAAATTTATTTAATTTACAAATAATAACTGCTAGAAGAAGTATAGGAAAAGAAAATTTCAGCTTAAGTATCAAGGTACGAAATCTAATGAAAAGAAAAATAGATGAAAAAGAACCGAATACTGTCTAAAATTCTTCAAAAAAACATTTAAATGCACAAAATTCTCACAAGAATTGATAGGTTATTTGGAGAGATTTAAAATTCTTCTTTCAAAGATTATTCCTTATCGGTGAAAAAAAGCCGTATCATCAGGGTTTTGCTGGATTTTTGATGATTCATTGTAAAGTAGCGTAGCAAAAAAATTTAGAATATATTTCGCAAAAAGTTTGACACCTTTGACGTCATTGAATCGGAGTTGTCATTCGAGTGTTCTTTGCTTTCAGGATGAATTCAGATTTTGTTAGATGACTTTGTTGTGTTAAAGGCTAATATGTAGTACGCAGGCTTGGGCAACAGTATTGGTGCACCAAATAGTACTGGTGCGTACTGTACATAGTACAGAGATATCAACAAATCCCCATTGCTGTTTTTGCAAGAAAGCACTGTTGATGATAGAAGTAGCTGAACACTCGACTTTAGCCCATTTTGGAAGGCAGCGTCTCGTTTTCTAGAGATGCTGCCTTCCAAAATGGGCTAAAGCTAAAGCAAAGCATCTCTAGAAAACGAGATGCTCTCTCTTTTATTTACTGGATAATAAATATTCTAATAAAAGAATGCGTCTTTTATTCTCTCGATTGAGTTCTAGATGCGTCTTTTATTATTTCATTAATTTGTGCTTAGGCTTAGGCATCAAAGTAGTAATAAAAAGGGTTTTAAACCTAATATTTCAATAAAGATATGTAAGTAACAAGAAAGAAAAACAATGTAAAAACAACAGTAAATTTTTTGCAAACAAAACAAACAAGAAAAAAAACAGCATTGTTCAATTTAAGTCCAAAGTGCTTTATCGAAATTTTCTTTGTTGACTTCATCTCCAAGGTTTTCTAGATCTAAATCAATAGAATCTAACGAAGAAATTGAAGATGAAACCGTGATTTCAGAGTTTTTGTTGCTAGCAAGAGTTGCATATGAGTGATAATCCAATTTGTTAACAGCCTCATTCAAATCGAAGTCATCCAACGTTATTTCTTTTGAGATTGATTGCCAAGCGTCGTAAATCCATTTTAAGTAAACTCCCATTCGAGGTGCTTTCAGATTTCCTACAGATGTCACTTCTCTGACTCCAGTGAGCATCCATTCGTCATGGTATTCTTGAATCTTCTTCTTAAATGGAATTCCAAGAGACGTCAGCAGGCTGAACCATTCTCCTGGAACTCCTGAAACAACTGCTGTATGAAGTTTGAACTATTTCAAGACGCTCTTAGTTTTTCCGAAATGCAGCAACGGACAGAATCCCACACTAACAGTGATTGGAAAAGTCTTGCCAAACGTTTGCTTCAAATAAACTTTTGTTGCTTCATCATTCATCTAGTTGGTGCCCATCCAGTAAAGATTGAATGTGAATCCAAATTTGACGTCAATTTCTTTGACAGCTCGTTGTCGAAGCAAAAGAACAAACGGTTTTGCACAAAATCCAGCCGAACGAGCCGTCAAAAGAACAGTGATACGAGCCTTGGAGTGACCGGTAAAAAGAACAACAACATTTTTTGCACCCACGATGGTAACAGTGCTTCCAGCAATCGGATCGATCCAACGGAGGTTCCATCAGCTGCCCGGATGTGTGCATACTTGTTGACGTCACGGAGTTGACTCAAACACATCACAAAGTTGACAAGTTTTTCCTCGTAATCTGCTGGTGTCTGAGCAACACTTGTTGGCTTTCGCAGTGTGAAATGATGACCAAAGCAAAACTTTTGCAACCATCCTCAGCTCGCTTGAAATTCCATTAATTTGGGATCCTGGAAACTTCGAGCGACGACGCGGGCTTTAGTCTGCAGCATCTTGTAGGAAATACGCAATTTCTCTTGTAGTTTGTAGAGAATCTATTGCAAGACGGCATTTTCGAGTTTGCACAATCGTAACCGACATCCGCCACCAGATAATTTCTTTGTCTTCTTGTTTGCATTGGTCAGGCTCGCTTCTTGCTTTCTTCCTGCACGAATTTGGCACTCGCTAACGTCAAAATGTCGTCCCCCTTTTCGATTGTTGTTCTTCTTTGTATATCCGATTGCTTCCAGCTTGAAACATGCGTCGTAGCACCTCACCGTTTGCTCGTTTGCTCAAATTTCTTTGATGATCACTCATTGACGTCACCTAAACTTTAAAAATTACTAGATGTAATTAATAAATTGGAAATAAAAAAGCTAAAAGCAAAAGTTAGTTAGAAGAAGTAAAACTAGGTAAAATGAAATAAAAAAATAAAAAGAATCAAGGAAACAAGCCAAGAACTACGGTAGTTACAGCACAAAATAGAATTTAAAGGAATCAAAGGAAAGCCGTCAATGGCAAAAGTGAATAAAAGATGCTTCTTAGATTAGAGGGTGTCTTTTAATAGAAGTACAGTAGATGTTAAAGGGTACCACCATTTCTTAGAAAGTCTCAAACTTAAGATCAAAGGAAAATCCTAGAAACTAGTGCTTTCAATAGATCTATTAGACCTAACTATTAGGAATCCTTCATACATCTCGTTAATCTCGTTTCTCTAAAAAGAAATATTCAAAACTAGATCTCACACTTTTTTTGCACATTCTTTGCAAAATCCTAGCTGTTTACAAACTGATTTATTGTCATTGAAAAGAAGATTCGAGCCAAGAAAAGCGTCAACAAAATAACTTGATAGTGAAAAAAGCTTGGGTAAGAAAGAAAATTTAGAGTTTTCAGATCAACAATAGTATATGTATGTTTTAAGCATTTATCTATATTGGTAAAAGTGATTGTTTCAAATGGTAAATTTAAGTGGTGTTTCATTTTCCTTTCATTTCATTTCAAATTCAAATTCATTTGAAATAAATCATTCGCCATTGATAGGATTTTCAAAACAATAGTAAGGAAGAAAATTTTCGATTTGGTCTATTGATTTATTCAGTTGAAATTAGAGTGTGTTCCTTGCAGACAACGCGTTTTCTAAAAAGCGCGCGCCAAGGATAAGCTACCGTAACCCTATGCTTTGCATCAGCAAATTTTTCAAAATGCAAATGTACATTCAAATCTTGCGCTCTTTTTTTCTATTACTCTTTCCTTAACTCTATTACTCTTTCCTTAACTCTATTACTCTTTCCTTAACTCTATTACTCTTTCCTTAACTCTATTACTCTTTCCTTAACTCTATTACTCTTTCGCTAAAACTTAAAAATTTTTAAATGCTATGTAAAATTAAAGAAAACATTTGAAACGGGAAAAGTTAAGAAACACTATTAAAAAATTATATTATTTACGAATTTACCAGGTCTATTGTCTACATTTGCACTAGAACCATTCCAAAAAAAAATTCCACGCCCTAAAAAACCTAAATCCTTAAATAAAACTATCCATTACTATATTTTTAAGAAAAGTTTGCAAATTTTTTTCGCGCGACCTTTATAGTTTTGCTTAAAAAGCGCACCTTTTAGAAAACGCGTTGTCGGAAGTCTTGTCGGATCAATTGTCTGACAAAAAAGTTGTCAATGAAAATTTGTCTGACAAATTGTCTGTCAACAAGGAGCACACTCTAGTTGAAATCCTCAGAGTCGATTTGCTTCGATAAAAAACATTTTCCCTGTGAAAGATATCCGAGATTTTTATAATTTTGAATCTTTTCTTCTTGAGAATCTACTTTAGAATAACTTGCTAAATCTTTTATGAAGCCAAAAATCAAGAGACTGATTCCTTGGATCTATGTGATTAACCTTTTTGAAGACCCTGGTTCCCGTGAGCAGGTGGCCGAGTGGTTAAGGCGTTTGACTGCTAATCAAATGGGGTTTCCCCGCGTGAGTTCGAATCTCATCCTGCTCGAAACTTTTTTGTTTTTTTACAAAATCCTGGGCTTATCTTGTAGAGTTTTTAGAATCAATTTGTAGCTTATTTTGTAGAGTTTTTAAACTCAATCTGCTAACTTTTCTTCTCTTCTAATAAGATAACATTGAGCTCGAGAAATTGAGAAATTATTCTTTAAAAAAAATACCGACTGGGGCTACCAGTGGTGAATTTATCGCATACACGAAATATATCAATCACAATACAACGACACACACAATACTAGGCTATATCTTAACTTAACCCACGCCATGACAGACGGCTCCCTAACCCTAAGCTCAATGGGGAGCTAAATAGCTTTTTTGGTGGTGAAGGGAAGATGACGATGAAGGAGTGGCTTGTCACTTTAAAGAACTGGGGCCACAACCACCAGACTGCCCTCCAGAAAACCTCTCAACCCGAAGGGAAAGGAAATCCGAAGGGGGTGACCATGTCGCATGTGGGGTTCGAACCCTCGAGCTTCCGATTAAGATAACGATTAACGTTTTCGTTATAAGTTTCGAGTAGAAGATCTAGCTAGAAACATTGAAATTGAGTAGTTTAGTATTTCAATTTCAAACAACGTAATTTCAATTTAACAATAAAAATAAATTGAAACCGTAAATAAATCTAGGTGCAATAAGTTTTAAAAACTGTACTGAAACAGTGATGAAACTAGAGAAACATGCAAAAGTAGTGCAGATTATTATGTGACGCTTTTGTTCGTGACGCAAAAGACCCTTTGGTTCGTGTGCGCAAATGGCGTTGCGCAAAAGACTTGTGCGCAAAAGCGTTGTGCGCAAAAGACTTGTGCGCCAAAGACTTGTGCGCCAAAGACGCTTTTGTTCGTGTGCGCAAATGGCGGTGCGGTATTGTCATAGTCCCGAAGATTTAAATCTAGCTAGAAACTTTGAACTTGGGTTAAATCAAGGATTATAAAGTGATTTTAAAGTTGTTAAAGTTGTTAAAGTTGTTCTCCTCAAAAAAAACACATTCAGATTCTGCCATGGCACCTGGCTTCTCTTCAATCTTTGGTCTGTGTACATAGTCTTCGTAAGTGTTATGTTTATCGCTTCGATTACTCCATTTCTTTTAGAATTATTCTAGATCTTGAGTTTTCTTTGTCCAACACTGAGATCTGTAAGAATTTAACTCTCAACCCGAAGGGAAAGGAAATCCGAAGGGGTGACCATGTCGCATGTGGGGTTCGAGCCCTCGACCTTCCGATTAAGATAAAAGACACTTAACCAGTCAGCCACACGTGCTTTAAAAAGGTTTCTCAGTTGATCCGTTAACACTTCTTCCTACGTTTTTCTTGTAACCTTGTAATTGTAGGGTTTTTTTTGCTACAAATTCTCCATCCTATAAACGATTGATTTACACGAATGTAAGATTTACACGAATTTGCGTTCTCACCGTCTGGCAAACCGCTCTAGTATAAAGTGCTTCCCTTTTGGAATCGGTGAATGTCAGCGATTCAGCCAGTTTTCCCGTATGTTGGCCTCACTATGCCCAAATTTTTTGTATCAACTTTCGCTTCAAATTTAGCTGTTTTTTTGCTACAAATTCTCCATCCTATAAACGATTGCTGTACATGAATAAGCAGCCAAATCGAGAGAATAATGCGATCCGATTCGAGAGTTTTATCTCTTGATTTTTTCAGGGTTCTGTACTGCAATCAATTTTTATTTGATATCATTCGATAGCAAAATCAAGAATAAAATCAATCCTGGGTCCTGCTCAAAAACAACCTATTCCTCAGGAAGAGTTTATTTTTCTTCAAATGTCCCCAGAAAAGCCTATGAGCAATACAAATGACTCTCAGCTCAAATTCCTTCATTCCAGTTCAATTTTATTGCTCAAAGCTTACTACTCATTTCCTGAGCATCGAACAAATCGCTATCACTTTACGCAAGCAATTTTCTCATTTTCCTTGCGTTAAAATAAGGTTTTATGGGCCACTTGGGTCCTGGACGGCTGAAAGGCTTAAGGTTTGTTTTATTTCAACATCAAAACACCAAAAGCTCAGAGTCAGCCATTTTCCTTTTGCCACAGAAACGGGGAAACTGATAAGAGCCATCGATTTAAGTGTAAAGCGACAGAGATAAAGCCTTTTCCTACTTTCAATAGGAATTAAAAATTTTAAACATTTTTAAAGTTTATTATTCTTTATGTTTTAAGTCTAGTGTACTTTGTGCTTAAACTCGCAAACTTTGGCAGACTCATTTCACCTTGTAAACGCACTCCATCTGACGCAATCCTGTGAATCCAACTACCCAAAATTTTGGGCAATTGATGAATCTAGTGAGTCAAAAGCGGTGTGTTTGAGAGATTTGAGCTCAAAGTATGTCTAAAGTATGTCCAATGAGTGCCCAATGAAGGCCCAAAGTATGTCCAAAGTATGCCCAATGAATGCCCAAAGTATGTCCAATGAATGCCCAATGAATGCCCAATAAATGTCCAATGAATGCCCAAAGTATCCGGGATTTAAGCCTCAAGTCGTTTTCTACTTGTACTTTGTGCTCTAAAAATTGTACGCACCCTTTCTGGGGCACTCAATTCCAAACTAACTCGTTGCTACAAGGAAACTGTAGCATTTAGTGCGTCAGGAAAGCTGCGTTTACAATTTTACTTGATACACTTTAATAACTTTCAACAATATTCACTGCTTTAGATCCTCACAAATTCACAAAGACTCAATAATGTCAAAGCCGAGATTCGCCTATGATAAAATGGCTGACGGAGAGGTCCGATTCTATTCAAGCAAGCCAAAAGTGGATGACCTAAAAATCAGAGTACCCTGGGGATACGTGCCAGATTTGGTGAGTTATTATACTTTTAAGATACTGTTCAAGCAGCCATATTAACTCTGCCACTTTTTCGGTTCGTTTCTCGTTGGCAACCTACGAATTTTGCTCGGACCTTGATCGGGTTTGTTTGAAAAACGTTTAATTTGCCTTCATTCGATAGAAAAATTGATTTCGAGTCGAATGAAAGCAAATTCAACGTTTTTCAAATAAACCCGGCTAAGATATGAAGAAATTAAGTAAATTGCCAAACGGTAAACGAACCAAAAAAGAGGCAGAGTTAACATAGCTGAGTTCAAGAAGCACCTATATCACAAACGATACTCATCTTTCATACTTTTTGAAAGCAAATTTCGATTTGATTTGCTAAAGGTCATTAGGGTTATCCATGATGTTCCAAATGACTCTGAGAATCCAAGCCTGGCTTATTAAGCCAGGCTCAAGTACTCAGGATCCGATCCTGGATTGTAAAGGTTCCAACTGTTCAGGCCTGGATTGTCAAGGAGCCAATCCAGCACTCCATAAAGTGCTCAATCCTGAGCTAGTTTAAGCAGCATTCAAAGGTCCAGAGCTGGCTTATGTCCTACTCAATCCAGATCTGTTTTATGAAGTACTCAACGGGGAATCCCTTGAAGTTACATTTCAGAAGCGATCTGATTCCGAGGGGCAAACACATGGTTAAGTGCGTCCTGTTAAGCAATAAAATTGCTCAAAAAGTATTGCCAGCGAGAGGATTCGAACCAGGGAGAAAAACGTCGGCATACTATCCACTAGATGTACTATTTTTTGAACCACCAAGACAAACAGCTTAACCCGCGCCAAAGCCTTAAGTACTTGCTGTTTGCTTGCGACCTTGGTCGAAACTTTGAAGGTATATATCTCAAAAATGGCTCTCTGATGGATCACTCCTGAAATCTAACTTCCAGGAGTTGATAAGTAGAATTTGAAAGCATTTTCGTGATGACCTTAACCAGGGGATGTTTGCGCGTCGAAATCAGATCACTCTTGAAATCTAACTTCAAGGAGTTCCCCGGTCAGGGTTCAGGTCTGGCTTTTGATGGATTTAAGAGCTTTTTATGGACTAGGAAAGTTGCCGGACTGTAGTCAAGGACTTAAAAATTCATAAAATACCCAAGAAAATCGTAAAATCAATCTTTTAGTCTGATAAATACTATCGACGGGATCAAAACGACGAAAGTGAGAAAAGCGCGATCAAGGAGAATTTGAAGAAAGATGAGATTTTGGATCAAAATGACGAAAGTGGCAAAAGCGAGACAAAGGAGAATTCTGCGAAAGATCAGATTTTTCACGGGATTTCTAAAGGGAACTTCTCCGATATAATGTGAATTTTGTGTAGTTTTTGAGATAAGATTCAATTTCTAGCTCTAGATTTTTAAAATTTAAATTTCAGATCAGCAAAGCTTTACTATCCATACGTCGATTGGAATCAAAACAAAGAAATTTCCGGGGAAATTGAAAAAGATACGAAGAATTGGCTCCGTGTTGCTATAAAAAGGTCAGAATTTTGTAAATAAAATATTTATAAAGTTTAAGAAACCCGTTTTTAGATACAAAATCGATGCTCTCGAAAAGACTTTTGATGGTTTTACCCGTTTGAGAAGAGAGATACAAATTTGCCGCTTTCAAAGACACGAAAATGTTAGTTTACCTAGTGTTAGCTAGTGATTAATTGCAAATTTATATATGTCGTAGCCGATTATGAATGAGTGGGTTTAGGAGCGTCCAACCATCAAGTGTTTGGTATCATTCAACGCAGAATCATTAATAATTATGTTAAATTTTTTAAATTAGAAAGATTGGATAAAAAGAAAAAAAATTATGGGGCTTCAAAGTTTCCTCTTGAACAAACAGTTTTTTTGCTCTAATTTTTTTTCTTTTTATCAAATCTTGCTAATTTTAAAAGTTAACATAATTATCAATGATTCTGCGTTGAATGATACCAGATACTTGATGGTTGGACGCTCCTAGACGCTCCTAGACCCAAATACTTGATGATTGGACGCTGCTAGACGCTCCTAGACCCAAATACTTGATGATTGGACGCTGCTAGACGCTCCTAGACCCAAATACTTGATGATTGGACGCTGCTAGACGCTCCTAGACCCAAATACTTGATGATTGGACGCTGCTAGACGCTCCTAGACCCAAATACTTGATGATTGGACGCTGCTAGACGCTCCTAGACCCAAATACTTGATGATTGGACGCTGCTAGACGCTCCTAGACCCAAATACTTGATGATTGGACGCTGCTAGACGCCCCTAGACCCAAATACTTGATGATTGGACGCTGCTAGACGCTCCTAGACCCAAATACTTGATGATTGGACGCTGCTAGACGCTCCTAGACCCAAATACTTGATGATTGGACGCTGCTAGACGCTCCTAGACCCAAATACTTGATGATTGGACGCTGCTAGACGCTCCTAGACCCAAATACTTGATGGTTGGACACTCCTAGACCCGCTCATTCATAATTGGCTACGGGGATCCCGCCGATTTTGAATGAAACGTTGTAGCGCCGGCAATTTTTAACCTAAACTCACAAATTTGGTACCAATCGACGCAGAATTCAATTCGCTACAAAATGATATAATATTGTCCTCATACATTAAAGGGTTGCTTTACTAGAAAGATTTGCCAAAAAATTTCATTCATAATCGGCTACGACATATACAAATAGAAAGACATATAGATAGATTAAGTTTTATAAAACAAATCGATCATAACTATGACTATTTATCATAAGGATATCACAAAATGACCACCCCTAAATTTTGCATTTTTTGGCTATGAAATTTAATAACGCGAAATAGCTTTTAAATCCTAGAAATATTAGGTTGATGCATAAGTGTTTTTGTTCCTTTTCGTCTGCCGTTTCAAGCCAACAAATGCACCAATTAAACTCCGGTTGATTTCATTAGAAAAATCAATTATTTTTCTGCAAAATAACATTAAAACGGGTTTAAAAATATTTAATGCCTGGATTTTCTTGAGAGTATGAAGTCGGGTAGTCAAAAAGGGCTAACTCGATGCGGTTTAGATGCGGTTTAGACACCTTAGCTAAAGAAAACCTATCTTCGTGTCAATAGATAAAAGATAGAGAAAAAAAACGTTTGATATTTCGCCAAAATTTCAGAGAAATTCATTCAGCCAATTTTTCCGTAGAGTTTTTTATAGATTTTTACGACAAAAGGCGTTTTTCACTCTCGAATTTGCTTGAAAGTGAACCGAAATTCATTTAAAAAGATGCAAATTGAACAAAAAAACACTTTTTTTATAGAGCAAACTATAGATTAATTGGTGAATTTGTTACTTTTTAACAGAAGTACGAAAAAAACGAAAAGACTTATGCATCAACCTATTATATATGTCGTAGCCAATTATGAATGAGTGGCAATTATGAATGAGCCAATTATGAACGTCCAACCATCAAGTGTTTAGTATCATTCAACGCAGAATCATTAATAATTATGTTAAATTTTTGAAATTAGAAAGATTGGATAAAAAGAAAAAAAATTATGGGGCTTCAAAGTTTCCTCTTGAACAAACAGTTTTTTTGCTCTAATTTTTTTTCTTTTTATCAAATCTTGCTAATTTTAAAAAGTTAACATAATTATCAATGATTCTGCGTTGAATGATACCAAATACTTGATGGTTAGACGCTCCTAGACGCTCCTAGACCCAAATACTTGATGATTGGACGCTGCTAGACGCTCCTAGACCCAAATACTTGATGATTGGACGCTGCTAGACGCTCCTAGACCCAAATACTTGATGATTGGACGCTGCTAGACGCTCCTAGACCCAAATACTTGATGATTGGACGCTGCTAGACGCTCCTAGACCCAAATACTTGATGATTGGACGCTGCTAGACGCTCCTAGACCCAAATACTTGATGATTGGACGCTGCTAGACGCTCCTAGACCCAAATACTTGATGATTGGACGCTGCTAGACGCCCCTAGACCCAAATACTTGATGATTGGACGCTGCTAGACGCTCCTAGACCCAAATACTTGATGATTGGACGCTCCTAGACGCTCCTAGACCCAAATACTTGATGATTGGACGCTCCTAGACCCGCTCATTCATAATCGGCTACGGGGATCCCGCCGCTTTTGAATGAAACGTTGTAGCGCCGGCAATTTTTAACCTAAACTCACAAATTTGGTACCAATCGACGCAGAATTCAATTCGCTACAAAATGATATAATATTGTCCTCATACATTAAAGGGTTGCTTTACTAGAAAGATTTGCCAAAAAATTTCATTCATAATCGGCTACGACATATACAAAAATAGGCATCTATACCATTTTTAACAGTATCTGAACAAATTGCAACAAAATTATAGCATTTTCTTTATTTAACACCTGTTGCGAAATGATAGGACCACATAAAAAATAGCAATCAATTTGATACAAATTTCTCGCTTTCAAAGACACGAAAATGTGAGTTTACCTAGTGTTAGCGAGTGATTAATTGCAAATTTATATACAAATAGAAAGACATATAGATAGATTAAGTTTTATAAAACAAATCGATCATAACCATCACTATTTATCATATAAAGTTGAAAAGAAAGTTCTCGGAAAAAGTTTGCACTGTGATTTCTCAAAAATCAAGCCATCAATTCTTTCCAGATTTTTTGATTAGCTTGACTAGATTAAAAGTTTTTAACAAAAAGAATCAGAATGCGGTTCAGGTAAAAAATAAGGGATTTCTTTAGCTGAAATGACTTGATCACTTTTTAAGTGGCCAGCCTTTAGACAAGTTTTTAATGGGTTAATGGATAGGCAATGGACCCCATTCAAAACCTAAAATGAAGTACTTAAAATAGAGAAAAGATGTGATAAAGGCAAATTTTATCTAATGCTTTAACTTTTCAAAATCACCTATTTTGGCAAACACTCAGTGCCAAGATGACACCAAAAAAGTGATTTTTTGAAATACAGCTTCTCTGTAAAAACATTTCTTGGTCACAAATAGAAAAAGCCAGCATAAATATATATATATATGCTTTATTCAGGAGGGCGAATAGAAGCGAATCAGATAATCATAACCGCATATAATTGCTACAATACTTTCACAAAAAAGAAAGAAACCTAGAGATACAGTAAGACGATAGTCAGGAAAAACAGGTACAAAAAGATTAAATATAAGGCAGATTTGACATGGCAATTAGATCTAATTCGTTTACAGATACTTTGAATTTTCCTACAGACGAGAAGATACCAGGCGGGAGCTTATTCCAAACCCTACTAATACGGTTCGCGAAAGAATGATAAAGGGAAAGGTGGTGGGGATGAGAACCGAGCGAAATTTGATAAGGATGACTACGGGTTCTTCTAGGACTTTCCACAATTTTCAAGAGACTTTGAAATTCATAAATGAAGCATGACTGACTGGCTGGCTTGCTGGCTGGCTTTACCTTATAAGAAATCGTTTTTCTGGAGTTGAATTTAATCTTAGAGAGTGAGTTGAATTTAATCTTAGAAAATAATCTTTCAAAAATCTCTAAAATTTTAAAAGAAAGCTGCACTCATTTTTTTACCAGTAATTTCTTAGAGTCAACTTGTAAAGAATAGTACAAAATGTTCTTGAATTAGTGGTTTTGTTTTTAAGAAATTCCAGTCAAACTTTTTCCGAAAACTTTCTTTCCAACTTAATAGATAAAACCTTTAGATCGTTACCTTTTACGAGGCTTTTCCCGAGAAAATCAAATTGGAGAATGAAGGAGGAAAGGAGAAACTTGAAGCCATTTGGCTCGTCTCCGAGCGAATGGATCACACACTGGAAAAATACTATGAGTTGGTAATTTATCTAAACTAAAATATTAGGTTGGCAAGAAAGTTCATAGAATTTTTTGTCTCTGATTTCTCTTTCTCTTAACATCAGAGAAAATAGCTGATAAAGGCATTTGTTTACTTCACTTCTCTTCTATTGATCGCTGAAAATGAAATGGAATCAAATGAAATGAAATTCGTTTACTTTCCACTTGATCTTTGGAGGCTCAAGAGCTGATCTTCAACAGCTGATCTTCAACAGCTGATCTTCAACAGCTGATCTTCAACAGCTGATCTTCAACAGCTGATCTTCAACAGCTGATCTTCAACAGCTGATCTTCAACAGCTGATCTTCAACAGCTGATCTTCAACAGCTGATCTTCAACAGCTGATCTTCAACAGCTGATCTTCAACAGCTGATCTTCAACAGCTGATCTTCAACATGTCATTTCCTTCTTTACTGAAAAAAGTTTCAGTCAATGTGGTTTATGAAGAGGGCAAGGCTGAATAGTATGCTTATACATTTATGGGCAAAGCTGAATTGTATAAAATGGTATAGAAATGATATCATTGTTTCAATAAATATGATTTTTCTTTGGAAGATGAGCCGAGGTCAGCGATTTTTTTCAGTGATTTCGATAAAACAGCTCAATCTTTGATAAATCGATAACAAACAATCAAAAACTTCTGGGAGAACAACTCTGACCTGACCTTCTGACCTTTTCGGACTTCAAACCAATTAAACATCACTTCAATTCAATGTTAGCCTCAAAATTTGGGCTCTGAGTTCCCCATACTCTGACTGTAATGTCTGTAACTGTAATGTCTCTCAATCTCGATGACTTCTTTTAAGAGACAACCAATATTCTTTTATTCCACATGTTCTGGTGATGAAAAGTGGGTATTATATTTTAACTATTGAAAAGATAATGGATTGGAAAAGCAAAACCTGAACCGAAAGCGAGCGAAACCAGAACGCTATGGGAATTGTTTACACCAAAGTGCTCCTATTACTACACAAAATATCTTCATGTTCTATCTTTATTCATTATTTTCTTTCCAGCTTTTATTCTTTGCATTGAAAGCTATCATCCGGTCGTTGTACTGTACGTTGTACTGTACTGTTGTACTGTACGTTGTACTGTTGTACTGTACGTTGTACTGTTGTACTGTACGTTGTACTGTTGTACTGTACGTTGTACTGTTGTACTGTACGTTGTACTGTTGTACTGTACGTTGTACTGTTGTACTGTACGTTGTACTGTTGTACTGTACGGTGTTCGACATGTACTTTTGTATGAGTTCTTTCAGAAATTCTGAAGGATAATGAGCTCAAACTTAAACTCGAATGAAATTCGTTTACTTTCCACCTGATCTTTAGATCTCGATAAATCCTAAACCTAAGCCTATATCAGGCCAATGTTCGGGTTGTAGATGAGGTCTATTACCGAACACAAAACGATAGTTCGATCTGGTGATTATTCTTATTCTCGAGCAGCGAGGAAAGCCGAGATAAAGTTAAAAGATGATGATCTTCTGGCAGTTCTTCAAAACGACAATCGGCTTACTCTATACTTTAGCAAAGCATCTAAAGGTTGACCAATAGTCAGACATCTATACGCTCTTGGGTTTACATCAAAATTGGGGAGTTGAATACCCATACCGTGACCAGAAATTGAACCGGATATTGATGCCCAGCTGCTCATCTTTATGAGCCATATTCTTTTCTCTCTGTATTATGGAAGTTCTTACTGTCAACTTTCAAAGAAAACGTCAATTGGTGGCACCTGAAGCTCGAACCAACCTGAATTGCAGAAGAATTTTGTGCTATCGGATATGGAAGGATCGGATTGGAGCCATCGCATCGGAGTTTATGCTTTCTGAGATATGGAAGGAGTGGTTTATTGGAAGTTGCTGAATAGTAAGCCAACATCCAACACTTAATTGCTAAATAAACCGATTAGCTCGAAAAACTATTCACGGCTTTGCTTTGTATCCACAAAATATAAATATCCACAGCTTTGACAGACCAAAAAGAGAAAAATCATCTTCCTTTGCCCTCATGTTTCTTTGATGTAGAATTTGAAGAGCTTTGGTTGAGAAGTGATGGCCAATTCCTCATATAGCCTTGCCCTAAGTGATTATAATTTATTCCGATCGATGAGCAGCTGGTTGGGCAGCAGGTTGGGCAGCTGGTTGGGCAGCAGGTTGGGCAGGAGGTTGGGCAGGAGGTTGGGCAGCAGGTTGGGCAGCAGGTTGGGCAGCAGGTTGGGCAGCAGGTTGGGCAGCAGGTTGGGCAGCAGGTTGGGCAGGAGGTTGGGCAGCAGGTTGGGCAGCTGGTTGGGCAGCAAGATGACATCAAAAAGTGACTGATAGCCTTTTATGATAAGGGCAAAAATGCCAAAAGGGCCAAATGGGAAAAGGTTATTGAAAATAATGGAAGAGATTTAGATTGATTTGATCATCTTTGTTTTGATTTGAATCAGAATAAATGCTTTGTTGAACATTTAGCCATTTCATATGCATTTATATCCTTTAGCTTTCGAGAAATCACGATCTTTTTCTACGAACTTTCTTACCATAATAGAAAATCGATAACTTTTAGACATCGCAAAGCAAATGCTGTAAAAAATGTCGACATCAGACATTTGGGAGCACTGCTCACTCAACTATTGCGAGCATTAGACTATCTGCATCAACGAGGAATCATGCACAGAGTACGGTTGTTTGTGAGTGTATCGAAAAAACGGATCTCTGGCTATTAAACGGATCTCTGGCTTCTAAAGAGTGATCCAGTTGCCATTACCAACAGTTACCATTACCAACAGTTACCGTTACGACAGGTTACAGCAATCTGAGACAAGTTTTAGAACGTCTACTTGACCTAGAAAGTTGTTCTTTACCATTTCTGATACTGAAATATTGCTAATATTTCAGTATTAATATTCTAATATTTCTTTTTTAACATTTTTCTATTCAGGACGTCACACCAAGGAACATTGGGATGAATCAAATAGATTTCCAGATAAAATTACTCGATTTCGGCCTATCAAGGTAATCTAAGTTTTGAAGATTTCGAAGATTTGCTGTCTTGCATCTTTGAGACGCTTATCTTTTATCTTTTAAGTTCTTTCATTTCTTATCTTTAAGACTACGATCTTTAAGATCTTTAAGACTTTAAGACTGTTCAAAAGTACAATGCTTAGCCAGAAACAACTGGCGATTGAACTCGGCTTTGATAGAGAGAATAGAGAGAATGATAGAGAGAATAGAGCTTTGATTTTCAGAGAAATCAATCCAAATCTTGATCATTCAACCAACGTTGAGACTCCATTTATCTACAAACCAATCGAAGTTCTGATGAAGGCACGGTATAATACAAAAGTTGATATTTGGGCCACGGCATTGGTCGCTCTCGAGATGTTTGATTTAAAGCTTTTCATGCCAACTGGTGATGATAAAACTATTGAGATGAAGGTGAGATTTTATAAAGGCTTAAAAAGCTAATCTAATTTCATAAGCAAATTGTTTAAAATGAGACTTTTAGATCCGAAAACGAGGAGCTGAAAATGTAGTAAAAGATCAAATCTTTCAAGTTCTCGGTGTACCCCTTGATCAGTACAAATCAGCGTGGGTTTTATAGTAAAATTGATGAACTTGACTAAAGTTATAAATGTGGTACTTGTAAAGTACTTGTTTTACTTGTAAAGTACTTGTTTTACTTGTAAAGTACTTGTTTTACTTGTAAAGTACTTGTTTTACTTGTAAAGTATTTGTTTTACTTGTAAAGTATTTGTTTTACTTGTAAAGTATTTGTTTTACTTGTAAAGTACTTGTTTTACTTGTAAAGTACTTGTTTTACTTGTAAAGTACTTGTTTTACTTGTAAAGTATTTGTTTTACTTGTAAAGTACTTGTTTTACTTGTAAAGTACTTGTTTTACTTGTAAAGTACTTGTTTTACTTGTAAAGTATTTGTTTTACTTGTAAAGTACTTGTTTTACTTGTAAAGTATTTGTTTTACTTGTAAAGTACTTGTTTTATTCCAAAGTACCTGTAAAGTAAAGATCGGAAAAGTTTAGGTTTGATCGGCCAGTGCCTGAAAGCCCTTGCGAAGAGAAGCTGACATCGATTCTCGAAGATTACTGCAAAACGAAAAACTTAAACACTGTTGGACCATTGACAGGTGAACAGTTGCTTTAATTTAGGAACTTAAGTCACATTGAGACAACCGATTTCTCTTGTTGTTAGCGAGATTTGCAGTAAATGATTCAGTTGCAGTAAATGATTCAAATTTAGGCGAAGATTTTCGAGACTTGATCAAAATGATGCTCGAGCCTGATATGATGAAAAGGCCGACAGCGGATGATTGTTTAAAGCACGGATTCTTAAGGATATTGAACGTGGGTTACTGTAGAAAATGATGTAGATATAGTAATCAAATTTCAATTTCCAAACCAATTTCAGATCAATTTCAGATCAAATTTCTAATCAAATTTCAATTTTCAGATCAATTTCAGTTTTTTTTTGTTTTTTTTTTATGTTTTTGATGTTTTTAGGACTGATTAGGCAAAACTCTCGATAGTAAATCATTTTTGGAGAATCCCTTCAATGATTTACTATCGAGGGTCGACTTTAATCCGAACCGTTTTCAATAAGGTCGATTCGTTCTTGAAATACAGATTTTTAAAATAAAAGTGGTAGTTTGGGGTGCTTTAACCTTATCAACGAGGATGATTCTGCTTAACCCATTCGAAACCGCAGCGTTTTTTCTTTTTTTTCGTCTACGGACCAAGCCCTTTTTTGAGATTTTTGACTCCGAAGCAGTTTATTTATGGTTGGAAAGATGCAAGAGAGTCTCCTACACCATTTATTTTTGATGAAGAACGATTTGGATTTGACTTCAATACTTTTCAAAATCCTATATTATTCTTATTTTATCGACGACAAATTAATCAGCATGTTAGTAGGCGAATCTAATAAACATGGAAAAAGGAAAAAAAAAAACTGGCAGGATTTCGATGCAAGCTCTTCCTGGCTCTGTATCGTGACTACTGGAGTAGCAGGCCTGGATTAGGAGGATTTTCCCACATGTCCCACATTATGTCAAGAGCAAAATTTGAATCTATTCTTCGAAACCTGCGTTTTTGTGATAATGAACTGGATCCTGCGGGAGATCGGCTTTATAAGATTAGAGCTATTATGGAACATTTCAATGCAAAACCAGAGACTGCATTGATTTCGGGTAAATATAAAACATCTTCTTTGCCCACGTAATTTGTGGATCTGCTACAATTGGAATATACATGCAATGCTGAAAAACAGCAAAAAAAACCAATTAATTGAATGAAAATAGCTCAATTAGCGCTGCAGCGAATAATCGCTGCAGCGGTCCGTTCCTGAGTTTTTGCTGCAGCGATTATTCGCTGCAGAAGTTTCGAATGGGTTAAGAATGGCCGAATAGCACAAAAGGTTAAAAGGGTTTCCCCCAAAAGCGCTTACAACGTAACAAGAACACGTAGTATCCAACAATAGATTAATACTCTTGAGAAGAGTACAGATCGAATTGATACTACGTCGTTGGTGACACAAATGTTAGTAAAATCAGTCTCTCTACAATGTTAAACTAGTTATTTAGTTAAACCAGTTAAACAGGATTTAAAATCTGAAGGGTAGCATAAAGTAAAGTGAATTTATAACGTTACTGTTTCTTAGTAAAGTAACGTTGCTATTGCTGAAATGCAACAATACCCATTACAAAAACAGCATGCGCATCAAAAATGAAACAACAAAGTCCCCCCAGAAAGAAGCCAAAAAACCCGCAGACCAAAAAAAAAAATAATTTCGGGAAGGGAGCAAAAGGACGAAAAATGCGACGCGAATAATTGCAAAATAGCAACGCAAATAGGAAGGAAACGGACGCGACCAGGTTCTTCGATCATAAAACTCTTAGTTCAAAGAATATCGAAAAGCTAAATCACTAACTTTTGCCAAAGTTCGCATACTTTAAAAGCTACTTTATTTACTTTAAAAGCTTACAACTGCTTATATGCTTCCATTGTTGCTTACAATCAGCTACTATTCCAATTTTCTAGTCATTAAAATCATCAAACAGTTTTGGAAAGTTGAATTCTTCTTTACTAGTGTTTAAACATTCTTGAAATATAGATTTTCAAAAATCATGCTGAAATAAGGTTTTTTTGATCTTAGTTCAAAGAATATCGAAAAGCTAAATTGTTCATTTTAACAACTTTTGAAAATGTTACATACAGTGGTAGAAAAGCCCCGCATTGTAATTGTATTGAGCCCCCGCATTGTAATTAAAAACAGTCTGGGGGGGGCTCAATACTTTTTTTTCCGCCACTGTAATTATAAATTTCAGATCAAATATCAGCAACGCTCGCTGAATAGCCAGCCACGAAGCGATGAAGATATGAGAAAAAGAAATGACAAAGATCGAACGGTTTTGGAAAAGGAATTTGAAGCTGGATTCACAAAACTCTCATTTCAAGTCGATTTGGAAAATGAGAAGACTTAAAGAAATGATTTGGGACGTTTCGTGAAACAAATTCTGTTCTTTAAAGAAAAATAAAGTTATTGGGTTGGTGAATTGAAAACTGCGGGACTTTGAACTAAAATTTATTCAACATAAAGCCATCAATTCATTCCAAATAGTTTCCATTATTATTGACGACTTCTGCCCATTTTACAGGCAATTTGCGGATTCCTCTTTCTTAGTAGGATTTTCGTTTTGAATCGAAAAACTTTTCGAGCCAATTTTTGACTGCTTCTTCCGAATCGAAGTGTTCTCCCGCAAGCTCATTACTCATGTTCCGGAATAAATAGTAATCAAAAGGGGCGAGGCTGTATGGGGAATCCGCCAAAAGTTCCCAACCAAGGCTGTTTATTTTAGAGCGAGTCAGTTTTGCAATATGAGGGCGCGCGTTGTCGTGGATGAGAACGATCTTTGACTTGAAGGGCCTATTCTTCTTCAGGGATTCATTTACCTTTCCCAACTGTCTACTGCATTTGATTGCATTAACGGTCGTCTTGCTATCCAGCAACTCCCAGTACACCACACCCTCCATATCCCAGAAAACGCAGAGCATAAACTTCTTCTGGTGCAAATCGGGCTTGAGGTTACTTTCGGGTTTCTCGCCTGGCCCCACCCATTACCGCTTCCTCCGAAAGTTCACAGATAAAACCCATTTCTCATCGCCTGTCACACATCGAGGAAGGAAGGATTTCCTTTCGTATCGTGAGAGATGAGCGGCACTGATTGAGGCGCGCTGCCAGTTCTGGGGGTCATTGAGGTCATGGGGCACCCATGACCTCAATGACCCACGACGCATGTCAACTTGGGGCACCCAAGCCCCAAGTTTCGATGCGCGCTGCCAAAATCCTACTAAGAAGGAGACAAGTGTGAGACTCAAAAATGGAGGACGGGAATGTCCTATTTTGAGCACTTTCTTCAAAAGAAACCCATTTTGGTGTCAATAGAAAAGTTGTAGAGAATCAAAAATTAGGCTTATAGCCAAATTTTCAAAAAGATACACTTAGTAGTTTCGCTTAAAATGCAAGTTTTGTTGCAAGTTTGTTGCAAGTTTTGTGAAAATTCGTAAATTTGGCATTTCTTGAAAACCAGTTTTTGAATCGTTCTGAAAATTTGGATATAAGCTTGATTTTTGATTCTCTACAACTTTTCCATTGACACCAAAATGGGTTTCTTTTGAAGAAAGTGCTCAAACTGTCACTTATGACAATAGCCGGCAGTTTTCAATTCACCAACTCAATAGAAGAGGCTTTTTGCTTTGATGATTTGCTAAACTTTCAATTCACCAATCCAATACTTGTCTACTTTTAGCTCTTTTTCACTAAAATCTCTTTGATTTCATTGAATAAAGTAAGAAATATTGTAATCAGCTTTACTTTTTTTAATTAAAAAGAGTCTCTCCAGATATTTTCTTCAGAAATTCCCAGCAAAAAGCTGAATTTTTATTATTTTCTGTGATTTTTTTTCTCAAAATTTTCAATTGGAAATTCTTCTGTATAAATTTGTTAACTTTAACGAGTTTTTTACGAAACTTAACGAATTTTTAATCGAATTTTCAATCGAATCTACAACTGAATTTTTAAAACCAAATTTTCAATCGAATTTTTTTGCTTTTTCAAATAAAATGTTGCTAAAATGTAGTTATTGACATTGTAAAATGAAAGTACGAATATTTTCTCGGGAAAAGCCTCGTAAAAGGTAATTATCTAAAGGTATTATCTATGAAGTTGAAAAGAAAGTTCTCGGAAAAAGTTTGCACAGTGATTTTGTTGGAAACATTGTTTTTGATGATTCGGATGTTCCAGTTTTTGATCTATAATTGTTACTTTTTATGTTTGTTGTTATCTACAGGGTGCGGCCAAAAGTTCTGACACTTTTTCTGTAAGCAGTAATTTTTTTGGCTTCAAAACCCCGTGAATTTCAAAAAACTAACGCCGGATTCTAAAAATTTAGGTAGTTTCACCCCAATATAGCCATTTTCATAAAAAGATTTCAACTCTCAATAACTTTTTGACGAGAATTTTTTCTATCCCGGTCTGGTCGCTGAAGATTTTTGCGAAAGTTGACTTAAACTTTGCAGAATGAAATTTTTTTCCAAAAACTGCTGTTACCATTTGATAGAACTGAGTTTTTTCTTGAAAACAAGCCACAAAAAAACTTTATATCTCAAAAACGAAAGATTTTCAAGCGATTCTACGAAGGGCACCCAAATCTCAACAGCAAAAAAACTGCTGTAACGACCTTTAAACATCCTCATCAAAAGGTTGTTTAGATTGGATATTGGAACCGTATTGGAACCGTATTGGAGCCGTATTGGAACCGTATTGGAGCCGTATTGGAGCCGTATTGGAACCGTATTGGAGCCGTATTGGAGCCGTATTGGAACCGTATTGGAGCCGTATTGGAACCGTATTGGAGCCGTATTGGAGCCGTATTGGAACCGTATTGGAGCCGTATTGGAACCGTATTGGAACCAACATAATCGGAAACGTATTGGAACCGTATTGGAACCGTATTGGAGCCGTATTGGAACCGTATTGGAGCCGTATTGGAGCCGTATTGGAACCGTATTGGAGCCGTATTGGAGCCGTATTGGAACCGTATTGGAGCCGTATTGGAACCGTATTGGAGCCGTATTGGAACCGTATTGGAACCGTATTGGAACCGTATTGGAACCAACATAATCGGAAACGTATTGGAACCGTATTGGAACCGTATTGGAACCGTATTGGAACCGTATTGGAACCGTATTGGAACCGTATTGGAACCGTATTGGAACCGTATTGGAACCGTATTGGAACCGTATTGGAACCGTATTGGAACCGTATTGGAACCGTATTGGAACCGTATTGGAACCGTATTGGAACCGTATTGGAACCGTATTTTTGTGAAGAACCGCTCAAGAAGTGAGAATTTCGCAAATGTGGTTTTTTTCGCTATGAAACTGTGATACAATTTTACAAATTTTGATGATTCTAAGGTAAATTTTTGCGTAGATTCCGAAAATCATAGTTTCAGAGCGATTCCAGCACTCTATCATAAAGAAAAACGGCTTTGAAAATCAACAATTTTGAGTATCCCATCTTGTGCGCGCTGAAATGCGTCAAAAAAATATCATATTTCTAAATATTAATATTACCATTGTGTAGCCCTTGAAAAGAGCTTTCAGAAAATGTATAACACTAATAGTTTAAACTCAAAGACAAGGGAGTTACAGAGGCGCGAAAGTGACGATCGTTTTTCAAATATGATATTTCATTGTCCAGTACTGTAGCTTGGGACGACATTGGGTCATCAAAAAGGCCATGGATGACTTTCCGAACTGATTACGAAAATGGACTGAAGTTAAAGGAGGCCACGTTAAAGACTAATGCTATATTTTTATAAGGTTCAATATTTGTTAAATGATTTTTAAGGTATCTATAAAAATTTCTTGAAAATTAACAAAAGATCATCGAATTTCTGCTCCTAAATTTTTCTTTTTTGCGAATTTGCGAATTTCTGCATCCTGTACATGAAGTTTAATTGATTAATTGATTTAATTGATTGATTTCATTGATTAATTGATTTAATTGATTGATTTAATTGATTTATTGGGTTGGGGAGAATGAGTCGGCGCCGAAAATGAAAAAAATGTCTAAAACTTCTATTCGACTTCGTCAAATAATATGCGTTTGATATGAGTAGAATGGTTAACTAATTCTCTACAAAATGACATTTAAAAGAAAATTCAAACAGCGCCTCCGCTCAAGAAAAAGCCATTTTTCACAAAAACTACAAACTGTGATCTAGAAAAAACCATTGGTGGGATCTTCCTGCAAATTTGGCAACTTAAGTAATTGAATGTGCTCTATCTTTTTTTATATAAACACCAAAGAAGGTTTATGTGAAAGAAACTGTTCAAATGATGAGTCGGACTCTTTGCCATTTTAGCCAGCTGCGTTTGGAAGTTCATAAACTCCACGAAAGAAAAGCTTTGTGGAATCTCTCAAAAGTGATTTTGTAGAGAAATAGTGGATCCTTTTGATGAAACCAAACGTATGTTTAAAGAAGGCTTTATGTGTGCAAAAAGTCCCTTTAAAGTTTGGCGCCGACTCATTCTCCCCAACCCAATAATAGGTTGATGCATAAGTCTTTTCGTTTTTTTCGTACTTCTGTTAAAAAGTAACAAATTCACGAATTAATCTATAGTTTGCTCTATAAAAAAAGTGTTTTTTTGTTCAATTTGCATCTTTTTAAATGAATTTCGGTTCACTTTCAAGCAAATTCGAGAGTGAAAAACGCCTTTTGTCGTAAAAATCTATAAAAAACTCTACGGAAAAATTGGCTGAATGAATTTCTCTGAAATTTTGGCGAAATATCAAACGTTTTTTTTCTCTATCTTTTATCTATTGACACGAAGATAGGTTTTCTTTAGCTAAGGTGTCTAAACCGCATCTAAACCGCATCGAGTTAGCCCTTTTTGACTACCCGACTTCATACTCTCAAGAAAATCCAGGCATTAAATATTTTTAAACCCGTTTTAATGTTATTTTGCAGAAAAATAATTGGTTTTTCTAATGAAATCAACCGTAGTTTAATTGGTGCATTTGTTGGCTTGAAACGGCAGACGAAAAGGAACAAAAACACTTATACATCAACCTAATAGTAAGTACCCTAAAGTCGCGAGTATAAGTTCTGTTTGGTTTTCGCATGCAAATTGACGGCTGTCTCCGGTGCGGTGTGTCGAGGGTTCGAATCCACTGCAGCATAACTTTTTTGCTTTTTAAGAACGATAATAGAAGTAAATTTATTGAGGGTTATAGCAATTTTATGCTGTTATTTGTTGCTCCGGGCGTGGCTCGGCTCGTCCGCCCTGCTCCTCTCCAGTGCTCAGTCTTATGGATCCCTCCCTGGCCTCTTCATCCGGCCAAAGTCCACGTCGACGGTCGAAAGAGATGCTTTCCAGCGTCTTCTTCAACACTATCGGATGTATCCATGCACATAACAAATAGCAATGGTGATAGGCTGTCACCCTGTAGTATCCCGCGCTCCAAGAACAATAATAAAAGTTTATATAACAATAAAAATGTATAAAAACCGAACAAAAAGAAATTCAAAGCAATTAAAGCGAATGTAAATTAAGGCAGAACTTATACTCGAGACTTTAGGGTACGTATTTGTTTTGTTTCGTCAAAAACATAGTATTGCACCTCTAATCTTGCTGAAATCTAAACCGTCACCGTCGTAAAAAAATCGCCGTCGTCAAAAAATAGTATTGCTTAGTACTAATAGAGTAAATACGGTAAATAGAGTATTGGATTCCCCGTTGCTGAATGGTGTTTGCGTTTTGCTTCCCATTAAAACTTCATACCTTTCGTTTAAAACATTCCCAGAGGTCAATCCAATCAAAGAAAAACTGTGCCTGCATCCAGCTCCAAAAAGAGAGAACAAAATCGATTTTCTTATCGTTTTCTCTTCGTTTTCTTTTTCTCTCTTTACGCCAAATCACAAAAATTATCTGTTTTATTCAAAAATTGAACGATTCTTATTTGTTTTTTTTTGGTAAAATGGTTGAAATTATTGCATTACCGGAGACTTCGATGTTCGATGAGGATTTAGATGAATTTAGGATTCAAAATCTTCAACCGAATACGGATTATTTTATCACTTTAAAGTCAGAAAAGTTTTTGAGATTAAATATTTAAATTTTAGACTTCATCACAAGAATCTTTTCCGCTCGCATGCTCGTTTTCATTCGGACAAAAATGGGGAGATTGATGTGGGAAAAGCGGTGGCTGTTCACGGGCACTATACAGGTAAAAAATTGAATTTATTAGTTAACAACTTGAAAATATAAGAAAGTTTAATGGAAACTCTATTGAAAAGTAGGGTAAAAAGGTTAAAAAAAGAAAGTAAAAGATAAACCGGGAAAGCCGGCTCACAGGGAAATTATGCCAGCTTGCCACCGCCAGAGCAAGCATGGGCAGATGGCTTAGTGGATAAGGTGTTTGGATACAAAGCCGGCTCTCTATTCCTTCCTCGGGTTCGACTCCTCGTCTCGCAATTTTCTTTCCTTTTTTCGATTTTAAAGAAACTATTTGTAATTTGTTATTGTTTGTATTGTTGTTGTTAAACCAAATATTGTTAAGAACAGATTTTAATGCTAGAAGAGCTAGAGGAGAATCAAAAAACTAAACTAGAGCTGAAGAGCTAGAGGAAAATCAAAAACCCGAATTTGGTAGTGGAAAAGATGGGTTTTACGCAAAGCATTTCAGATTCCCAAACTTTTAACTCAAATAAAAGAGGTTTTCGATTGGAAAAGATCGGCAAATCGATTAGAGTTTATCATTTTTGTATATTGCTTCTTCATTCGACTAATAATCGATTAAAGAATCTGATATTAAACGCTAAAAAATCAGTTTCAAGATAAAATTGACATAAAAATTGATACTAATAGATCTTTTCGTTCTGGCGCTAGATTTGTCAGACTTGTATCAATATTTAGAATCAATCATTTAAGGAGAAGCTACAGTACTTAAAGCTATGGTATTTATCTAACTGGAAATCTTTGCATGATCAGAAGTTGAGAACTACAAACGTTCTAGAGTTTTGTCAAAGAAAATTCAAGTTCAGGTCGCGACAAAATGGGTTTATTTTCTTCACTTTACCATGAGGGTACAGCAAGATTCGCTACAAAGCTCTCACTAATGCCAATGCCTGAGAAGTTAGAGTACAAGATTCTTGTGCAAGAGAGGCACTTTTATGTGCCTGGAAAGGTTAGTTTATAATCTTTTAGAGATTAAAGAGATTAAAGAGAATTCAAAGAAAACCTAAACTTCAGGTAATTGCTGAAAAGAGCATTTGGCGAGTGCTAAGGAACTCGAGCTTAGAGCGAATCGTTGTCGAAGAAGGGATTGAGGGAATCGTTTATAAACCGCCAGGTAATTTAAGGGTAAGCTACAGTACTTAAAGCTACAGTACTTAAAGCTACAGTACTTAAAGCTACAGCATTATATCCAAGTCTATTTTCAGGCCCTGGCCCATTTCCTTCAATACTGGACATTTATGGAATGCTGGGCACTCACGAACATCGAGCCGCTTTGCTAGCAAATAAGGTTGTTTTACTTGATTTTAAACTTGATTTGGTAAAACTGACTAACATGGATAATCCACAGTAGTTATTTGCAAATGTAGTTGCTAAAGAAGCAGCAAAAGCATGCTTAAATCTAATCTAGAGACAGACTTATTGAATTGTTCGTATGGATATGTTAATTGATTGATTAATTGGTTAATTTATATTGTTAATATATTGCCAGATATTGCCAGACAAACTTCTTTAGGTTAAAAAGCTAGAGAAACATATTTCAGGGATTTGCCGTTTTGGCATTAACAGTGATCGGTGGTAAGACGACGCCGAAAGCCTGGCAACAAACGGATGCAAGCTACTTTTTGGTAAGTTATTGGTTGAGCATCAGCAAGGGGATGGCTAGAAGTGGGGCAACCGTTTGGGACGAGTCATTCAGTTCAGTTCTCATGATGAGTATTGATGAACCAGCGAAAGGCGCTCACTAACGTTTGCATGGATCAAGCAAAAGAATGCTTAAATCTACGCCTAAGCCTGAGCAATCTAAGCCCCGCCCCCCTTTGGCCAATGGACGGACAGACGAACAGACGGACAGAGAGGCGAACAGACGGACAGACGGATAGACAGGCAGACAGACGGACCGACAGACATACAGACAGAAAGACGGACAGACGAACAGACCGACGGACAGGCAGACAGAGGGACAGACGAACAGACAGATAGACGGACAGACGAACAGACAGACAGATAGACGGACAGACGGACATACAGATAGACGGACGGACATACAGACAGACAGACGGACGGACAGACATACAGACAGACCGACGGACAGGCAGACAGAGGGACAGACAGACAGACGGACAGACAGACGGACAGACAGACGAACAGACGGACAGACGAACAGACAGACGGACAGACATACAGATAGACGGACGGACAGACAGACAGACGGACAGGCAGGCAGACAGGCAGACAGACGGACAGACAGGCGAACAGACGGACAGACGAACAGACGGACAGACGAACAGACGGACAGACGGACAGACGGACAGACGAACAGACGGACCGAGGTCTCTTCTGCTTTATATATAGTAGATATTGATGAATATTGATTCATCAATATCTACTATATATAAAGCAATTTTCTTCATCTTATGATGAAGAAAATTACCTAAATAGTAACTCTACAACAAGAAAGGCCAACAAGGAGTAAAAATGACGTTTTTAACCCTCCTTAACTGGTCTGGAACTTTTTACTGAATCCATATTTTTAAATAATCTTTTTTCCATTTAATAGAACTTGAATTAAACTAAAAAAAACTTTTATTAATTTAAGAAATTTAAGATATTCCCATAAAAAAAGTTCAGTAAACTTTCGCTGAAATCAATAGCTTTTAAATGGAAAATAATTTTGATAGTGAAATTTTACTATTGAACGATATTATTATTGAGGTCTTAAACTACCAAATACCCAATTTCTTTTAATATAAATTGTTTATCCTTTCCATTTTAAATTAATTTTTATATTTTAGAATGATTTGGTAGTTGGTATTTTTAAAAATATTGAAAAATGAGGAAAACCGCTTAACGAATTAATCTGTAATTTTGTTTTTTGACTTTTTGTAAGCCATTTTTTTTAATTTTATCATTAAAATAGGTTTTATTAACACGTTGACGACATTGTCACCTGATGCTGTCTGGCACATATATATATGTCGTAGCCGCTAACGAAATTCAGCCGCTAACGAATCATTCGTTAACGGCTAGCCGCTGACGAATCATTCGTTAACGGCTAGCCGCTGACGAATCATTCGTAATCGGCTAGCCGATTACGAATGAAATTTTTTTGCTAGCCGTGCACGATTTGTAATCGGCTTCTGCGAACATGGCTCAATTCAAATTAGTCTTTGATTTCAAACTATTTATGCAAAACGCAAATCAGCAAACTAATCACAACGAGTGAAATAAAATTTATAACATTTAACATTTATAACATTGTTGTTATGACATTGTTGTCAATATGTTCACAATTTCATCGTATTTTTTCGTCGTTAGTATATGCGTTCGCTTTTTCAGAATTTGATACGCGTTCGCAACATATTGACATATTGACCGCAACATATTGACCCAATTTCAGAATGGCTTATTGACGCTGATGTCAAGCGGTTGTAGAAATCGAGTTAGCCCTCCTGGAATCACAGCCAGCTTCGAGTGTTGCTGAATTTCAGCCTTGACATTATCGGTTAAGTAACAGCGAGCTGAGTCCAACACGAGCACTGATTCTTCGGATTTGGCCACCGGATTTGCTCTTCGCAACCAAATTTCATCGATCCACTCCTTGATCAAGTCCGAACTCATCCACCCTGTCGGATTAGCTTTGATGATCACACCGGGAAAAATTCCTTTAGGAAGAGTCTTGCGCTTGAAAATGAGCATCGGTGAATCGCCTCTCCAGAACCCATGCCTTCAGATCTTTCTCCACATCCGGCCATTTTGCCCTCAATCCTCGGAAAGCTCGATTATTTTTTGGTGAAGTCATCAGTGCCGGCTCAGCTTGTTTCCAGCGGTTAATCATCTGTTCGGCGACTTCAAATTCGATCGCAGCCGCGTTCGTTCCAAATTTTCTCGCAAATTTGACCGCTTCGAGCTTCGTTTCGGCGGTGTACGACTTTCTCCTCATCGTATCTAAAATGAAAAAAAAGTTAGTAAAATAAAAAATGAAAAAAAAACAAAAAAACAATAAAAATTAAAGAAAGAAGAAAATTTTCCATCAGAGCCCTTTAAATGTAAATTACAGAACTTATACTCGCGACTTTAGGGTACAAAGATTTCGTACACATCTAGTGAAAAAATTTCATTCGTAATCGGCTAGCCGTTAACGAATCATTCGTAAACGGCTAGCGAAAAATTTCATTCGTTAGCGGCTGAATTTCGTTAGCGGCTACGACATATATATGTCGTAGCCGCTGACGAATTTCAGCCGCTAACGAATCATTCGTTAACGGCTAGCCGCTAACGAATGAAATTTTTCGCTAGCCGTTTACGAATGATTCGTAATCGGCTAGCCGCTAACGAATGATTCGTAATCGGCTAGCCGCTAACGAATGATTCGTAATCGGCTAGCCGCTAACGAATGATTCGTAATCGGCTAGCCGCTAACGAATGAAATTTTTCGCTAGCCGATTACAAATGAAATTTTTTCACTAGATTTGTACGAAATCTTTGTAATCGGCTTCTGCGAACATGGCTAGATTCAAATGAATTTACCGTGTTTTTGGTTTCAAATTTTTTACGCAAAAAAAAGATTGATTTTGTAGCGAGCTATTTAAAGTTGTCAAAATGCCCTTTTGCTGAAATTGGGTCCTCCGGGTGGAGTCCACCCCATTGTTATCAGTGATTTCGGATTAATTTCTTTCTGCTTTTTTTATGATTCTTTGGTTTTATTATACAGAATCATTTGTTTTTTCAGGATGAATTAATTTCTCAACCAACTTGATGCGTATCAAGTTTTGAAAAAGCGAACGCATATACTAACGACGTAAAAATACGATGAAATTGTGAACAGATTGACAACAATGTCAAGTGAAGTTGAAAGCGAGAAACGGAAGCGAACGACAGAAGAGGCGAATTGGGCACGTCGTTACTCGATTCAATGTATTGAGCAATCAATGATACTCTACAATCATGGAGACAAAGGAGAGAACGAACAACCAAAACGAGTCGTCAAGAAAGAGGAACTCTTCGATGTTTTAACGTCAACTCACAAAAGACTAGGACACGCCGGCCGGGATCTGATGTGGAAAGAACTGCGAGGAGATTATCACGTGATCTCAAATGAAATACTCGAAATTTTTGTCAAACTTTGCCCGGAATGTGAATTAAAGAAGGGGACGCCAAAAAAAGAAGTTGTTGTGAAGCCGATGATAACGAAGGAGCAAAATGAGCGCTGCCAAGTCGACCTAATTGTTCTTCAATCGGTATGTTATACATGTTAAATATGTTATACGTGTTAAATGTTATAAATTTTATTTCACTTGTTGTGATTAGTTTGCTGATTTTCGTTTTGTATAAATAGTTTGAAATCAAAGGCTCATTTCAATCGAGCCATGTTCACAGAAGCCGATTACAAATTGTGCACGGCTAGCGAAAAAATTTCATTCGTAATCGGCTAGCCGTTAACGAATGATTCTTTAGCGGCTAGCCGTTAACGAATGATTCTTTAGCGGCTAGCCGTTAACGAATGATTCGTTAGCGGCTGAAATTCGTCAGCGGCTACGACATATATACTTTATCCGACAAGGAAAAGTGACAATGCAAACAGATTGAACAGCGTAGACCAAGAAAGATAATTGATATACAAACACAACTACAATTAGACACGTGTATATATGACATTAAAAACTAATTTAAAATTGACAGAGCTACAAGATCGAGCTTATATATTGAGGATTTAAAATAGTTCAGAGACGAAAAAATATCACAAGGTAACTTATTCCAAATACGAGGAACACGACAAGCAAAAGAATGATACAGTTGGCGGTTATGAAAGCTTTGAAAGGGGGTAATCTGAAAGTTGTGACTACGAGTTCTTCTGGCGTGATTCGAAATCTTAAAGAGTCCTTTAAGTTCCGGATGAGAGTTAGGAGAGAAGATGATTTTATAGATTTTACATATTCGTTCGCCTGGGACATTGTCACCTGATGTCAGGTGACAGTGCCAAAATTGATTTTTTTGTGCATATTTATGTTTGCTGATGATGGATATTAAATAAGCAAGTAGGGTAGTATCTATATTCGACTTGGTCCCGGAAAATGTCGATTTAACCGTTGATTATTAAAATTTTAATTTTTTATAACATAATAGATATAAGAACAATAAGAACTACAACTAACAAGGGAGTGGTCAGCGGGGTCTGTGGCTTTTTGCTACGAGCTATAGCTTATTTGAAGCGTCTCTTCGAGAGGATTCAGAACCCGAATTCCGTTTTTGCCACTGACTTCTAGTACGCGAGTTATAGGCCCTGCAAAAGTTGGTGCAAAAATAATAGTCAAAATCTTTTCCTCGAGACCCCTAGGAATCAGATTCAAGCATGTCAGATGCCTCGAACTTGCCAAACTGTTACTACTTCGAGAGAAAAATGTAGAATTTCGCACGCGTCATATAAAGTGAGCCTGGGACTGGAACGGATGGCACTTCGACAAATTAGAGGAGTCTGACGCGTGCGAAACTGATTTATGGGGGTTTTTGGGGGCGAGGAAAACGATTTTGACTATTATTTTGGCCCCAACTTTTGTACTAGCTTTAATACCAGGGTAGCTACAACAGTTTGTTTGAACTTTGCGGGAATATAACTCGCGTACGGACCATACTTGGGCCTGAATGGGTTCCTTGAAAAACCGAAACCAACCGGAAAAAGCAGCCCAACCGGAAGCGGAACGGGAACGGCTCAAAAATCCCAACCGATTCGGAACCGAAATGCTACAAAAAGCCGGATTCCGGAACCGGAACCAGAATTCCGGCCCAAGTCTAATACGGTCTAATAACTAATAACAACAACTAACAACAACAACAACTAAAAACAACAACTAAAAAGAACTACTAAGAAAAAGGACTATGAACAATAACCTATGAACAATTGTTGTGACTACACTGAAAGCAGGCAAGACACAAGAAATTTTCACAAATTGCGAATTGCGAACCTGTAGTTTGTGGTTTACATAAAAATAAATAAACAGCTATAAAAAGTTGAATACTGATAGGACATCCGTGGTGATTTATAGTCACCAGCCTTTACGATCTGGAATTATTTAGAGAGCCAACGACGATAAGTGCTAGTTATCTCCTACTTAGAAACATCACCAATGAATAAAACTTTCTAGATTATTGTTATTTCATAATTATCAAATAAGCATTTTAAACTTTCACAAAAATTTTAAGTTTGAAAAAAAGAACTCTGTGGGACATTGTCACCTGATGTCAGGTGACAAAAACAACGTTGTCCCATGCGATTGTTTGTGCAAAAACGCCATTGTCGTCAACGTGTTAAAAGAAACGGTCAAAATCACATTGTCGTTTTTGAATGAAAACTTCTTGCCAATAAAAAAAGCTTTAAAACAAAGCTTTTCAGAAACTTTTAGAAGCCATTTACAAGAGAAATGAGATATTTAATGAAAAAGAACTGGATTTCATTTGGTAGCTTGAGATTTATTCAATTAGAAAATGAATTTAAGTGAAAGAATCAAATAACAAGAAACTGGTTACAATTTATCATTAAAACTTCCAACAATACAATCGAATCAACTTTGAGATTCTAATTTTATGTGAAGATTCGAATTTTAGAAAGCAGTTAATTGGCTAGCTTCTCAACGATATGCAAGCAAAACGATTGGTTTGATTGGGATTTCAGCTGGCGGTACTGCCGCTCTTTACATTGCCTCAAAACATTCAAAGGTTTGTTGAAAGAAAAACTGAAACAGAATGAATAGATTTTAAAGCTCGAATTCATCGATTCATTTAAGCAAAATAAAACTTTCAGATCTCAGCAACAGTTGCAATAAATAGCGGCAATTATCCAACAATTCACGCAGTTTTCAAAGAGAATGGAAAATTGATGCCATTTTTCGAGTTTGTTTCGTTTTAGTGCAATGAAAAGTGTTCCAGAGCCCCATTCAAAGATATTATTCGAATGGATTTCAATCGAGGTGCTATGAACTACGCAAAGATCGATAATGGCGGTGAGATTGATGAGGAATATCAATTCAAAATCGAAGAGTCTAGAGGGAAATTCATGTTCGTGGTAAGTGATTGGAATACTGAAGAATAAATGGAACTTAAATAGTCATATATATGTCGTAGCCGCTAGCGAAATTCAGCCGCTAACGAATGAGGGTATTTCCGGGCATCCAATCAAAAAGTCACCCACATAAAAAATGTTCATAATACATATATTTTATAATAAATTTTTGAAATTAGCTCATTTGGTTCAGTAGAAAAATTTTTTTGAGCCCCCAAAGTTTAGGTTCAAAAATGCCCTAAAATGGCTATAAAAAATTTTCTACTCAGCCAAAAAACTTGCCTAATGGCTCATTTTGTAGCCAATTTGATGTAGTTTCTTAAAGTAAAGCCATCTAAGACAATTTTTCGTTGAAAGTAGGAGAAAGAGGGCGAGGAACAAATTCAGGGCAATTCTCAAATGTGAAAACAGCGACCGAGTTCAACTGAAGTCGTTCCTCGCCCTCTTTCTTCTAGCTTTGAAAAAGAAATGTTCAATGTAGCTTTACTTTAAGAATCTACATCAAATTGGCTACAAAATGAGCCATTGGGCAAGTTTTTTGGCTGAGTAGAAAATTTTTTCTAGCCACCCAAAGTTTAGGTTCAAAAACCTAAACTTTGGGGGCTCAAAAAAAATTTTCTACTGAACCAAATGAGCTAATTTCAAAAATTTATTATAAAATATATGTATTATGAACATTGTTATGTGGGTGACTTTTTGATTGGATGCCCGGAAATACCCTCATTCGTTAGCGGCTGAATTTCGTTAGCGGCTACGACATATAGTCATTTAATAATGTCAATGATCAGTGTTTCTAATTCTTAATCAAAAAAACCACTTGAATTTAGAGAAAAGAGAGACTTAAACTAGTCAAAATTATTAAAACTTGATTCTTCAGCGATTTCTAGCCACAACTGGAAAAAATAACTGGCAAATGTCTAATTTATTTCAAAAGTGTCAAGTCTTATATAGAGAATTGTAGCCCTTAATCTTAGCTACATTTATCTACCAAAAACTTTCCAATTCGACTTATACAACTCATTTAACAAGCGCTGGATTGAGACCGAGACATATCGCTCATTTAAACGCTTCTTAAATGGGCTGTATAAATCCAATCGGGAAACTTTTAATGGATAAATGAAGCCAAGATTAAGGGCTACAATTCTCTAGATAAGACTTGCCACTTTTCAAATAAATTAGCCATTTTCCAGCTATTTTTGCAAAAAGTGGTTTGTAATTCGCCTTGTATTTTCTAATCAGCATTAACAAAGCTACTGTAGGCTGGCGATGTTGACGGTGGAGCAAACGCAACGATGAATGCAAAAAGGTTAAAGGAAAGAATGGAGAGGTAGATTTGAAGCTAAATTACAGATCTACTATGTAAAATGGAAGTGTCCGTCTGTCTGTCCGTTCGGCTGCCCGTTCGTCCGTCCGTTTGTCCGTTCGTCCGTTTGTCCGTTCGTCCGTTTGTCCGTTCGTCCGTTTGTCCGTTCGTCCGTTTGTCCGTTCGTCCGTTTGTCCGTTCGTCCGTTTGTCCGTTCGTCCGTTTGTCCGTTCGTCCGTTTGTCCGTTCGTCCGTTTGTCCGTTCGTCCGTTTGTCTGTCTATCCCTCTGTCCATCTGTCTGTCCGTCTGTCTGTCCGTCCCTCTGCCGGTCGGTCCTTCCGTCTGTCCGTCTGTCTGTCCGTCTGTAGGCGCGAGTTCACGGCTCTCCGTGAGCCGATTTGCACTTTTTTTAGTTTCTTAGGCTTAGAATTGTTGTGCTCTAGTGTCTATCTAGTTGTGCATTCCATATTCGTTTTTTTAAAAAGCAAAAGTCAGGACCCAGCGGGGAGTCGAACCCGGATTGTGTGGGCCGTAGACAAGCGACGCCTGACGCCACGGCGACAAAGGCATCTAGCCAGAAAAACCCGCTCTTAGGTTTTTCGATTGGTTTTTTTATTTTTAAAGCTATAGTAGTACTTCTCATTACTAATAAATTGCTTTTTTTCCTTAGCAAATCTCTTTCAAGATTCGGACGAGGCATTGATGGAGAGTTGGTGATTCTTCCGCACAGCGGCCACAATATCGAACCACCATTTGTACCAGTACAAGATATTGTTTACGCAAAGAATTTAGGTACAGAAAAATATTTTAAATTTATAAAAGAAAAGTTTCTAGATATTGTTCTCGATTTCGGCGGCCACGCCTATTTACAGAATGTGGATCAGCGAAAGCTTTGGCCAAAAATCGTCGACTTTTTCAAGGAAAACATTGAACTTCATGAATTGTCCAAGTTGTAGATAAAACAACTTATAAGATATAAGATTTTAACTTTCAAAGCTAGTTTAGACCGTAATTTGACAATAAATTGCTGTAATTTAAAGGGGAAACTGGTTAATTTCGGTCAATTTCTTGGCTTTTCTTGTTAATTCCTATCAATTTCTTGGCTTTTCTTGTTAATTTCTATCAATTTCTTGACTTTTCTTATCAATTCCTATCAATTTCTTGACTTTTCTGGTTAATTTCGGTCAATTTCTTTACTTTTCTTGTTGATTCCTATCAATTTCTTGACTTTTCTGGTTAATTCCCGTCAATTTCTTTACTTTTCTTGTTGATTCCTATCAATTTCTTTACTTTTCTGGTTAATTTCGGTCAATTTCTTGACTTTTCTTATCAATTCCTATCAATTTCTTGACTTTTCTTGTTAATTTCTATCAATTTCTTTACTTTTCTTGTTGATTCCTATCAATTTCTTTACTTTTCTGGTTAATTCCCGTCAATTTCTTGACTTTTCTTATCAATTCCTATCAATTTCTTGACTTTTCTTGTTAATTTCTATCAATTTCTTTACTTTTCTTGTTGATTCCTATCAATTTCTTTACTTTTCTTGTTGATTCCTATCAATTTCTTTACTTTTCTGGTTAATTCCCGTCAATTTCTTGACTTTTCTTATCAATTCCTATCAATTTCTTGACTTTTCTTGTTAATTTCTATCAATTCTTGCATTCTTTTAATAACTTTCAGACTGTATACTGTATCTTTCTTAAGCAGAATTCCATATTCATTTTTCATTTCATTTATTTCCATAAAATCTCTTTAATCTCGATAATATCCAGCATCGGATAAACGATTCGAGGCGATGATTATCGATGCAACAACACCGATGACGATCACTCCCATGCAAACGACGCACACCAACACGAGAGGCATCCAAGGCTGGAAATGAACACGATAAAGTTGATTTTAGTTTATTCAGATCCAAAAAAACCTTTTTCTAAATCTAAATCATCCTACATGTACCCCCCAGTACTCGAAAGTATGATTCCTATCAAAAGTATGATTCGTAAAAATCTTTTGGCCACTTGCTTGAATAAAAAGCATAAAAAAGCTTTCAAAAGCTTTAAAAAGCTTTAGAAACCGGCAACTTTATAAAGAGAATCTGCTTAGAATTAGAAGAGAACCTGCGGAATTAAGCTTGCAGTCTTTCTGTGACTTTTTTTTCCCAAGTTCCTGTGTCGAATTCACTTTGAAAGTTGGCTAAAATAAGATGAAGTCCTGTAGAATGAAATTTTAATTGCTAAATCTCAGTTTTAGCTAATGAAAAACGTGAAAATCTGATTTTATTGGGTTGGTGAATTGAAAACTGCCGGCTATTGTCATCTCTGACAGTTTGAGCACTTTCTTCAAAAGAACCCCATTTTGGTGTCAATGGAAAAGTTGTAGAGAATTAAAAATGAAGCTTATATCCAAATTTTCAGAGCTATTCAAAAACTGGTTTTCAAGAAATGCCAAATTTACGAATTCTCACAAAACTTGCAACAAACTTGCAACAAAACTTGCATTTTAAGCGAAACTACTAAGTGTATCTTTTTGAAAATTTGGCTATAAGCCTAATTTTTGATTCTCTACAACTTTTCTATTGACACCAAAATGGGTTTCTTTTGAAGAAAGTGCTCAAACTGGGCTGACAGCTGACATCTCCAGTCCTTCATTTCTGAGTCTCACACTTGTCTCACACACAAACCAAAATCCTTCTTAATAGGATTTTGGCAGCGCGCCTCGAAACTTGGGGCTTGGGTGCCCCAAGTTGACCCATGGGTGTCCCGTGACCTCACTGACTCTCAGAAGTGGCAGCGCGCCTCCATCAGTGCCGCTCATCTCTCACGAAAGTAAATCCTTCCTTCCTCGAATTGTGACAGGAGATGAGAAATGGGTTTTATCTGTGAACTTTCGGACGAAGCGGTAATGGGTGGGGCCAAGCGAGTAACCCGAAAGTGACGCTAAGCCCGATTTGCACCAGAAGAAGTTTATGCTCTGCGTTTTCTAGGATATGAGTGATGTACTGGGAGTTGCTGGATAGCAAGACGACCGTTAATGCAATCAAATACAGTGAACAGTTGGAAAAGGTGAATGGATCCCTAAAGAAGAATAGGCCCGTCAAGTCAAAGATCGTTCTTCTCCACGACAACGCGCGCCATCATGTTGCAAAACTGACTTGCTCTAAAATAAACAGCCTTGGTTGGGAGCTTTTGGCGCATTCCCCATACAACCTCGCCCATTTTGATTACTATTTATGCCGGATCATGAGTAATGAGCTTGCGGGAGAACACTTCGATTCGGAAGAAGCAGTCAAAAATTGGCTCGAAAAGTTTTTCGATTCAAAACGAAAATCCTACTAAGAAAGAGGAATCCGCAAATTGCCTGTAAAATGGGCAGAAGTCCTCAATAATAATGGAAATTATTTGGAATGAATTGATGGCTTTATGTTGAATAAATTTTAGTTCAAAGTCCAGCAGTTTTCAATTCACCAACCCAATAAATCAATTTTTAAACACCCACCTTTCTCCAATACTCTCTCGCGATCGGATTTCGCTTTTCCGCAATAATATAATCCTCTGGTATTCTCTCGACGCGTAATTCAACCATTTTCAATCGATTCGACGATTTTGTAAGAATAAATTTATAGTTAAATTTAGAGTTAAATTTAGAGTTAAAATTTTCTAAACGTTTCGATCAATTTCGATCAAAATGAGAAGAAAATCGGGAATTTCAAGGGCATTTCGAGAATCTGAAAAGGGAAATAACAAAACAGGAAAAAAGGAAAAAAGGAAACTTGAAAATTGCTCACTTTCACTCGCAAATGTCATCCAGGAAAACCTGAAAAGTGAGAAATAGAGAGAAAAAGAGGAAAAAGTGAGAAAAAGAGAAAGATTGTTCGGAGATTGGAAATTTTTCGCTGAAAAAGGCGAAACACTTATAAACAAGTGTAATCGGTTGCACTGGGAAACCGTTTTTTCATCATTTTTGACATAAAAACCACGTGGCTATTGTTGTAAAATCGTTTTAACATAAATAAAGTTAAAGCCATGTTCATTTATCAACAAGGGCAGTGTTTTGTCAAATGAAACTCTTCTAGAGTATTGTGCCTAACGTTCCCAGCCTCAACCCCATCAGCTACAGCCTGTACCCCTTCAGCTACAGCCTGTACACCTACAGCTACAGCCTGTACACCTACAGCTATAGCCTGTACCCCTACAGTTACAGCCTGTACCCCTACAGCTATAGCCTGTACCCCTACAGCTACAGCCTGTACCCCTACAGCTACAGCCTGTACCCCTACAGCTACAGCCTGTACACCTACAGCTACAGCCTGTACCCCTACAGCTACAGCCTGTACCCCTACAGCTACAGCCTGTACCCCTACAGCTACAGCCTGTACACCTACAGCTTATACCTTGTATTAGTCCTGTCCCTTGTACCCTTGTACCCTGCAGGTCCTGTGCTAATTCAGTTCTAGAGTACAGCCCTTTGATTTAAAAGATACAGTAAAACAAATAACGCCAATCGATTCCCCGTTCTCGAAAACCCTTGGGTACAAATTTACAGCTGAATCTCTTCTTTCTATTCCATTTACAAAGCAAAAGAAAAAACCGTGTAAATGACTCGAAAAGTGTTCTTTTTGCTGCCGAGTAATCGCTCACTTTCTGGCAAAACGCGCTAACATAAAGGCTTCTCTTTTCGAAGTCGTGAAGGATTGCGGATCTTAAATGGAATAGATTCAATAACCGACCTCCGGTCCCGAACTGGACAAAATTCAATAACAGACGCAACATATATAACACAGTTGGTCTGTCTGTCTATCTGCCAAAGGCTTTTATTTGCGGAATCAAAGTAGGGGACTGAAAACTTCCATTTTAGAAAAAATTATGGAATCTATTACATTCAAAATCAATTATCAAAGGAAATTGATACATCTGAGTCAAAAAATTCGTGATTTTCTTCTTTCTTCTTCGTCAAAAGGTGCATTCCATGCTACAACAGCAGATTGAGCAAACTTTGTCGTTCCCCCAGACACGTAGATGCAGTCTAATTTAAATTTTTCAAGGCACTCTTTTATAGACTTGCTTTTGTAGGCTCGGGATAAGTGTTGATCCGATCTGTTGTGCTCTACTACCTGTTTAGCCTATTATCTTTTGTAAAAATGTCAATTTTAGTGAGTTCGAACAATGACCAAGGAAAGAGCAAGGAAAGACGAAAGGCAATTAGTTGCAAAATATCTATTAGCTTACGTGTACCACTTATTTTTTTTTAAAACTACTGAACTCAAATTGCCACTTTTCCTCTGATCACTCGAAAATTGGTGTCAATCGGTGACCACAAGGCTCACAATAGACATGGGAAAACGGGACAGTAATTAGATTTAAATCCAGAAGCCGAATGATGTACAGGTGGGATTACTGCGATTAAATTAACGACTTAACGTATTAACTTTTTTTTGAGTAGACCAAATTTTGTGAAAATTTGAATTTTTCTTATCTGGAATCCACATAAACTTTTGGATTTATTAGAATTTTGAATTTCATGAAGAATAAAAGAAATTTCGATCTGTTGTGCTTGTATTTTTACCACTGACAATCAAAAATCAAACAGTACACGTTTATCGGCTCGTTTTCTCACTTTCTCACCTTTTCTTTTTACTCAAACACATCAAAATACATTTATATATAAATTTAAAAGATCGAGATTTACAGAAAAAGAAAATGAAATTGAAAAAAAGAAAAAAAAAATATTTTCAAGAGATCATCGAGGTTTTTGGAGCAAATTTTGTAAATTTTACATAAATTTTTGCGAATTTTACTAGACTATCGTAGAATTCTATGTTTAATTTTTAAGTCGGCCTTTGATTTTCTTTTCCACGTGAGTCCAAATTACATTTGTTCGTAGGGGATGAAGGATTCGGGCTGAAAGTGAAAAAGAAATATTATAAAATGATAGTAAGACTTTTGGGTTTTTTGTAAAGACAAACTTTTAAGCGCTTAGCTGTTAAGACAGCTCTGGAGCTCTGGCTCCAAAGAGCTCTGGCTCCAAAGAGCTCTGGCTCCAAAGAGCTCTGGCTCCAGAGAGCTCTGGCTCCAGAGAGCTCTGGCTCCAGAGAGCTCTGGCTCCAGAGAGCTCTGGCTACTGTAACCAACAATAAATGCACTATATTCTAGCTTAATTGACTTTTTATGTGCCTTAAAAGTTATATTAATAGGAATTAAGTGGGTAATTTTGAGCAGAATTATATATTGGGTTGGTGAATTGAAAACTGCGGGACTTTGAACTAAAATTTATCCAACATAAAACCATCAATTCATTCCAAATAATTTCCATTATTATTGACGACTTCTGCCCATTTTACAGGCAATTTGCGGATTCCTCTTTCGTAGTAGGATTTTGGTTTTGAATCGAAAAACTTTCAAAGCTAATTTTTGACTGCTTCTCCCGAATCGAAGTGTTCTCCCGCAAGTTCATTACTAATGTTCCGGAATAAATAGTAATCAAAAGGGGCGAGGTCCGGACCTTATGGGAAATGCGCCAAAAGTTCCCAAAAAGGCTGTTTATTTTAGAGCGAGTCAGTTTTGCAACATGAGGGCGCGCGTTGTCGTGGAGAAGAACGATCTTTGACTTGAAGGGCCTATTCTTCTTCAGGGATTCATTCACCTTTTCTAGCTGTTCACTGTATTTGATTGCATTAAAGGTCGTCTTTCTATCCAGCAACTCTCAGTACACCACTCCCTCCATATCCCAGAAAACGCAGAGCATAAACTTCTTCTGGTTCAAATAGGGCTTAGCGTCACTTTCGGGTTTCTCGCCTGGCCCCACCCATCGCCAATTCCTCCGAAAGTTCAGATAAAATCCATTTCTCATCTCCTGTAACAATTCGAGGAAGAAAGGATTCCCTTTCGTATCGTGAGAGATGAGCGGCACTGATGGAGGCGCGCTGCCAAAATTCTACTAAGAAGGATTTTGGTTTGTGTGTGAGAGAAGTGTGAGACTCAAAAATGGAGGACGGGAATGTCCCATTTTGAGCAGTTTCTTCAAAAGAAACCCATTTTGGTGTCAATAGAAAAGTTGTAGAGAATCAAAAATTAGGCTTATAACCAAATTTCCAAAAAGATACACTTCGTAGTTTCGCTTAAAATGCAAGTTTTGTTGCAAGTTTGTTGCAAGTTTTGTGAAAATTCGTAAATTTGGCATTTCTTGAAAACCAGTTTTTGAATCGTTCTGAAAATTTGGATATAAGCTTGATTTTTGATTCTCTACAACTTTTCCATTGACACCAAACTGGGTTTCTTTTGAAGAAAGTGCTCAAACTGTCAGAGATGACAATAGCCGGCAGTTTTCAATTCACCAACCCAATAGTTTACGGATTTCAGCTTTTATTTTAACGTTAAAGAATTGAGGATTGGATTTACGTTTTCTGAACGTTTAGTTGTTTGATGTTTTTGCTAAAACAAACCATTGATCTTTTGCCGAAACTCATCCGAAAAGCATTTTGATCAAGGCTTCGTTTGCCAAATGACATTCTGAAAAAGAAAAAGTAAAGTAAAGTATAGTAAAGTTTAGGGTTTGTAGATGATTATTGTAAAATTGTAGAGATGGCGCAAGTTCAAGGCTTATGAATTAAGCCAGAACAACTAGAACAACTAGAACAACTAGAGTAGGCAAATCAAATCAAATCAAATAAAACCAGAAGCCAGAACAGGATCTCCTTCTAGATACAGAACATTTATAAGTTTTTATTTTCTTTTTTAACTTCATAAGAAATGATTGTAAAAGCTGTTTATGCTAAAAAAGATGAAAGTTAGCTTGAAATTTGTGAAGAACTGTATCTTTTTGAGATTGGAGGTGAGAATTGAAAGACTCGACAAAATGGACAACGCCAATCGATTCCCCGTTCTCGAAAACCCTTGGGTACAAATTTACAGCTTAATATCGTCTTTTTGTGCCATCTACGAAGCAAAAGAAAAATGCGAGCAAATGACTGGCAAAGTGTTCGTTTTCGCCGCTTAATCGCTCGCTTTCTGGCAAACCGCTCTGGTATAAAAGGCTTCTATTTTGGAAGCCTTAAAGGTGAAGAAGCAGTTAGCGACTGAGCCAGTTTTCATTTTTTTGGCTTCACTATGCCTGGATCCTTGGGATCAATTTTGTCTTAAATTTGGTTGTATTTTTGCTACAAATTTTAGCCAATTCTGATCAATTCTGATCAACTCTGGTCAATTCTGATCAACTCTGGTCAATTCTGATCAACTCTGGTCAATTCTGATCAATTTTGGTCAATTCTGATCAACTCTGATCAATTCTGATCAACTCTGGTCAACCCCAGCCAACCCTAGCCAACTCTAGTCATCTCTAGCCAACCCTAGCCAACCCTATCCAACCCTAGCCAACTCTAGCCAACCCTAGCCAACCCTATCCAACCCTAGCCAACCCTATCCAACCCTAGCCAACCCTAGCCAACCCTAGCCAACCCTAGCCAACTCTAGTCATCCCTAGCCAATCCTAGCCAACTCTAGCTGGTCAAAAATTACCCCTTTCTCCCTAAAGAAGCTTTAGAAAACAAAAATATCCCGAATTTGTCTAAATGCAGTATTTTTGATTTCTTAAAGCCGCCTTTCTTAATCGTAAATTTCTTTCTTTTGTGAATTTGTGAAGTGAATTTCTTAAGGTTTCCTAAAGATTTCTTCAAATAACTCTGTGCAATTAATGAACTTTCATCAAGTTTAAGACTTTTCAACGTTTCAACGTTTCAACTCACCGATATGCGTTCGGATCAACGGATCGCTTGCCAAAGCCGAGCCGGTAGACGTGTGGATCCATTCGTTTGTCCTAAAAAATGGTTTAGAAAGCTTAAAATTTAATAATGAGTTAATTTTTGATATAAAATTGTGTCGTAAACGTCAAAATAGACTCTTTTTTTACAAGAAATCCTATAATTTAAGAGATAGCGTTGGTTTTTCAAAGAAATCTTGAGAAAAGATAATTTTGAAAAAAAAGAAATTTCTAGCCTTTTTTTGGGGTTTTTATTGTGTTTAAGATGTTTTAAAATGAGAAATAATTTCAAATTTTCCTTTCAATTTTCATTTGCTTTCAACTTTGAATGTGATTTTTGAAGACTTTTTTATGTTTTTAATGTTTTTGATGTTTTCCTCACCAAATAAAAAGCACTGACGACCACAAGTGAGCAGAGAAAGGCGAAAAGGGTTGAGAGCCTCATGATCATTGAAAAAAGATACTGAAAATTGAGTTGAATTGATGGGAATTGATTGGAATTGATTGGAATTGATTGAAAATGATTGAAAATGATTGAAAATGATTGGAATTGGTTGGAATTGGTTAGAATTGATTGGAATTTATTGAAAATGATTGAAAATGATTGGAATTTATTGAAAATGATTGAAAATGATTGGAATTTATTGGAATTGATTGAAATTGATTGGAATTGATTGAAATTGATTGGAATTGATTGGAATTGGTTAGAATTGATTGGAATTGGTTGGAATTGGTTGAAATTGGTTGGAATTGGTTGGAATTGATTGGAATTGATTGGAATTGATTGAAAATGATTGAAAATGATTGAAAATGATTGGAATTGGTTGGAATTGGTTGGAATTGATTGGAATTGGTTGGAATTGATTGGAATTGGTTGGAATTGGTTAGAATTGATTGGAATTGGTTGGAATTGGTTGGAATTGGTTGGAATTGATTGGAATTGGTTGGAATTGGTTGGAATTGGTTGGAATTGGTTGGAATTGGTTGGAATTGGTTGGAATTGATTGAAATTGATTGGAATTGGTTGGAATTGGTTGGAATTGGTTGGAATTGGTTAGAATTGATTGGAATTGATTGGAATTGGTTGGAATTGGTTGGAATTGGTTGGAATTGGTTAGAATTGATTGGAATTTATTGGAATTGGTTAGAATTGATTGGAATTCATTTGAATTGGTTAGAATTGATTAGAACTCATTTAAATTCATTTAAATTCATTTAAATTCATTTAAATCCATTGCAATTCATTTCAATTCCTTTAAATATCTTCAAAACTCAAATGCGAATAGAAATTACAACTTTTAACTAAAAGTTCTTTAAAATCTCAACAATAAAACGTTTAAAGTAAAACTTTTTCAAAAAAAACTCCCAGGAGAGTTCTAAGACAAAAATCCTTTAAAATTTACAGAATTCACGAGTTTTTTTTGGTTAAATATAGAAAATTAAATATTAAAACGAAGGAAATCTACCGAAAAAACGATAAAAAAAGCTATATTTCTATGTGAAAACATGAGAAAAGTATGGAAGTCAATAAAAAATGCAAAGATTTTACGATTGAGTTGAAAAAAATAAGGAAAAGATTCCCGGAAGTCAGAGAAAAAAGAAAAAGATAGAGTTGGAAGGAGATAAAAGCTTGGAAAATGATAATGATTAGGTTAAAGAGGGTAATTTTTGAATGGAAAACGAGTTTTTCCCTATAAAAGGTTGTCACAAAGGTTAAATGATTGCGTTTTTTTAAAAACCACTTCAAACTAAAGCCAATTTTTAACTAAGAACGCAAAGATAAGGCCAGTTTTCCACTAGAAACATAAAACTAACGCTAGTTTTCATTTGATTAGCTCAATTTTTTTCATTATTGATCGAGTTTTGTGATTTTTTATCGAATGATATCAAAATTTCGTTGATTTATTCAAAGTTTCTTTCAAAAGTTTTTTTTTGTAAAGAAACCTTTAACAATTTTCTTCAATTTTTTAGCATTTTCGAATCAGATAAGTACAACCAGAAGGTTTCATGGATTAGAAAAGTGATGCGATCGGATTAGAGCAAAGAAAGAAAGAATAGAAAGAAAGAAAAGGAAGAAAGAAAGAAAGAAAGAAAAGAAAGAAAAGAAAGAAAAGAAAGAAAAGAAAGAAAAGAAAGATAGAAAGAAAGAAAGAAAAGAAAGATAGAAAGAAAGAAAGAAAAGAAAGATAGAAAGATAGAAAGAAAGAAAGAAAGAAAGAAAGAAAGGAAGAAAAGAAAGAAAGAAAGAAAGAAAGAAAGGAAGAAAAGAAAGAAAGAAAGAACGAACAAAACTCAAATTTTCAAGAATATACCGTATTTCTTCGAATAGAGGCTAGTTAGAGCTTTCTGGATATCAAAGTTTTCATATTTTGTCGTAATGAGTGATTTTAGTATTTTTACAAGTATTGGGTTGGGGAGAATGAGTCGGCGCCGAAAATGAAAAAAATGTCTAAAACTTCTATTCGACTTCGTCAAATAATATGCGTTTGATATGAGTAGAATGGTTAACTAATTCTCTACAAAATCACATTTAAAAGAAAATTCAAACAGCGCCTCCGCTCAAGAAAAAGCCATTTTTTCACAAAAACTACAAACTGTGATCTAGAAAAAACCATTGGTGGGATCTTCCTGCAAATTTGGCAACTTAAGTAATTGAATGTGCTCTATCTTTTTTATATAAACACCAAAGAAGGTTTATGTGAAAGAAACTGTTCAAATGATGAGTCGGACTCTTTGCCATTTTAACCAGCTGCGTTTCGAAGTTCATAAACTCCACGAAAGAAAAGCTTTGTGGAATCTCTCAAAAGTGATTTTGTAGAGAAATAGTGGATCCTTTTGATGAAACCAAACGTATGTTTAAAGAAGGCTTTATGTGTGCAAAAAGTCCCTTTAAAGTTGGGCGCCGACTCATTCTCCCCAACCCAATATTAGAATACTTATTAGACTAACATTTTATATTTGAAATACTTTGGAAAGTATATTACCGTATTTCTCTCGAATAGAAGACCGGGTAAAGAGTATCATCGCGTACTCCTGCGTAGCAACCCTTTTTAAAATTTCTTTTCTGCATAAAAGCTTTCAATGAAGTGCTATAGAGCTGGAAAATGGCTCGAAAATCTGTTAGCTCATGTGGTATTTTTGAGCCATTTTCCAGCCCTATAGCACTTGATTGAAAGCTTTTATGGAGAAAAGAAATTTTAAAAAGGGCTGCTACGCAGGAGCACGCAGGTGTACGCGATGATACTCTTTACGCGGTCTTCTATTCGAGAGAAATACGGTACTGATTCTAAATTTACCTTAATTTTACTGATCAAAAACTGAAAAAGACTGATTTCTTGATTTCAATTCAACGCATTCAAGAAAGCCTTTTTGATGTTTCTTTTTGATGTTCCATTTTATTTTACATTCTATTTAAAACCAGGAGTGCTTTTGGTGCGAGTGAAAAGGCTGTGTGAGAAAAGTAAACAAATAAACAAGACGTAACGAAATTAGAAAGATTTAACAAAGGGAAAACTAGATTTTCGATCAAGTTAGTGATAAATAGAAATCAAAAGTACGTAATCAAACGTTTTTTGTACTGTTTACCGTAGTCTATTTCCTCTTCTGCACTCATTTTGATCGATAACAAGTCTAGTGAAAGGCCTAAGAAAGAAAGGAAGAAAGAAAGAAAGGAAGGAAGAAAGAAATTCTAAATTTAGCTTAATTTTACTGATCAAAAACTGAAAAAGACTGATTTCTTGATTTCAATTTAACGGATATTCCTATCTTTTTCAATTGAAAATCTAAGAAATTCGTTTGAATTCCAGTAAAAATCAAATCATTTCTCATTTCCCAGTCCACCCAGAGTCCTTTCATCAAAAATTCTCTCAAATCAGTGTCAAATTCGATACTTTACATAAGATTGAGAGAAAAGCGAAAGAGAAAGAAAGGCGAAATCTCGGATTTCTTCTAGAGATTCGTGGGCGTATGAAAAATGAATGAATGTCACGCGAAAATTCTTTTTGAATGAAAAGGTTGAAATTTCGAATAATCTATTACATTTGACTGTGTTTAGACTAAAGTTAAATGTTAAATGATTAAATGATTGCTTTTTCTAAAAAGCACTTAAAACTACAGCCAGTTTTTAACTAAAAACTCAAAGATAAGGTCAGTTTTCAACTAAAAACCTAAAACAAAGGCCAATTTTCAACTAAAAACTCAAAACTACAGTCAGTTTTCAACTAAAAACTCAAAGATAAGGCCAGTTTTCAACAAAAAACTCAAAACTACAGCCGGTTGTCCACTAAAAACTCAAAGATAAGGCCAGTTTTCCACTAAAAACCTAAAACTACAGCCAGTTTTTAACTAAAAACCTAAAATTAAGGCCAGTTTTCCACTAAAAACTCAAAACTACAGCCGGTTGTCCACTAAAAACTCAAAGATAAGGCCAGTTTTCCACTAAAAACTCAAAACTATAGCCAGTTTTCAACTAAAAACTCAAAACTAACGCTAGTTTTCATTTGATGAGCTCAATTTCTTTATTATTGACTGAGTTTTGTGATTTTTCATCGAATGATATCAAAACTATAGCCAGTTTTCAACTAAAAACTCAAAACTACAACCAGTTTTCAACTAAAAACTCAAAACTACAGCCAGCTTTCAACTAAAAACTTCAAACTACCTTCAGACCAAAGCCGGATCGAATTCTGAAAGTTAGCCTAAACAATTCTCAGTTGATAAGCTGCCTAAAGCCTTTGTTTCCTCAATTTCTCATTTTCATCCAGGCTTGTTTGGCTATTGGCTTAAAAATTACGGTTTGGAACTATAAACGCTAAAAACTACAAGATCCGACTACAAATCCTTGTAAAAACGCGTAGAATAGAGATTTTTTGAAACTTTTTTTACCAAAAAATTGAGCCAACTTTAGGCTTTCGAAATCCGGGCAAAAATCCGGGCAAATCAATGTTCTCTGTGTTGAGATTAAGAGCTTTTTTTAGGGTTAGTAGTTTTGTTCTATGGGAGGAGACTACAAACGGCTAAAAATAGCTCGCTCTCGGGGTAGAGATGATGGATTTTCTTGATTTTGATCTCATTTGAAAGCCTAAAGTTGGCTCAATTTTTTAGTAGAAAAAGTTCTGAAAAATCTCTATTCTACACGTTTTTAAAAGGGTTTGTAGTCTGTAGTTTGTTTGGAAATCGATTTGGAAAATTCCTGATGGTAGTCATTACTTTTCACCTAATTCAAACTGTAAAAGATGAGCGATTCGACGATTTTTGGGCGTACAGTATGGATACCATTTAAGTCCAGCAGTTTGCTCTGCTTACAATAATAATAAACTTTATTACTCTAGCAAAAGCAAATAAAGGCACCAAAAAGCCAATAAATAAGGAAATTTTAAAGCGGTTCTTTCCGTTTGTAATTCGTCTAATTGTTCTTTGTTCAAATTGTTCTTTGTTCAAATTGCCCCCCCTATTCTTCATGCGTAAATGCGAACAAAGCAAAAATCGGTTTGTGTAGCGGGTGTACCCATTGTAGCTATAAACTTTTACGAGTCTTATTTCTTTTTATTTTGAGCGTACAGTCGCGTACTCGTTACTGTTTTACTAATAATTTGGTGTAAATTGAAAGATAAACTAAACTATTATAGTCATTCGATAACCCCGAATCTCCTTTTGAAAATTAGTATAAAGTTACCGAGAACTTTCTGCGAAATGAATAACAAAATCCTTAAAAACTTGTTGGACTACAGACTACAAATCCTGGTAACCAAAAATCGCTATTAGTTCGGCCGACTGGTGAGTTTTATCGTTGTGAATGTGCTAATAAAGTAAAGTAAGGATTAGCAAAGAAAGATTTTCAGAGAGAGAGCAAAGAAAGATTTCCAGATTTCCAGAATTGAACCCTGCATCTTTGGCATTTTGGGCGGACTCTCTAACCACTGAGCCATCCGGTAACTGTTTGGTAGAGAAGAAAGAGGAAATACAAGGAAGAAGAGAAAGGAAGAAAGGCTAAGCCTAAGCAAAGGAAGGCTAAAATCGACGAAAAGCTCTAGGTTCTAGTTTTCTACCAAATTTAGATTAAATAGCATAAGATTAGATTAAATTAAACAAGCTGATAAGAGCCACCGCGGCTCACGCGCACTAGCCTTCAAGGCAAGCGACCTAATAACTGGTCGCAAGAAAGACCGTGATGAGGCCTCGATTTTAACTTACAATGGGATGCCCACAAAGAAGCCGTAGCAGATTTATGACGCCGTTCAAATGCCTTCAAACGTTCCAAAAATGCAAACGCCTACCAGGAAGTGTACATTTATAAATTGGAAAATTCGTTTACGTTTATAAGCTGATAGCGTCTTAGCTTGCCAGCGGGTCAACGTTGGTTTACCCAAGGCTTTCAATCCAGCCCAACTTTGGTCTGTTTCAATAAAATATTTACAAAAATGAGAGAGAGCTCTTCGAAGAGTCGAACCCGATGCCTACGGTCTACCGAGTGCCTTAGAGACCAGCGCGCTAACCACTTGGCCATGCCTTCCCGTTAGCAGCCTCCGAGAAGAGCACAGGTAATAACCGTAAATACTTTAAAAGAAAGCCACTCGTACAGTCGGGTAGTTTAACTTCTTTTTAGAAAATCATGCCTAGATTTTTCCCAATTATACTTTTGGCATCAAAAAATACTACAGAATGCCCCAAAATGCATTTTTTTGGACTTAACTTGTTTAGAAACATTTTGATTTTTGATTTAGAAACAAATTGATTTAGAATTGATCAACCTAAACAGCTAATATGTGTTTCTGTATCCTTTATTCAGGTGCCTAATTCTTTTGATTCAAAAAGAAGCAGTTAACCTCCAGGAGCACGGAGATAACGCAGGAGGTTAACTGCTGAATGACCGGGGCCCTACCCCCGGGGCCCAAGAAACCATGAAGGTTATACAGGGTGCAGTGAGGTCTCGATTTTAACAGAATTTCTAACTTTTTCTAATAATTTTAAAAAGAAACGGCTGAGCCAAATAAAAAAATTGCAAAACAAAAAAGTCTTGAATTTTGGTGTAGTTTCTGGTATTTAGAGTCATTTCCATCAAAAGAGATTTGATTTTTTTAGATTTTTAGCATAAGAATAAAATTCACAGAGTAATATTATAGTTTTAAACTAGCTTTCTAACTAAAAGCTTTAGTGTAAACTATAGAAAAATACAAATCAAATCCAATAGTCCAAAGGTTTCAAGTCTAGGAAGCTAAAAAAGCGGAATGAAGCGGCTTGGAGTGTGAGCCAATTTTTTGAGGCTCATTGGCAAGATTTGCAAGGCGAGAGGCAAGAATCAACGAATTTCTGTGAAAATAACCAAGCCAGCAAGCCAAATTCATCAAAGAGTTCCTCAAAGATGTTTTCCTTGTCAATAAACCTTCAAAAATAAGGCAATGCATCAAATTTAAGAGAAAAACACGTAATTAGTGTGTTTTTTTGCAAAATTTTTTCAATATTTTGAATTTTTCAAAGGTTTTATCAATAATAAATTAAAATTTCTTAAAGAAATTCAATTGAAGACCATAAATCTTTCATTTTTAATTGCTGACTCAAAAGAATCAGCAAAACAAATAACTAGACAATTCAAAGAAAAATTTTTCCGTGACAACTTAATTATTTCAAAAAAGCTAAATAAAAATTTTGGCAAAAACTAGAAAAATTGTAGGGTAAATTGCTAGAAAAATTGTGCTTTGAATTCAATAAATCTTTGAGATTTTATAAATATTGGGTTGTCCAGAATGCGCGGTTGTCCAGAATGCGCGTTTTTTAATGTTTTGTAAATTTCTCAAGGTAACGAAATCAAGAAAAAGATATATATGAGTATTATTCGAAAGCTGAAGATCTCCTCTACATTTTGAAATAAAAAAGTTTTTGAATTTGTTCAGCTTTTGGGCAAATTGACTGCACAGAAGAAGAGGTGGCCAAAAAATGGAAGGGTGTCTTTGGATCAAGTTTTGGCTCCGCTCAAATTGGGTTAACCGTTTGATGTCTGGCCAATAGATATATCAATACAACTTTTTTAAAATATAACAATTTCAGAGCATCTTTACTTTTCTTTTCTTTTCTGGGCGGTTATTTTACACCATAAAACTTGAGGAATAGCTAAGCTGGAATTTTTTTTTTCGAAAACGACCTCTCCCTTTGTGCAGTCAATTTCCCAGAAAGTTGAATGAATTCAAAAGCTTTTTTATTCCAAAATGTAGAGGAGATCTTCAGCTTTCGAATGATATATAACACTCATATACATCTGTTCGATATCTTGAGAAATTTACAAAAGAGTAAAAATGCGCATCCATAACTGGACAACCCAATATATGTTACTCAATCTAAATCATAAAACTCAATCTAAAACAGACGTCCGATTTAGATTTTGAGTCTAAATCGGACGTCCGATTTAGACTCAGTTGTTGTTTTATTCTGAAAATTCTGAAAACTTTTGTAAAACATAAAACAACAACTGAGTCTAAATCAGACGTCTGTTTTAGACTCAAAATCTAAATCAGACGTCTGATTTAGATTGAGTCTAAATCGGAGGTCTGATTTAGATTGAGTCTAAATCGGACATAACATATATATAAAAAAAATCTATTGGAAAAGAGAGGTTTCAATTTTAAAACTGGTAAAATGATGGAATTTTTTAGGATAGATTCAGAAGATAAAGTGAAACCGAATAAATGTGAAATGGAGAAATGGAGATAAAGAAATGGAAATAGAGAAATGGAAATGGAGGAATGGAAATGGATCATAGAGAAATGGAGAAATGGAAATAGAGAAATGGAAATAGAGAAATGGAAATAGAGGAATGGAAATGGAGAAAATGGATCATAGAGAAATGAAAATGGAAATGGATCATAGAGAAATGGACAGTCAGAAATGTAGAGACAAAAGAAAGGTACAAAGATACAAGATAGAGTGCAAATATTATAGTTTTTGATTTAAAACCCTTTTTATATCACCGTATTTACTTTTTGAGCTTATTTTTTTGCTATAAAATTCTTTTCCACCCTAAGTCACATCCAGAATTTCAAAGCCACTTGAAAATTGTGGAAATTCCTAGAAGTATACGTAGTAATCCGTATCAAATTTCGGCCGGTTTCCATCCCAATCATCTTTCCCTTTATCATTCTTTTGCAAACTATATTATTAGGGGTTGGAATAAGCTCCCGTTCGGTATCTTCTTGTCTGTAGGAAAATTGAAAGTATCTGTAAACGAATTAGGTCTGATTGCCATGTTAAATCTGTTCTATATTTAATCTTTTTGTACCTGTGTTTCCTTGTGTCTTACTGTGCTATTTTTAGTTTTCTTTCTTTTTGAAAGTATTGTAACAACTTTATTATGATTATCTGATTCGCTTCTATTCGCCCCTTGAATAAAGCAGTTATATAAAATGCAAATAATCAGATAACCTACGAGAGAGAGCCGTTCGATCTAGAGCCTCTATTTGTTTTTTGAAAATGGAATTGTTTCTTGAATTGCTTGTATGTAATTTGGAAGGAATTTCTATAACCTCAGGGATTCGGGAGGAATTTCTATAACCTCAGGGATTCGGGAGGAATTTCTATAACCTCAGGCTCCCCCTTGCTTGGTAAATTGATAAATTGCTAGAAAACTTTTGATTTCAATTAATCTGAGATATTATAAATTTTAAAAAATCTTGTAAAAACGAGGGATTTCAATTTTAAAACTAGCAAAATGATGGAATTCCCGGAAATTTTTGGCTCACAAAAAATTCTCACAAAAATTCGTAATTAACGATACGTCTACTGTTGGGAAAATGAACTTTAGTCTTTTTTTTTGAATTTTTAGAAAAAGGAATAAAATTTGAGTGTACTGATGGAAAATTGTGATGTTTTGTAAGAAAATGACAAAATTTTAATGCTAAAATGATTACTTTATAGAGCTCTAAAGCTCTAAAATGAATGAATCTGAAGAATAGTTGTTGTTGATGATAAAAAATTGAAAATTTGATGATTTCACTGCAAATTGTCATAAAAACAGAATTAGCCAAAGGGAGAATCTTTTGTTTGCTTTTAAAATCAAGCTTTTTGTTACAATAGATATCTTTTAAAGAAAAATGAAAACTTCTCATGGAGATTTATAACTTTTTAAGCTAAAGAAGAAGCAAGCAAGAGCTGTTTGAAAAAGCCGAAAGCCAAGGATCAAGCCAAGAGACAAGCCAAGAGACAAGCCAAGAGACAAGCCAAGGATCAAGCCAAGAGACAAGCCAAGAGACAAGCCAAGAGACAAGCCAAGAGACAAGCCAAGAGGCAAGCAGATATTGATCATTTATATTGGAGGGGGAATAAATAGGGAACCAAATTTAAAGAGATAAGGAACCAAATTTAGAGAGATAGGAAACCAAATATTGGAGGGGGAATAAATCCAGTCACTCTTAGCCAATCGGCCATTGCGGCCATTTATGTTGGAGTGGGAAAAGCTCTTCTAGGAAAGTCCTCAAAAATTCAACTCCTTAAAAGCAGGGTCAAAGATTTGAACTTAATAAATCCGAAAATGAATTTGATCGGTTATCTGCTCACAGATCCATAGGTCAAAAAGTAATTTCAATGGATTTTTGCACAGAATAATCTGCAGAGAAGTGGAAATCGTAAAACGTTTAAATTTAAGCAATAACTTTTTAAGTTGACACCCAACTAGGATAAAAAATATTCTTTCATCCAAATCCTTCTCCCGGAAACAAAGGAATTTGAGTGAACTTTTACACAGCATAATCTGGAGAGAAATGAAAATCGTAAAACGTTTAAATTTAAGCAATAACTTTTTAAGTTGCCACCCAACTAGCATAAAAAAATATCCTTCCATCCAAATTCTTCTACTGGAAGAAAAGTAATTTCACTGAACTTTTACAAAGCATAATCTAAAGAGATTCTTCTTCCGTCGGTGCCGAAAGAGGAAATACAAGGAAGAAGAGAAGGGAAGAAAGCAAAGGAGGGCTAAAATCGACGAAAAGCTCTAGGTTCTAGTTTTCTACCAAATTTAGATTAATTAGCATAAGATTAGATTAAATTAAACAAGCTGATAAGAGCCACCGCGTCTCTTGCTAGCGGGTCAACGTTGGTTTACCCAAGGCTTTCAATCCAGCCCAACTTTGGTGTGTTTCAATAAAAATATTTGAATAGCACAAAAAATATCCTTCCATTGAAATCCTTCTACTGGAAGAAAAGTAATTTCACTAAACTTTTACACAGCATAATCTAAAGAGATTCTTCTTCCGTCGGTGCCGAGCCTGTTGCAACACGTTTCCAAAAAACTTCTACAAAGAATTAAAAGACGAAAAATTCCATCGTTTTCTTTCTAAAATCGAAATAATCTTGCTTTTTAGCTAGCTGGATTGGAATTTTAAAAAAAGTTATTTAATTCTTCAAAAGTATGATGACAATTTGAGCATAATAAACCAGGAAGTGAATTTTTTTTGAAAAATTCTCTGCTCACAAATCATTGCTTTAATTCCCTGAAGAATTTTTGCTTAAAAGAAAATGATTTAATCGGATTTGGTCTAATAAAAGACATCTTGAACGTAAAGAAATTTTTTAGATTCGATTCTAAAGTTAAAACTAGTTAAGTTAACAAATTCCCCAAAGGATTGTGACGTGAAAATCGTGGAAAAAGGCTAATCATTTGAGGGTAATCGTTTGGAAAACGATCACTTTCGCGTTTCTTTTACTTTTTTTTCGTTAATAGAATTTAAATAGAGGACTCTGGACAAAATAACGAGATTGATGTCGAAAAAGTGCGGGCAAAATGGAATTAAAATGGAATTTCGTTGAATTAAACTGAAAATGGAATTGAAATGTTTAGAAAGAGTTTTAAAAGGTTCAAACGTTCAAAAAGATTTCAAATTCTGGAAGATTTAAAGAGTTTTTAATAAAAAAAGAGAAAATTCGGAGATTTTTGACAATTTTCGAACAAAATAAAGAATTTTGAAGATTTTCGACGAAATCTTGGGATTTATTTGGATTTTGAATGAGTCACAGGATTGGTTAGATTACTTTTTACGTTTTGTAACTGATTGTAACAGATGAAATTTGGGAAATTTTGTTGACATCAGTCTTGGACAACGCGCGCCTTATGAGCAGGGGCCTTAGAGCGCCTTATGAGCGCCTTATCTTGTTGTTAGCACCAAATTTAATTTAACAAACCAAATTAACAGGTTTAAGTCCGGCGATGACGGTGGCCACTGATTGTAACAGATGAAATTTGGGAAATTTTGTTGGTATCAGTCTTGCACAACGCGCGCCTTATGAGCAGGGGCCTTATGAGCAGGGGCCTTATGAGCAGGGGCCTTATGAGCAGGGCCTTATGAGCAGGGGCCTTATGAGCAGGGGCCTTATGAGCAGGGGCCTTATGAGCAGGGGCCTTATGAGCAGGGGCCTTATGAGCAGGGGCCTTATGAGCGCCTTATGAGCGCCTTATGAGCGCCTTATGAGCGCCTTATGAGCGCCTTATCTTGTTGTTAGCACCAAATTTTGATGCAGATTTGTACCCAATGTGACTTTGAGCCCTATAAATTGAAACGATTGAATGGGGAGAATGAAGAATTGATTTTGGAGCCATTAATCGTCGAGAAATATCAAGTGGAGCGTTTCCTTTTGATGCATATTCCGGGTAAAATGGAATTAAAATGGAATTTCGTTGGATTAAACTGAAATTGGAATTGAAATGTTTAGAAAGAGTTTTAAAAAAGTTCAAACGTTCAAAAAGATTTCAAATTCTGGAAGATTTGAAGAGTTTTTAGAAACAAAAAGAGAAAATTCGGAGATTTTTGACAATTTTCGAACAAAATAAAGAATTTTGAAGATTTTCGACGAAATCTTAGGATTTATTTGGATTTTGAATGAGTCACAGGATTGGTTAGATTACTTTTTTTTACTATAAAAAGTTTTCCATATGCTGTAACACAGGCAGCAAGCCATTTCGGAAAAGCATCAACAGTGGGGGAAAGGTAGGGGACATTGATTTCATTGCCAAGCTTTCTGAAGGGATTTTCTTAAGTGAATCGATATTGAAATGAGATTTTCGACGAAATCTTGGGATTTATTTGAATTTTGAATGAGTCACAGGATTGTTTAGATTACTTTTTTTAGACTTTTAGGCTTTTAGGCTACTACAGGATGTCCCAAAATTACCCGGAACTATACAACCGGATTGGTTAGATTGGTTAGATTACTTTTTACGTTTTTACTAGTTACTTTCAAGATCTGGATTCAATTAAAACAGAATTACCGTATTTACTCTATTAGTATTTACTATTTTTTCAATCCCCTTCCAGACGACGCCACTATTAGAGAGGACCCCACTATTAGAGAAATTTAAAAGAACATAAAACCAAAGTTTTAAATTGAAAAGATATCAATTTTTCTCCGAAATTCTTGACAAAACAAGTTTGGCTTCATATTTTATTTAGCTTTAACCGTAAAAAAACATTAACAAACAGTAAAAGAACTAATCCAAGAGATCAACAATTGATGTATCACTTTCGTTACCAATATCTTCTTCCAATTCGAGAGGACCCCACTATTTTTTCAACCCCCCTCCAGACGACCCCACTATTAGAGAGGACCCCACTAATAGAGTAAATACGGTATGTTAAAATCACGAATTTCTGCTTGAGAGCAAAAAAAAATAAAGCTTTAAAAGATTTATAAAAAAACGATACAACCGAAGTTTATAAAATCATTTCTATTTAAAAATTCTAGTTCTATTTTAAAATCATTTCTTCTTAAATCAAAAAGTAAAAACATAACTATTTATTCTTTAGCAAGATAAATAACAAGATAGACAAGATAAATAGCTTTTTTAAAAAGTTTTCCATGATGCCTTTCGTAGTTTGACTGCGCACCAAAATGTGCAGCGCGTGAGAAACGATGGGGCAATGATTATTTAGATATTTTATTCCGAATCTAGCACAATCACTAATCTAGCGAGAATCAATCGTTTGTTAAGAATAAATAGAATCAAATCGTTGGTTCAGTGTTTTCTGAAACACTGAACAAACGATTGATTGAGCCAACGATTGAGCATCAATCGCATCAATCGCATCAATCGCATCAATCGCATCAATCGCATCAATCGCATCAATCGCATCAATCGCATCAATCGCATCAATCGCATCAATCGCATCAATCGGTGTTTCAAAGCCAAAAAAAAATTGGGCTCCGTCTCTTTTTATTACACAAACGATCTTTAGAGGAAGGAAAAGAGAATCAGAGATCAATCAGAAATCAGAAATCAGAGATATTCATAATCAAAGCATTAAATAAGATTTCACAGAAAAGAGCTACTTTTCTGCGCAGGAGTAAAGAATTTTGGGGATTTTCGACGAGATCTTGGGATTTATTTGAATTTTGAATGAGTCACAGGATTGTTTAGATTACTTTTTTTAGGCTTTTTTACTACAGAATGTCCCAAAATTACCCGGAACTATAAAACCGAAGTTTTTAAGATAATTTCTTCTTAAATCAAAAAGTAAAAACATAACTATTTATTCTTTAGCAAGATAAATAACAAGATAAACAAGATAAATAGCTTTTTTTAAAAAGTCTTTTATGTGCTGTAACACAGGCCAATGCTTGTGTTACAGCACATGGAAGTCAAATGGACTCTAAATGGCCAAAGCCATTGAAATTTAGACTAAACAAATTTATCTTTATATGAAAATCGACTATAAGATTGACTAAAGAGAGAAAAAACCTTTACAGACTGTTTTGAAAAAAAAAACAGACTAATAAAACCATGATCACATGATAAAATAAACCCGAAAAACAAAGCTCTCATTTGAAGATGTTTGGTTTAAAATTTAGAGTCCATTTGACTCAACAAGGCACTTCAGACACGGCTTGAGAAAGAAAAAAATTGTTAATTGAATGGTGTTTCAAAGATCGAAAAACAATAGAATTCAAATTGAAAAGAAGGAATCGAATGGGGAAAAGTGATCCCTGGGAATTGGATGAGAATTGGAGTCAAGATTTTGCTACAACTCTGGTTAGAGATTAACTAGGGAAAGGTACAAACTTATTTACTGTCGATATATCTAAATGGGGATTAGCCAGCAATTGTTGTAGATAAGCCTTCATTCATTTTATTGTTTCTTGGAAAGTTTGTGGGGTTTCAGAAGTAAGCAGGCAAGATCAGAAGCCAAGTCAGAAGTTAAGTCAGAGCCAAGTTAAGAAGTCAAGTCAAAAGCCGAGTCAAAAGCCAAGTCAGAAACCAAGTCAGAAACCAAGTCAGAAGTCAAGTCAGAAGTCAAGTCAAAAGCCAACATCAGAAGTCAAGTCAGAAGTCAAGTCAGAAGTCAAGTCAGAAGCCAACATCAGAAGCCTGATCCTGGGCTGGGCCCAAGTTTAAGGCCCTTGCCCAAACTTACAGGCCTGCCCACTAGGGAAAGGCACGAACTCAAGGTGCACTTTTGTCTGGACACCATATAGAATTGGGTATGAGGAATCCGAATCCAAAATCAAAAGCTGCCAAATGACTTTTCCAAAACTTCAATCGAGAATCAAAATGGATGCTTTAAAAGGCTCCTTTCTAAAGGAGACGAGCTACGTTGTTGGCGAGCTACGTTGACGAGCTACGTTATCCTAGTGGATAACGCATTAGGATCGCAGGATCAAGGTTCAATCCCTGATGCAGTTTTGTGTTTTTATTTTGAAGCAACTTCTCTATGCTCGAGGCTCGATCTCTCCATAGGCTAGTAAGCAAGAAAAGAGTCAAAGCTAGAGTTGTCAAAAGTCAAAAGTCAAAAGATTTGTTCTTTCTAGTTTAACTGTTTGGCAATTGAATTGATTTCTCTACAGTAGTTGAAAGAATTTACATTTAAAGTTGCACTCAAAGCTGTCTACACAGCTCAAAGCAGTTTAAAGTTGCAATCAAAGCTGTCTACACAGCTCAAAGCACTTTAAAATGCACTCAAAGCTGTCTACACAGCTCAAAGCACTTTAAAATGCAATCAAAGCTGCCTCTGGATTGACTTTTCTGATGTTCGGCTGATCTAGAACAACTCTGAGATCGGATTCAGGGATTTTTAGAGGTGAGACTTTGAAATGAAATCTAATACTAATAATTTTTGCCTTTAAAATGAAATAGAAGATCTAATCTCTAGAAAAAAAGCTTTTAACAGTTATAAGAAATATAGAAGAACAACTGAATTTTGTGGAATGGGTTAAATCTTATTCTTTAAGTAATGTTTAACGTGATCTAAGCTCATCAAGCTCATCGTGATCTAAGCTCATTAAAGATTTAAATCAAAGTTTTAATGTTCATTAGAAAGTTTATTGAAAAGTCTTCAAGAAACCTCAAAAACTTCTCAAAAATCTCTCAAAAACCTCTCAAAAAAAAAGCTCTCAAATTCCTAGAATGGGCGGGTTTTTGGCGAGAGAAAAAAAGGGAAAACGTGTGAATGTTTACTTCAATAAATCTAACAATTAGACGAAAGAAATCCAAGAATTATTCAAGTCACATGATACAAAAATCAAAAGAAAAGAAAGATAAAGAAAAGATAGAAAAATGAGAACAATTAGGATGATGGGGTGGTTAAGTTGAAGTTCGGAGGGAAGAAATTTGAGCTGTAGTCAGAATTTGAGCTGTAGTCGATCAGAAGCTGATTGAGAAAGCTGGGTTTTTGTTGGGGCAAAAAAAGCAGAGAATTTGAGGTTGAATGTAAAGAAATTTGAAACATTTGGCAAGTTTTGATCTTGAAAAACATGTTTAGAAGAGTTGGAAACTTTAAAGCTTTGAATCATTCATAGAAATTGATGGGAGTTCATCGAAATTCATCGAAATTCATCGAAAATTCATAGAATTCATCGTAACTCATCGGAAAATGACGGGTTTTGACACGTTTTTCGAAATTCTATAATCTGTAACCCAGTTTCTTGTACAGTAACTCAGTCACTAGCTACAGTAGCTCAGTTTCTTGTACAGTAACTCAGTCACTAGCTACAACAACCCATTTTCTTGTACAGTAACTCAGTCACTAGCTACAACAACCCATTTTCTTGTACAGTAACCCAGTCACTAGCTACAGTAATCCTCGTTTGAGTTCTTGTACCAGACTAAGTCTTGTTTAGAGACAGTAGCCCAGTCCACTGGGTACAGTAATCCTCATTTTGGCTTCCTGTACAAGACTGACTTCAGTAAACCAGCTTTCTGGATTATTGTCCAAAAACTGGTACAGTGGCCTAGCTTCTAGAAAGTATTACTATGGCAAGGTATAAAGCCCTACTTTGGCAGCAATGGAACTTGTCTGCGTAGCTCTTTGGTAGACGTAACTCATTGGTAAGCGAGCGATCGCAGGTTCGAATCCCGGCGTCAACCAAGTTTTCTATCAACCTATATATAAAGCAGAAGCGACGTCTGTCTGTCTATCTGTCTGTCTGTCTGTCTATCTGTCTGTCTGTCTGTCTATCTGTCTGTCTGTCTGTCTATCTGTCTGTCTGTGCGCAAACGCGACGCTCCGTAATTACGTTTGCTTTATCGGTTAAAAGACAAAGTATTCAGCTTTAGTGCGCGATATTTTGCTCCCGGGGTTTTCAGCTATGGAGAATCTCCCATTTAGGTCCATTTTTAAAAAAGAGGCGGGGCTTAACAAGGATTATGATAGTTTTAGTCATTTGAAAGAAAAGCGTCACCAGGGGAAAATGCCTCCCTAGCGGAAAACGCGAACGGTGTGAGCGTTTTCTGCTGGTCAATCTATAAAACCTAGATCAACCGATAACGGCCTCTCTATTCTTAGTGTTAAATAAGATTCTGAACATCGAATATCAGATATTTACAAGAGGAAATTCAAAAAAAAATGAAAAGATTTCAATATTTGTACAAAATTTATTTGAAAACAAAAATAAATCATGTCTTTTATAGCTTTATACCACCTAAAAAAGTCGTAAAAAGTCGTAAAAACTCGATTCTTGATTGAGATTTTCATAAAAAACCTTGTAAATCACTCAATAAACACATAAATTTACAATTTTCAACAAAAACTGAATGAAATGAATGGTGACTTGGGACAAAAATGGAAATGAAACGTTGTGAAATACTGTCTGGTTACTATTTAGCTAATAAATTACCGAAAACATGAATGTTTTATGTAAAAGTGGTTAGATTTTCTCTAATTTAAGCCTTTTTTAGAACTAGAACTAGGCTTTGAACCAAGGTAGACTTAAAGTTTTTGCCTGAAACAAATCAGAGCCAGAACTAGGCTTTCTCCAACAGCTAAAACTGAGCTAGAGGCAAAAATTTTTACTAGAAATAAGTCAGAGCCAGAACCAGAAGCAGAACCAGAACCAGGCTTTCTACTCCAACAGCTAAAACCAAGTTAGAGTCAAAATTTACCTTTAGTTCGAGATAAGTTTGAGGTTGTTAGAGGTCATTGATTTGTTTGATTTGTTTGATTTGTTTGATTTGTTTGATTTGTTTAATTTGTTTGATTTGTTTGTTTAATTTGTTTAATTTGTTTGATTTGTTTGTTTAATTTGTTTGATTTGCTTGTTTGATTTGTTTGATTTGTTTGATTTGTTTGTTTAATTTGTTTAATTTGTTTAATTTGTTTAATTTGTTTGATTTGTTTGTTTGATTTGTTTAATTTGTTTGATTTGCTTGTTTGATTTGTTTGATTTGTTTGTTTGATTTGTTTAATTTGTTTGATTTGTTTGTTTGATTTGTTTAATTTGTTTGATTTGTTTGTTTGATTTGTTTGATTTGTTTAATTTGTTTGATTTGTTTGTTTGATTTGTTTAATTTGTTTGATTTGTTTGTTTAATTTGTTTGATTTGTTTGTTTGATTTGTTTAATTTGTTTGATTTGTTTAATTTGTTTAATTTGTTTGTTTTGTGTGATTTGTTTGATTTGTTTGATTTGTTTGTTTTGTTTGTTTAATTTGTTTGTTAGCTTGATTTCTTTGATTTCTTCGATTGCTTAAACCATTGTTAACGCTTACTTTGAACCTCTGATTCTGAAAACTAGATTAGATTTCAGCTCTAGTTTGAGCTGTACTTTGCACGCTAAGAACCCAGCCTCTAGGGCGTTCAAGAAATGTCAAAATTGTCTAAAAACGTGGCTTTAGATTGAGTATTTTCTATTCTTCTATCTCCTTCTAATTCTTGATTGCTTTATTAGATCAAAGCTGAGCATTTAAATTGAGAAAAGTCTGCTTTATCAATTTTTTGAACGGAATTTACAAAAAAGGCTTAAAAAACCCAAATCTGCATTGAAAACAAGAGAATTTACATTAAGAACTTGCAAAAAAAGTCCAACGAAAGTCCAAAAAAGATTTATAAACTGTATTACACTTATTTAAACTGAATTTAACTTATTTAAAGAGTATTTAACTTGTTTAAACTGTATTTAACTTATTTAAACTGTATTTAAAACATCATAAGCTAATAAAGGCGACAAAAGTTAACATTTTATACTATTTTCTTAGCTCAATTATTATAAAATTTGATTTTCGTCGAGAATTTCTCACAAATTTCCCGTGTGATTTGGTTTTATTGGTCACACGGATGTTTTCGAAAAGGAAAAGAAAAAGAAAAACCCAGATTTGAGTCACTTTTTTTGCCTAAACATTCTGCAATTGACATATCAAGCGAAAATTTAAAAACAAACTTGAAAAAAAACATTTTAAAATCTTCAAATCTATGCTTTGCTTTGCTAGAATGCTTTTTTTAAAAAAAGAAAGATCAAAAAGTTTACAGAAAACTTTAAATATGTAAAAGAAATTGAAAGAGATGAGATGAGATGAAAAAAACGTGAAAAAAAACGTTTCTTTTCTTTTTTCGGATTAGTTTTAATCCTTTTTTATTGAGAATAATCTCAAAATCTCAAAAAAATTCATTTATTCATCAAAAAGTAAACAAAATTAAATAAAGATTGAAGTTTTTGAGGGATTTTTGAGATTTTATGACTCAATTAATAATACAGGGTGCGTCATAATTATTGCAACAAGATACTCAAGGCATTGCACACCAAGAAGTTTCACTGGAAGAAGATTTTTAAACAGAAATAGGCTTTATTTAACAGTAACAAATAAGGAAACAAGAGATCATTCGATATGAACGCTTTTTGCCTTGATAACAGCCCTTAATCGGTTCGGATATGCCTCCACTGCGGCCCGAATGTCATCTTGAGGAGTCGCCTTCCATCCTTTGGTTTTGACCAAGGTTTTGACTTTGGTTTTGACCTTGGTCAAAGACTTCTTCAAGGTCAAAGAGCAGACATTAGCCTCTAAGATTGCCCAAATGGAAAAGTCCATCAAATTGAGATCCGGTGAGTTTGGAGGCCATTCATCCTTGGTGATCACTGAGGGAAAGTTGGCCACACACCAGTCCTGAATCGTCTTCTTCTTGTGACCGTCCTCCCTTGTGAGCGGGAGGCAATTAGGCAAGAATCAAGAAGATAGAACGCAACACAACAAAAATAAGAAAGCTGTTTGGAAAACGGTCTTTGAACTCTTGTTGCAATAATTATTTATGTACATTTATTGAAAACCAAGAATCTGATCCAAACAAACGATAAATAATGAAAGATAAAGGTCTAAACACATAATTTTATGGCACTGCAGTCATCATTTCCCTATTACCCCTATTATCCAAATTTTGTAAAAGAAAAAAAACCAATTGGTGGGAAAAAGAAATATTTAATCTTGCCACAATTGAACCCTCGACCTTCCGCTTAAGAAACAAGACTCCTAACCGGCCAGCCATTTGGCTAAATTGGGCCAATTTGGACCTCAATTTGAAAAGGTTTTGAAAAAACGAAGCAGATCCAGCTTCTGGCTCAGGAACGTTTTTGGGTCTAAGCTTGCGGTAAAGCCAGGCTAAGTCTGGCACAACCAAGCCAAGTCTGGCACAACCAGAAGCCAAGTCTTGCACAACCAGAAGCCAAGTCTGGCACAACCAAGCCAAGTCTGGTACAACCAGAAGCCAAGTTTGGCACAACCAGAAGCCAAGTCTTGCACAACCAGAAGCCAAGTCTGGCACAACCAAGCCAAGTCTTGCACAACCAGAAGCCAAGTCTGGCACAACCAAGCCAAGTCTGGTACAACCAGAAGCCAAGTCTGGATAGGAAACTTTCTGAAATGAGATTCCCTATTCAATATACGATTTTTACTTTATTTCGATAATTTTCTCGCTTCAAATGATTTCATTTAAAGCAAAAGTAATAGAAAAATCAGAAAATCAGGGAATTTCCGTTTTTTAATCGCTAAAGAATGATTGCATTCAAGCGTAAACGTTTGACGATTCAATTATGGAATTAGAAAATCATTTTTCAGTTCATGAACATAGAAAATTTGACAATTTAGACGCTAAATTTGGATATTAGAAAGGCCATTTCTTTTTCTAATCAAGAAAAAGAGAGAAATTGAGAGAAAATGTGAGAAAATGAGAGAAATTGAGAGAAATTGAGAAGAAAAAGAGAGAAAATGAGAGAAAAAGAGAGAAAAAGAGAAGAAAATAAGAGAAATTGAGAGAAAAAGTGAGAAAATAATGTGTAAAAGATGAAAATCCATTGGAAATCTCAAAAATTTAAGCATATTACAAACTTTTAAAACAATAAATGAATTGAGAAAGCTCAAATTAGCTTATAAATTGCATTATAATCAAATTAAAAGCTTATAAACTTATAACTAAATCTTATAAATAAAGAAAAACCTATTGTAAATGATGTAATAGAAAAATGACGATGATGTAAAATGATGTAAATGATGTAAAAGAATCCCAGCCTCATAATGACCCGCGGAGTGTCGCGTAGTCTAGCTTTGAACTCATTTTTCTCGACACTGATTTAAGCTACAATTCTCGTAAAGGTATCAAAAAATAGCTGAAATTCAGGGCTATTTTTTGATATTATTTTTTTGATTAAAGATCCATCTTTTGAAAGGAATTAAAGCTTTGAAAAAGATGAAATAATGAAGTGAAATACGTAAAACTTTGTGCTCTCAAAATACACCCTTTCTGGCGTACTGATTGCTTGGGAAATTGGTCTGTTTAAGCTCTATTGTAAAGCAGTTTGATTTAAAATAGAGTTTAAGGTTTGTTTAAAGTTTAAAGTTGAGAGTTTAAAGTTTGAAGTTGAAGGCTGAAAACTTTCAATTCACCAACCCGATAATTACTATGAAATCTCAATCAAAATTCCTATAATTTTCGAATATTTCCTTTAAAATAGCGCTAAAAACTCACGAAAAACCTCTTTCTCAAACCAAATACACAATTTGTCGTGTGGAAAGCGTCCAAATTGATCAAAAATATCACTTATTAGGAAAACTTTGAGCAAGAAAAAACGGGAATCGATCGCTTATTTGAAAATAAAGCAGAAACAAGATAGATGTCCAGAAAAATGATGAAAATCGTGACTCCCACACCGATTCCATCATAAATCGTCAAATTTTCCCAGAAAATTTCCCCAAATACACAATTTGTCGTGTGGAAAGTTTGAAGTTGAAAGCTGAGAGCAGAGAGTTGAAAGCTGAAAGCAGAAAGCTGAAAGTTGAAAGGAGACGGCAGAAAGCAGAAAGCTGAAAGCAGAAAGCTGAAAGTAGAAAGCTGAAAGTTGAAAGGAGACGGCAGAAAGCAGAAAGCTGAAAGCAGAAAGCTGAAAGCTCAAAGCTGAAAGTAGAAAGCTGAAAGTTGAAAGCTGAAAGTAGAAAGCAGAAAGCTGAAAGTAGAAAGCTGAAAGTAGAAAGCAGAAAGCTGAAAGCAGAAAGTAGAAAGCAGAAAGCAGAAAGCAGAAAGCAGAAAGCTAAAAGCAGAAAGCTAAAAGCTAAAAGCTGAAAGCAGAAAGCAGAAAGCAGAAAGCTTAAAGCTCAAAGCTTAAAGCTCAAAGCTCAAAGCTCAAAACAGAAAGCTCAAAGCTCAAAGCTAAAAGCTGAAAGCAGAAAGCTCAAAGCTGAAAGTAGAAAGCAGAAAGCTCAAAGCTCAAAGCTAAAAGCTGAAAGCTGAAAGCAGAAAGCTGAAAGTTGAAAGCTAAAAGCTAAAAGCAGAAAGCTCAAAGCTCAAAGCAGAAAGCTAAAAGCTAAAAGCAGAAAGCTGAAAGCAGAAAGCAGAAAGCAGAAAGCTGAAAGCAGAAAGCTAAAAGCTCAAAGCTCAAGTTTAAAGCTTCATTCTAGCTAGGATAGAATAAAATACTAAAAATTCTCTTTCAAAATCACAAAAATCTAAGCTTCTAAAGGCTTCACTCTCTCAGAATCATGTCAAAAAGTTTATGATGAACATTTAAAATAATTACTATTACTAATCCAGTCATTTGAGTAGAATTTATAGAAAAATCATAAAATGACGTGGGTCAAATTCAGCCCAAATCCATCCAGAAATCCAAAAAGTAACCCTTTTTTCAATATAATTGGATTTTGCTCATTGTCCAATGTTCTTTTAGTCTGCAATTTTCAAAGAAAACTAAATAATCTAAAAACGTCTAAAGGAAAGATCCAAAAAAGCAATGATGCTAGAATTTTTAGGCTTTTCCGCTTGAAATAGATTTTCTTGGAAGTGGATGATTGGACTGAGGTAAAATTGAGGTCAAAGTTAATGGTGCTTGACCTGAATGAGAACCTGAATGAGGTTTTGAGGAAGGGGAATTGGATGAGAAAGTTTTGGAAGTTAGAAGTTTTGAAAGTTTTGCAAGTTTTGCAAGTTTTGCCTGAATGAAAAGAGATCAAAGTTTTTTCAAGTTTACCAAATGAAATTTGCTTTCATTTGAGCACAAAGTAGACTACATCATAGCTTTTACAGAGTTGATAATTACGTTGATAATTAATTACGTGATTTTCTTTTCATTCACAGCGCTCTGCGAACTTATTTCTAAGAGTTTATGTTTAAAAAAGTAGCTAAGTATTTGTAGCTTTTAAAAAACAAAGCCATTTTTCGAGATTTTTGGAGTTTTTTGGAGTTTGTTTAGTTATGTCTATTCGTATAGCTTTAAAAAAACAGTAGTAACTCAAGAAATGGAGTAGTAACATAAGAAATGGAGTAGTAACGCAAGAAATGGAGTAGTAACACAAGAAATGGAGTAGTAACACAAGAAATGGAGTAGTAACGCAAGAAATGGAGTAGTAACTCAAGAAATGGAGTAGTAACGCAAGAAATGGAGTAGTAACTCAAGAAATGGAGTAGTAACTCAAGAAATGGAGTAGTAACTCAAGAAATGGAGTAGTAACTCAAGAAATGGAGTAGTAACGCAAGAAATAGAGTAAGTTTACCAAATGAAATTTGCTTTCGTTTGGTCACAAAGTAGACTACATCATAGCTTTTACAGAGTTGATAATTACGCATGATTTCGCACTAAAACCAAGCCAAATCATGCTCTCTGTATTGAGATCTAACGTTTTTTTTTCGATTTCACTCGATTTCGAACTTTAAGCTCAAACCTGAGGACAGGAATTGAACTGGAGGGTAAAAAGGACCGCCATTTCAGAGACTAACCCTTTATCCACTAAGCCACGAGGTAATCTTTGGCTCGCAATAGCTAAAGCATAAAGGAGAAGCTCTTTTGATCTTTGGATCTTTAGATCTTTAACCAGCAGAGAATCTTTATAAAGGAATCAGTTTTGAATCCCGATTTTGCCAGATTCCTTGCGTTTCCGTGGCTATTAGCGGTTAATTTTTGTGGCCTTTTGTTTGCCATTGCCGATTCTATGTTATGCACTGTGTTTTCAGTCGATTTCGAACTTTAAGCTCAAACCTGAGGACAGGAATTGAACTGGAGGGTAAAAAGGACAACCGTTTCAGAGACTAAGCCTTTATCCACTAGGCCACGAGCTTCTCTAGAACCGACAGCGAGAAAACCCTTAAGGAATCAGCTTTAAATCCGGATTTTGCCAGGTTCCTTGCGTTTCCGTGGCTATTATCCGTTAATTTTTGCGGCGTTTTGTTCGCCTAGCCGACGCGGACTTGGCCTGGATTTGGCCTAGCCTGGTTATGCACCGTTTTCATTTGATTTCAAACTTTGAGCCAAGACCATTCCCTTGTTAGAAGAGATTTTAAATTGCATTACAAAAACTTTTGTTAGGCTGAGACATAATGCTAACGCCATTTTAAATGTATGAGTAAAGAGTTGAAAAGAAAAACTACTGTTTAACGACAAGAATTTTTAGCTAAAAAATATGGGATAGGCTTCATAAAATTAGAGGGTAGTTTAGAAATTGAGGCTACAGGCATCATTCGCGAGGGAGGACGCGTGACACAGCTCTCTTCACAGATTTTATGCACCGTTTTCATTTGATTTCAAACTTTGAGCTAAGACCATTCCCTTGTTAGAAGAGATTTTAAATCCCTACAATTTCACAAAACGAATTGCGTGCGCGAGGAATGAATTTTCAACAAAAACTCACAGATTTTCCCATTCAAAACACTTTTTTCCATTATATTATTTCATTGTTTCTGAAACCTGCAAAAAACTCATTCTCCTTTTCTCCTTTTCCCCTTTTCTCGTTCTCAATTTCAATTCAATTCAATTCCCCAACAATGAGCTGCAGACTAAACTCGTCATAAATCAAATTCTGATTCTATTCAAGAAATTTCTGATCTTCAGAGAGACTTAAAGAGATTATCTTAAGAAATTTATTCTACTTTGAACTCTTTTGATCATTGATTTCCACAAAAATCCCCCATTTTTCATCAAAATTCATTACTTTTCTTAAGTTTTAACAAAATCAAACCGAATTTTTTCGTTTATACAAAAATTTTCCCGATTTTCCCGATTTTCCTCAATAGAATTTCTAATGTTTCAACTAAGCAAAGTCGTTTTTAAAACCCAAACATGAAGAGGAAATTGAGGGGAAAAATTGAGAGATATTTAATGTACAAAAATATTTAATGTACGAATGTTTTTGAAAGTTTTGGAGAATTTTGGAGAGAAGTTTGGAGAGAATTTTGGAGAAAAACGCTTATAACTCCTGGCAGCTTGTCATTTAGCAAAAATGGAAAACAGATTTCGGAATCAGCATCAAATTCTGCGTCGAATGGTCTATGGCTCATAGCATTTCACCGGCTCAACCAGTTGATCTTCCCTTGTAAGTTTACACTCCAAGAATCACTCATATCTCGGCGCGCAGACATTTGATTCTACACGCACAGATATCAAATTAAAGTAGAGAAAATGGGTGATTTTTTGAGATATAACACAGTTTTTTAACATTATTCTGTGCTTAGAAAAAGATGATTGAAAAGTGGCAAAAATCGGCCTTTTTTTTTGGCCACTTTTCAGTCATTTTTTTAAGCGCCGGTTAAAGATAAAAATACATCTAATAGCGCTAAAAAATTCCCTATTATTTCTACTTTAATTTGATAGCTAAGCGCGCAGAAACAAGTTTCTGAGCGCCGAGATATGAGCGATTCTTTGAGTGCAAACTTACAACAGAAGGCCAACTGGATGGACTGGCCAAATGATATGAGGCATAGACCATTCGACACAGAATTTGATGCTGATTCCGAATATGTATTCCGTTTTTGCTAAATGACAATCTCCCAGGAGTTGCACTACAGCAAAATAGAAAAGTTTTTGTTGAAGAATCCAAGGGAGGAGCGAACCTGCGAGGTCTCGCTCTGGAAACGAGCGCTGGACCGGCAAAAATCGGCGTTTTTTCGCCACTTTTCAATCATTTTTTTAAGCGCTGGTTAAAGCTAAAAATATATGTAATTACAAAAGGGATTTAAAGCGAATCGAACCAGCACTGAACTGCTCGAGCTTCAGCTTTGCTTTTCCCAAAAGCTTGATCGATGTTTTGGGTCGCTTTTGACGCATTGTGGCCAAGCTTGAACTCATACAAGAAGAGAAGGGAAAAGTCTGCGTTTTCGGTTATCGTAGAGGACCCATTTTTCATCACAAGTTAATTAATTCGATTCAGAAATGGCTCCTTTTGACAGTGACCAAACACTGAGAAGAAGCTTCCTTGGGTGTATGTCGGAGCATGAGGGGGGATTTCAATGTGCAGCTCGTTCAATTTTCGAAGAGTCTTCAGTGAACAATGCGAGCGGGCGTTATGCTGCAATAGGATCGGACTCTTCCGATTCACTGGAGCAAAAAAGCAAAACTGGAGCTGGATCGATTCTTCAAAATTTTTCATACATTTCGTTTATTTCGTATACTGATCAGAATTCATCGGTTTTTCGTTTGGTAAAATTGAATAATGGATCAGACCTTTCTGCGACGACCAAACACTGAGAAGAAGCTTCTTTGGGTGTAGGTCGGGCTTTGGAAAGGGGTTCGGTGATTGTCCTTTATCTAGCCATTCAGCTTTGCGTTTTCGGTTATCGTAGAGGACCCATTTTTCATCACAAGTTACAATTCGATCCAGAAATAGCTCCTCTTGATTACGAATCAGCAATGGATACGATGTGAGGCAACGGTGCAATTTTTGATATTCGTTCAACTGATGAGGCACCCACTTTTCTAACTTTTTTACTTTTCCGATTTCCTTGAGATTCTTCCCAATTGCCTGTGATCCCAAAGTGCGTTACTAATTCTGTCTCAGTTGTTCTGGGATCCCTTTCTACCAGCTCCTTTAATTCGTCATTGTCAAGACTAACATGGCGTCCACGGTCTTCCTTGTCATTAAGATCCTCATCACTTTCTCGGAATCGTTTGAACCAGCACTGAACTGCTCGAGCTTCAGCTTTGCTTTTCCCAAAAGCTTGATCGATGTTTTGGGTGGCTTTTGACGCATTGTGGCCAAGCTTGAACTGATACAAGAAGAGAAGGGAAAAGTCTCGATTTTTCATCGATTTAAAAACCATTAAGGAACCAAAATCCTTTAAAAAAGGCCTAAGCCCGCCCGCCTAAAGGAGCGTCACGTAGTCTAAGTTTGCTCCCAAAGAAACGCTCATATCTCGACACCAGTACGTTTGTTTCTTTATGTTAAAGTATCAAATTAAAGTAGAGAGGATGGATGATTTTTTGAGATATTACGTGTATTTTTAGCTCTAACCAGCGCTTAGAAAAAGATGACTGAAAATGACTGAAATCTGGGGTCTGTCTCCCGCTTAAGGAGCGTCGCGTCGTCTAAGTTTACTCTCAAACAAACGCTCATATCTCGACACCAGTACGTTTGTTTCGTTATGTTAAAGTATCAAATTAAAGTAGAGAAAATGGGTGATTTTTTGAGATATAACACAGATTTTTAGCATTAATCTGTGCTTAGAAAAAGATGACTGAAAAGTGGCAAAAATTGGCAAAAATCCGCTTTTTTTTCGCCACTTTTCAATCATTTTAAGCGCTAGTTAAAGCTAAAAATATATGTAATTACAAAAGGGATTTAAAGCAAATCGTCGTTAAACTGAAAAACGAAATATTTGATTAGAAAAAGACCAATTCTGGATAAAAATTCCAATAAGAAACTTTTAAAAAAATGCAATAAGGAACGAAATTTTTTGCGAGATCATAACCGAGCTTTGATCACTACGGGAGAGTACTTTAATTAGTGAAGAAAAGGAAAAAAAACTGAGACCAAGAAACGAATTTCATCAGAATTTTTGAAAACATAAATGCCTAGGAGGAAAAATTGGTGTTGAGTAATTGAGGAAGCGAATTTTTTTTCATTCGAAATGTCAACATCGCCAAATTTGGGTATTATTAGTGAAAGAATGAATGCTTTGATGGTTTTAAATTGATGCTTTGGAAAGTATAAACTAGAAAAGTTGCTTTTTCGGTGATAAACTATTAAAATTACTGAAAAACCTAAGACTGAGCTACTAGACTTGGATTGGTGCAGGGTACAGGTGCAGGGTACAGGTGCAGGGTACAGGTGCAGGGTACAGGTGCAGGGTACAGGTGCAGGGTATCTATCGATCAAATCATTGTAGAACAGGTGGAAAATCTATAAAAGCTTGAAAATACAGATCTATGTATGTAATTATATCTAATCTCTTGATTAATCTACATGGTGCGCCATAATTCTCGCAACAAGATAGATTTCTGATTTTAAGGCAGACAAGAACAAAGAAAGATAGATTTTTAACTGAATAACGTTGATTGTACGTTAACAATTATAAATGAACTATCAAATTCGAATCGGCCACCATTAGCATTTGAGCAGGCTCGCAGGCGTTTCGGGGAGGCGTCAACGGTGGCGATAGGCTGGATCGAGCTCTTCCCACGCTTTCAAAAGCGATTTCTTCAAGCTTTCGATGTTTTTGTGGGGCTCAGATTTATCTAATCTAGCATCTATATATTATTCTATCGATCAAATCATTGTAGAACAGGTGGAAAGTCTATAAAAGCTTAAAAGCTTGAAGAAATCGCTGTTGAAAGCGTGGGAAGAGCTCGATCCAGCCTATCGCCACCGATCTATGTATGTAATTATATCTAATCTCTTGATTAATCTACAGGGTGCGCCATAATTCTCGCAACAAGATAGATTTCTGATTTTAAGACAGACAAGAACAAAGAAAGATAGATTTTTAACTGAATAACGTTGATTGTACGTTAACAATTATAAATGAACTATCAAATTCGAATCGGTCACCATTAGCATTTGAGCACTTGAGCAGACGTTTCGGGAAGGCGTGAACGGTGGCGACCAAATAGGCTGAATCGAGCTCTTCCCACACTTCGAAGCTGGATATGCACTTTGAGAAACCGTAGCATTCGGTTGAGATTTGGCCCATACTCGATCATTTTGCTTGTTAAGAAGGCCTTCAACGGTAAATATCTTTTCATCTGTGAATAAGGTATTATGATGGTCGATTCCATTGAATCTGCTCTCAACTTTCGCTTGTTTTTAGCGACATTTGAAAGAAGTTGAGTCTTGTTTTTCTTGTAAGCAATAAGTTTAAGCTTATTTTTGAGGATTCAACGCAATGCGGTGCTTGAAATCGCCATCTTCTTTACCATTTGCCGACTGGTGTGGCTTCTATCAAATGAACTATCAAATTCGACCACCATTAGCATTTGAGCAGGCTCGCAGGCGTTTTGGGAAGGCGTCAAGATGCACCGTCAGATTTTTTTTACTTTGGACGTTGAAACACTTCGTGGGAGATGTACAGTTTGATAATCAAGTCATAAATAAGCTCCACGACTATTTTACCTCCAAGGAATCGTTTGAATTCGACAATGCGATCCGGGATTTTCGCAGAAGATGGGAAGAAGTCATCGATAAAAATGAAGAATACCTTACCAATTAATCTTTGCGACTTTTTTCAATAAATAAATTAAAAAAAGGCGCACTTCTTTAGACAATGATAGAAAACACTTTAAGCGTGAATACATTGTTCCCACCAAAGCTTAAAGATCAGTTAAAGCTCAATACGTTGAGCCAATTGCTCAATACAGCCATCCTATTTGTTTACAAAAACTCCTATCAACTTGATTATTGATGTTGATTCGTCTCAGATAAAAAAACATTATTTTTGCCAAATAAACTGAGCTATCCTTTGTAGTTTTGATCTTTATTTTGTGGTGTAGAGTCTGGCAATCGGTGTGAGTGAACTGATAAGGGAAATTGAATGAGACGAGTGCGGTTTTCACCTCATTTTGTTATTCTTTCTCTGCTCGACTTTGAAGTGAAGCAAAAAAATGAAGCTTTATTTGTTTCTTTTATTATTCTTTGTGGATGATGTAAGTTATAAATAGTTAAATGCTTTTTAATTACCCTTATTCTTGTAGCTAGAGCTATTCTTGTAGCTAGAGCTATTCTTGTAGCTAGAGCTATTCTTGTAGCTAGGGGCTATTCTTATATACGTCGCCTTACATACGCCGTCTTACATACGCCGTCTTATATACGCCGTCTTATATACGCCGTCTTATATACGCCGCCTTATATACGCCGCCTTATATACGCCGCCTTATATACGTCGCCTTATATACGCCGCCTTATATACGCCGCCTTATATACGCCGCCTTATATACGCTGCCTTATATACGCCGCCTTATATACGCCCGCCTTATATACGCCGTCTTATATACGCCGTCTTATATACGCCTTATATACGCCTTTTAAATGAATTCAACCATTCAAATGATTTGGTGGCAAATTCTCTTCAAATGTAAAGATATTCAATTTACTGTAAAGAGGATTTTACTCGTAGTTACTCAACTAAAAGCGCCGATTAATCGAGTAAAGATTACTCATGCGAATTTTACTCGAGTAATTACTTACTCACATTCTACTTGTAGCTAGGAACACGCTCTACTTGTAGCTAGCTTATCTAACTTTGCAAAAATACCGTATTGAGCAATTGGCTCAACGAATTGAGCAATTGACTGATCTTTAAGCTTTGGTGGGAAGAATGTATTCACGCTTAAAGTGTTTTCTAGTGCACAAAATCGTTTAGATGGCTTGTGAAAAGTTGGAGACTTTAAAGAAGCCGCAAAAACGAATCGTTTTCCAAGGAATGCACGCCTCCGACTCACACATTGCAAGCAGTATGCCTTTTGCGCAAAGGTACAAAAAAAATATCGAACTTTCTATGCAATTCATTCAAATTTCTTCAAAATAGAGAGAAAAAGAGTAATAATTCGAAAAAAAACATCAAATTTGACTTTAAATTCAGCTTTTCTTTTATCAAAACTTCTCAAAATAAAAAGTTATGCCGTTGTTTAAGATGTTGATCTTTAATTTTAACTATAAGTTTAATGATAAAGCTTGGTAGCTTTGGTTGTAGAGTTTGGGCAAAGTGAAAAGACTGGGCCTCTTTCTGGGCCTCTTTCTGGGCCTTTCTGGGCCATTTAATAAATGCAAATAAATTTATATTATGTAAAGTAAAGCGAAAGAGGCCAAAATATCAAAAAAAAGATGGTTTTATTGTTTTAGATGGCATCAAGAGGGTCACTACATTGAATTTCTCGAAACACACGAGAAACCGGAGAGTTACAACTATCCAGCCGGCATCAATCACACGTATATTCAGCTGAAAAGTTCGTTTGAATTATTGGAAAGAATTAGTTAAAGAATAGAATCGTTAAGAAGAAGTACTTTTACTAGAAGTACTAGAAGTAAAAGTACTAGACTACTTTTACTAGAAGTACTCGAACTAAAATCACATAAAAATACGGGAAGTAAGCTTAAATATCTTCATCAATCTGCCAAAGAACAACAATTTTATCGCTTGATTCATTTTTCTGAGATACTTTAGTGAGATAAATGGTTATCAGACGCCCTGCCCCCTTTTGCCATTGGCAATCCAACTTTGAGCCCAAATTTCTCGGTGTTGGGCTGTCCAATTTAAGTGTTCTTGATATCACTAGATGCGCCAAGTCTTTCTCTGTTGATTGGTACAAAAACTATTTAAATTGAACAGCTCAACACCAAGATATTTGAGTTTAAAGTTGGATTGTCAATGGCAAAAGGGGCTCGGCGACGGACCTTTTATACACGCCCCGCCCCTTTTGCCAGTAACAATCTAACTTTGGGCTCAAATCCCTTGGTGTTGAACTGTACAATTTTAATATTCTTTTGTACCAATCGACAGAGAAAGACTTGACGGGCGATGGACCTTTTATACGCGGCCCGCCCCCTTTGCCATTGGCAATCCAACTTTAAACTCAAATATCTTGGTGTTCGATGGTCCAATTCAGATAGTTTTTCTACCAATCGACGGAGAAAGACTTGCCGGATCCAATGACACCAAGAATGTTAAAATTAAAGAGCCCAACACCGAGAAATTTGAGCTCAAAGTTGGATTACCAATGGAAAAAGGAGGCGCTACTTGTTAGCAAAATTTATAATAGAATTTCAAACAAATTTTATTCAAAACATCAGACAAACCAAGAGAAATATAAAATGAAAAAAAAGCAATACAAAAATGAACTCAAAATGAGCACATCGACAAGGAAAAAGTTTCAAATTTGCAAAAATCCAAAATTTATGACGTTTGAGGTAAAATAAGAAGGTCAAAGTCAGAAACTTTAAAATCTTTTCGTTTAAATCCAAAAATGGAAATCTCAAGCCCATTTTGAGCCTTGGGAATTGGGTAATTGAAACTCAGAAAAAGAATTTCTCGAAAAAGAATCAGAGAAAAAATGCAACAATGGAATTTTTCGAGTTCTTTGAACGCCCACTCATCGAAAATTGTAGGCTTTCAAAGAAAAAAGGAATTTATGTATGTATGTATATTTATTCGACACGAATAATGAATTACAACACAACGGAGGAGATTTTTACCCCTAATTACCCTTATTGCCTAAATGTTGTGAAGAAAAGGCCCATAATAATGGGGAAAAGAGCCAATCTTTCTAGCCGCCGGGATCGAACCCTTAACCCCCCGACTAGGAGACAACCTATCCGGTTGGCTACAACGGCTATTAATTTATAATTTAAATTAAAGTGCAAAAAACTTTGGAAATGTCAAAATTTCTAGAAATTCACTCAATTTTTGTGCGATTTTTGGGAGTGGGACAAATGCGACCTTTTGTTTGCGCACCGGGGGTTTTTTCCGCACCATTAGCGCACCTTTTTTCGCGTTTTAAAAGAGCTTAAAAAGCTAAAAAAGTTAAAAAAGCTCTAAAAAGCTAATATTAATCAATTTCTATTCCAAAAGTCGTTTTTCTAGGTAATTTTAGGGCGTAGAATCGAAATTTTGGCATATCAGAGCTTGTGGAAGCGAACGGACGGAGTTATACAAAGAGAAAAATCGACAATTTTCTGTAATTTGATCTAGCCGTTTTGTCTTTCAAAGACAAAACGTTTTGTCGTTTTGTCTGGTTCCACAAGCTCTGATATGTCAAAATTTCGATTCCACGCCCTAAAATTACCTAGAAAAACGACTTTTGGAATAGAAATTGGTTAATATTAGCTTTTTAGAGCTTTTTTAGCTTTTTTAGCTTTTTAAGCTCTTTTAAAACGCGAAAAAAGGTGCGCTAATGGGCTAAGTGCGGAAAAAAAGGTGCGCAAATGTCCGAGTGCGCAAACAAAAGGTCGCATTTGTCCCACTCCCCGATTTTTTGAAAAATTTGTTTTTAACATCTTCAGACACCTTTCTATTAAATTAAATTTTCAAAATTTCTTGAAAAATTGAAAATTTTCAGGTAAATACCCTTGTTGAGGTGGTCATTGAAAAGTGATTGAAAAGAAAAGGAAGGGAAGGAAGAAAGAAAAGGAAGAAAGAAAAGGAAAAGGAAGAAAGAAAAGGAAGAAAGGAAAGGAAGGGAAGGATGAAAGAAAAGGAAGAAAGAAAAGGAAGATAGAAAAGGAGAAAAGTTCATTAAATTGTTGAAAAGCGCTTTTTTTTTGTTGTAAAGATCTCGTCGTGAAAATTGAGTTATCCAGCTTATAAAAGATTTTCTTGAAATCAACAAGATCCTTGAGAAAATGTGGGGTTTGATTCGTTCAAATTTTGGAATTTTTCAGGAATCATTTTGGGAACTTGCATGAAAAGAAAGGGATTTGTTTTTGAAGAGAGAACATGATCAAAACCAGGCCTAGTTTCCAGCTTAGCCTGGTTTTATTTGTTTGGCCGCAAAAAGCTGACATTGAGCCACAAGGCGGTCGATTGTGGGAGATTTGTGAGCCCCGCGCCTTTAGCCATTGACAATCCAACTTTGAGCCCAAATTTCTCGGTGTTGAGCTGTCCAATTTAAGTGTTCTTGATATCATTAGATGCGCCAAGTCTTTCTCTGTTGATTGGTACAAAAACTATTTAAATTGAACAGCTCAACACCAAGATATTTGAGTTTAAAGTTGGATTCTCAATGGCAAAGGGGGCGGGGCGACGGACCTTATATACGGCCCTTCTTTGCCATTAGCAATCCAACTTTGGGCTCAAATCCCTTGGTGTTGGACTGTACAATTTTAATATTCTTTTCTACCAATCGACATAGAAAGACTTGACGGGTGATGGACCTTTTATACACGCCCCGGACCTTTTATACACGCCCCGGCCCCTTTGCCATTGGCAATCTAACTTTGAGCTCAAATTCCTCGGTGTTTGCCCGTTCAATTCAAGCCGTTTTTGTACCAATCGACAGAGAAAATCTTGGCGCATCTAATGACATTAAGAAATTTAAAATTGGACAGCCCAACACCAAGAGATTTGAGCTCAAAGTTAGATTGCCAATGGCAAAAGGGGCAGGCGTATCAGATGTCTGATAACCGATCTCTTCTGATCTAATTTTGCCTAGTTTAACCTGATTGAAAAAAAATCAGTGCATTATGTTGAATACAAAGGCAATTTTTACGGACTAGGACAGACAAGGCTTATTCCACGTGATCTAGATTTCCCCACAGATAGCTGGACCAGTTCTGGAGTCGGTTTCAAATCGACTTTATGCTACAGTGCTGCAAATTAAGTGCTCTATGCTACAGTGCTGCAAATTAAGTGTTTCTATTTATGCTGTCGACCGACTGACCGGCTTACGACAAACCGACAAGCTTACTGTAGCTTTATAAAGCTTAATATTTGAGCAATCGAATTTAATAAGTCAAAAAAACCTTTATCCAAACTCAAAAGCATCTAAAAAGTAAGGTTTTGACCTAATTTTTGAACTCATAAAAGTTTTGCAAAGTCCAGAAGAAACTCCAAAACATTAGCCTTATGAAAAAACAAAAAAAAAGAGTTTTCTGATGTGATGCGCCCACGTCTTTCAGTCATTCTAAAGGTTGAAGAGGGTTTTTTACGGAGATTTTCTGACTTCAGAAGTGATCCTCATGGGAAAACGAATGGAGAGAGTCCATTGAGATCTCTAAACACGGTTTTTATTCTTGAAGAACCTAAAGCTTTTTGAGTATTCGGTATTTGGAAAGAAATGTATGGCAAGAGGAGAGATTTTGGCTTAAAATCTGGGTTAAAAACATTGCCAAGGCAGATTTTTTATGCCAAGGCATCTATTTTTTTAAAGTAAATCAGATAAAACAAGACCAGAAGTTAGGTTAAGAGCTTGCTTCAGGTCTGGTTGGGCTTTTGGCTTAATCTTTCTGCTTTTGAGTTGACTTAGGCTTTATTGAATTGACCTGGCTAGACCTGGCTCTAGTAGAAGCTCGATTTTAATCTAAGCTCTGACCTGGCTCTAGTAGAAGCTCGATTTTAACCTAAAATCTGACCTGGCTCTACCAAAAGCTCGATTTTAACCTAAAATCTGACCTGGCTTTAGTAGAAGCTCGGTTTTAACCTAAGATCTCCCCTGGCTCTACCAGAAGCTCGATCTTAACCTAAGATCGGAGCTGGCTCTAGTAGAAGCTCGATCTTAACCTAGGATCTGACCTGGCTATAGTAGAAGCTCGATTTTAACCTAAGATCTGACCTGGCTCTAGTAGAAGCTCGATCTTAACCTAGGATCTGACCTGGCTCTAGTAGAAGCTCGATCTTAACCTAACATCTCCCCTGGCTCTACCAGAAGCTCGATTTTAATCTAAGATCTGACCTGGCTCAATCCAGAAGCTCGATTTTAACCTAACATCTGACCTGGCTCAATCAAGTAATAGTTTTAGCGTAGATTTGGTTGACCTAGAAACTTTAAAAGCAAGCTAAAACAAGCAAGAGACATCAAAATTCAATAATGTAACTTATTTTGTACAAACTTTCTGTAGGGATTCATTTCCTCAAATACTTTAACTATTTTTAGGCGATGTTTCTTATACAGAAGTTTTGCGCGCCGTTTGGAGTCATTATTTTGGAGCGTCAACCTTTGCGTCAATTTATATGGTTGGCGAGATGGCTCTACAAAAATGCTTTATTGAACATAAAGAAGAGGTTTAGAAAAAGGAAAAGAATTTAAACCCTTTTTTAGATGAATAAGTTTTTAGAGAAAGATTTCGATTTACTGGTGATCGACGAGTTGTTCTCTATCCTCGGATTTGGATTGGCGTTGAAGAGGAAAGCTGAAGGTGATCAAGGCTTTAGAGATTACTTTAAGGGAATTAAAGTAACCTGTTGAATTAAAGGTTACCAGTCGAATTCTGTATGTCTTGAAAAAGTATTCAGTTAACAATTCAGCTAACAATTCAGCTAACAATTGAGCTAACAATTCAGCTCAATTGTTAGCTCAATTGCTAACAATTGAGCGAACAATCCAGCTAACAATCCAGCTAACAATTGAGCTAACAATTCAGCTAACAATTCAGCTAACAATTCAGCTAACAATTCAGCTAACTGCGTTTTTAAAAGATTCCGGCTTATTGTCGGCTTCCGGCTTACTTGCATTAAACAGCAAATTCCTCAACTTCAGGAATTCCATACGTGACGATAGCTTCGTGTGCAAGCACTCATGTCATGACGCATCACTTGGCTTTAGGTGAGTTATTTAAAACCTTTACACAAAGAGATTCTATAGAATTTAGCAAAGTTAACGTCTTTCAACTATTTTCAGTCAAAAATAAACAAACTAAGTGTTTCAAGTCGAATCGAATCGTTCTTTCAATTTCGAAACTGTTTGATTAATTCATTTTTTAATAAAATGTAGAACTTGTCGAAAAATAGGCGAAATTTAAAGGAATAAGTCTCAAAAATTTGGATTCTGGGATATTTGATATGCGCCATTGGCAATCCAACTTTAAGCTCAAATATCTTGCTATTGGGCTGTTCAATTTAAATACTTTTGGTATCATTGGATCCGCCAAGTCTTTCTCTGTCGATTGGTACAAAAACTAACTAAATTGGACCACCCAACGCCAAGAAATTTGAGCTCAAAGTTATGGCCAATGACAAAAGGGGCGGGGCGACGGACCTTTTATACACGCTCCGCCCCTTTTCCCATTGGCAATCTAACTTTGAGCTGAAATATCTTGATGTTGGGCTGTTCCATTTAAATCCTCTTGATCTCATTCGATTGCCGGGGCGGGGCGTCTATAAAAGGTCCCACAAGGTCCCGTTCCCTTTCCCATTTACAATCCAACTTTAAGCTCAAATCTCTCGGTGTTGGGTTGTTCAATTTAAATAGTTTTTGTACCAATCGACGGAGAAAGACTAGGCGCATCCAATGATACCAAAAGTATTTAAATTGAACAGCCCAATAGCAAGATATTTGAGCTCAAAGTTAGATTGCCAATGGCAAAGGCGTGGGAAGCCTACCAAATGTACGATAACCAAAAATTTGCGCATGGCGAAGCCCAAAAACGGGAAAATTGGCTCAGTTGGTTTTTCTTTTGCTTTATAAATGATATAAAAGAAGATATTCTTTGTCTTCTATTCAACGATTTAAAAAGTTAACAATAATATGATCTCTAAACAAGTTGTAGACCTGTGCTAGGTGGTTTAGCTGTAACTTTGGGCATAGAATACTTCCGTAGGCTCTAGAAATTTGAAAGCTGATAAAATCGTGCTATTTTCGGAAGTACAGACAGACTACACTATTTTAGGAAACAACTTCATCGGTCGTCCGGCCTATTTCTCAATTCCAAGCGCTCGCTTTGAGCCGAAAAGCTTTTGGAGCCGCGTGAACACTTTCAGAGAATCATGTAAGAAACATACTTTAAAACTTGAAAAAAATTTTGTTTAGTAGCCGATTTTATTCTTGTTCACCTGAATATCCATTTCCATGCTCAAAATGGAGTGAAACATTTGGGCCTCGACGGGCTTCAAATGGCTGAAGTGGCGAAGAAGGCTTCATTCTATTTGTATGAGGAGCTGACAATGTTCAACTTTCCGCAACCAGGTGAGAGAAAATCTACCTTAATCATTCTAAGAAAAGCCATAAGTTTTGTTTTTCATTCATTCATAGTCCTTTTCAAGAACTCGTGTCGAATTTACGATGAGTACCAGAGCTATGTGGAGCATTTGTATCAATTTAGATCATTGCACGCATTCAGAGATTATCATCACAAAGTCTATTACCATGAGTCTAGTGCATGAGTCTATTACCAGAGAACAGTAATGGTTGAACCTATCTGGCTTCACAGAAAGTCCACAGAAGATCCCTGACAGCTAGAAATCAAGCCTGACTCTGATCTGACTCATCCAGCATATAACCTTTCATCACTGGCCCATCGACAAAGTTTTGCTCCTTCAGCAATCGACTCTTCGTTTTTGAAACCTGAATTGAAACCAAATAGGAACGAGATGGGAACCAAATATGAACCAAATAGAAATCAAATAGGAATCAAATAGGAACTGAATTGGAACCAAATAGGAACCAAATTGGGACCAAATCAAAACCGAGAGAAATAAAACAGGAACCAAATAAGAACCAAATAAGAACTGAATTGGAACTGAATTGGAGCTGAATTGGAACCAAATAGGAACCAAATAGGAACTGAATTGGAACTGAATTGGAGCTGAATTGGAACTGAATTGGAACCAAATAAGAACCGATAGAAATAAACAGGAACCAAATAGGAACCAAATAGGAACCAAATAGGAACTGAATTGGAACTGAATTGGAGCTGAATTGGAACCAAATAAGAACCAAATCAAAACCGACAGAAATAAACAGGAACCATATAAGAACCAAATAGAAGCCAAATAGTAACTGAATATGAACCAAATAGGAACCAAATAGGAACTGAATTGGAGCTGAATTGGAACTGAATTGGAACCAAATAAGAACCGATAGAAATAAACAGGAACCAAATAGGAACCAAATAGGAACCAAATAGGAACCAAATAGGAACTGAATTGGAACCAAATATGAATCAAAAGGGAGCCGAATAGTAATGAAACATCCAATTTGGTTCCAATTTTTGAAACACTCATGAAACCATCTTTCATAGTAGTAGCAGTAGCCATAGTAATCGCACAATTCTCGAACGAGTGAATGATCAGATTTTTTTGGCAGCTCATTTCACTCAATCCACTCAGAGTGAGAGATTACTTAGAGCATGTGAACCACCCGGGGTTAAACTTTAATTCAACCAGCTATTTCCAATTGTTCTAGGGAATCAGCCCTTCATTTTTCACAAAAAATCAAAAACAGAAAGATCACTAGAATCGTTATTTCCATCGAATCCAAAATCAGTTTATCCTTTATTCGATTAATCGATTGTTCAAGTTGCGAGAAGTTTTGTACCTTCAGGAATCGACTCTTCATTTTTGAAACAGTGAATGAAATCATCTTTCAAGCTATCAGTAGCCATAGTAATCGCACAATTCTTAAACGAATAAAAAATTTAAAAGTGCTCTGTTTAATAAAAAAAAGAACTAGAGCTCTAAAATGCTTCTAACTTAAGATAAAGCACTTTTCTTAGGTGGAGCACTTTTAAACGCACTGTATTAGGGAAAATGGGGAGATGGGAAGATGGGGAGATGGGAAGATGGGGAGATGGGAAGATGGGAAGATGGGAAGATGGGAAGATGGGAAGATGGGAAGATGGGAAGATGGGAAGATGGGAAATGGGAAGATGGGAAGATGGGAAGATGGGAAGATGGGAAGATGGGAAGATGGGAAAATGGGAAGATGGGAAGATGGGAAGATGGGAAAATGGGAAAATGGGAAGATGGGAAGATGGGAAAATGGGAATATGGGAAAATGGGAAGATGGGAAGATGGGAAGATGGGAAGATGGGAAGATGGGAAGATGGGAAGATGAGAAGATGGGAAGATGGGGAGATGGGAAGATGGGAAAATGGGAAAATTTTCTCTTAAAATAACGATAAATCATTTTTCAGTTGGTACAGAGACTCTTCATGTTGGTTTTCATTGTCCCAAGTTTGGTGAGCTTAAAGGAGACTATTTGGAGCATGTGAACCATCCAGGATCACAGGTGAACTTTCACAATTCGACTTTCACTCTTCAAAGATTCCAGTTATTCTAGGGAACAATTCAAACATTCCAGTTATTCTAGGGAACAATTCTGATCGCTTTTGGAACGAATGTGAAATGGGAGTTCGCTCCAATTGAAACGATAAAAACCTTTGTTGACGCTGTGAACGATTTAACCGAATTTCGGTAGATAAAGCCAAATTTCGGTAAATAAAGCCTGTGTTTACTCAATTCAGAATCATTTGGACGTACACTGGTGATGCTGAACATGTGAAAGACGTGAAATCTCATGTTCGGATCACAAAATGGGCTCCACAAAAGGAGATTCTCATTCATCCAAAGACTGTCGCTTTCGTGTCACATGGTGGAATGAAGAGGTGAGGGTTAAAGCTGGTTTTAGCAATGTTTTTGATCATTTTTTTCAGTTGACAAGTCAATGTCTTAGCCAATTAGTTGATTTTAGTGTAAAAGACACGATTTGTGCGGGAGTTCCTGTGGTGTTCATGCCGATTTTGGCCGAACAGACGCTGAACGCGGAGATGTGTCGACAAGCAGGTGAACAAATTGTTGGACAACAGATCTTTGTACAACAGACCTTGCACAACAGATCGTTGCTCAACAGATCATTGTTTTAAATTGTAGTCAAAGAAATCGAGTCGTGCTTTAAAGCGCTTGATGTGTGGGATTTAGCAAAAGCCTTTGAACCAGAATGAACCAAATAGAATAATGGAGAGGGTTGAGATCAGGCTAGTTCGATGGCCATTCACCAGAGTCTGTGCGCTGACAGCAACGGTTTAGCTTTCCAACCTGGAAAGTTCTTACTAAAGAATGTTGTTAACTTATCATGGTTTTGCCTCAGAAAATAGCCTATCTGATGCAGTTTTTCACGCTGATTCCGAGCCTGGAATCAGTTTTTGCCAAACGCTTCTCTATCGCGAGATATTTGGCATACAAGTTTTTGGGGTCTCTTTGAGCGCTGGAGGGCGGCACACTTCTTCTTCAGTCAACGGCCTCAGTGGTGTAGTGGTTAGTGCGCGTGTCTGTCGGGCGTACGCCCTTTTGGACCCTGAGGGAAAGACTTGGAAAGAGAATCCAAGTCTAACTAGGGAATGCTGTTAACTTATCGTGACAACGTGCCTTATATAGACAGAGGACTCGAATCCACGGGGTCTTGTTCCCAAATTGACTTTGCTTGCTTGCTTGACTTTGCTGCTAGAGTAACTCAATCTTTAAAAGCTAATTTGGTTACTGTAACAGAAACTATCTAGTTTATGGACTAGCTGGATACTTAGAAGTATGCCAAACCAAGCAAAATCTTCATCATTTCATTCAATTTCATTTTCAGGCTTTGGCTTCACCTTGGAAAAGGACAAGTTGACGCCGGAGATTCTTCGAAAAGCTTTAAAAACGGCAACAAGTAAGAAAAACAGAAGAAAACAAGAAAACAAGAAAAAGATCTTTAGCTGAAAGCTATAAACAAGCGATGACTCGTTTCCGTTCACTTTTCTTGGATCGACCAATTAAATCTCTTGATTTGGCCACTTGGGCAATAAATCGATCTCTCAAAAAAGGATCTGAATATCCGACTTTTAAACGAAAAGGAATGGAGTTATCGTATAGAGAATATTTGTATTTAGATGTGATTGGAGTGTTGTTCGTTTGTTTTTTCGTTTTGGGGAAATAAATTAGAGTGGTTAGGTGGATCGGATCGGTACAGTGCGGTGCGCCACCCCCTAAATTTCAATTTTCTGCGGCTCCCGTGCCGGTAACAAAAAAACTGAAAACGTAGTTAGATTCAGGACGAAAAATAACCCTTTAACCCCAAAAATCATCGATACAGCATGAATAGGGAAAATGTAACAGCCAAAAAACGAAAATTCACCCGGTGCAAAACCATACGCCACCATTGCCACCATGCAAAATTCAGTTTAGCTCAGCCAATCCATGCCCAGTTTAAGCCAAGCTAAGCCACTTGAAACTTACGCACATAGTACATAGTGGCACTGAATTACGGAACGTATTCGGACGTTTAGTTGATTTATGCTCACCCACTCTGACCCTGCTTAAGGTCACTGCTGTTTTTAGTGAATTGACAGCTCATCCAGCCAAGTCTAACTCAATCAATCCATGCCCAGTTTAAGCCAAGCTAAGCCACTTGAAGCTATAAGCTTAAGCTTAAGTTTAGCTTAAATTCTCTCTTAAATTTTCAGGTAATCAAGTTTTCTATCTTTGTTTTTCCTTTGTGAAGAATTGTGTAAAGTAAATGCGTTTAAAATTTCACTTTATAGTCACTTTATAGTCTACTTTCATTGGTTTAAATGAAAAAAATACATTTTGTAGCGATTTTCCGTGTTTTCTCTTTTATTTTCTTCTAATCGAGCTCAAATATCCGATATATTTTGTGTACTCGATTAGCGTGGAAATCCATCCACAAAGCGAGAACAAGAAACCGGTTTTCCTGAAAGATTTGTGCTGAATTATGGTGAGAGCTTGGAATTTTGCAATAAAGACCTTTTCCTTTTCTTAGAAAACCTTTTCTTACCCATTTAATACATAAAAAGAAACATTTGCAAGACCAAAGCCAAGACTGAAATAGATAAAAGCGAATGAGAGACGAGTTTCTGGTGATGCGAAAATCTGAAAGATTTAAAAGTACTTTCAAGTAGTTCAAAGTACTTTCAAGTAGTTCAAAGTACTCTCAAGTAGTTCAAAGTACTCTCAATTAGTTCAAAGTACTTTCAAGTAGTTCAAAGTACTTTCAAGTAGTTCAAAGTACTTTCAAGTAGTTCAAAGTACTTTCAATGAATCAAATATTGTTTGGTAAAGTGTTCTTTGTGCGGTTCGCTTGCTTTCTGGCAAAGTTCTTTGGTATAAAGTGCTTGCCTTTTATTCTTTCTTTTAAAACAAACCGTTCCCCTTCGATTCCCGAAATTCGAAAGTACAATAATGCCAGCTTGAGCTTGAGCAGGTGGATTTTCTTTCATTGTACTCTCTGCAAAATTAAATTTAGATGAGTAAAGCTATAAAGTCGTTTAAATCGTTTAAATCGTTTAAATTAACGTTAATTTAAACTCTACCTAAATTTGTGACATTGGTGATTGTAGCGATAGAAATGGGAACAGCTAATCGCTCGACTTTTCTCGAGGAGAATCGAATTTGTCGTAATTTTAAGACAAGATACATATCGGCGAGGATTAACGAGAGACCGGCTATTGACTGAAAATTCAAGTATTTTTCTTATTTATAATATAAAAAGGTTTCATTTTTCATTTATTTGTTTGATTAATTAATGATTGATTGAGTAAACTGCTGAGAGATTACTGTTAAATAACCAAAAGTTTCTATACTATTATGCTGACAGAATCTTTCAAAGCTACTAAAATTAAACTACAACCAAACTACAACCAAACTACAACCAAAATACAACCAAACTACAACCAAACTACAACCAAACTACAACCAAACTCAAACCAATGAGAATTCTCAAGTTTTCAGACCAATCTAAACCAGGAATTTTGAGTTTCTCTTATCGGAAAACCAAGATTCCCGGTTTGACTACTTTGGACTCCAAGTGAAAGTATTAAAGTGAGTCATTCGGTCAGTCATAGTACCTATTGTGACTCACTGTGGGTCCAACTTTGGTCTTATAGTCCAGCTTTGGATTCATAGCCCAGCTTTGAACTCATAGTCCAGCTTTAGACCCATAGTCGAGCTCTAGGCCCATAGTCCAGCTTTGAACTCATGGTCCAGCTTTGGACTCAAATCCTCCGTGATTCTTTGGGATTTCGGGGCGTCCAAGTAATACTTTTCTAACCCAGAATTTCCCGGAGATTCGAATTGTACCATTTGCAGGACGATACGAGCAACTTTGTTAAACAAAATTTTCAAGAGTTCAAAATTCTTTAAGAAAAACTTGCACTTTTGAAAATTTTGTTCAGCAAAGTTGTTTGAATCGTTCCGCAAATAGTGCTATTCGATTCTCCGTGAAATTCTGGGCCAGAAAAGTGTCACTTGGACGCCCCGAAATCCCAAAGAATCACCGAGGATTTGAGTCCAAAGCTGGACTATGAGTTCAAAGCTGGGCTATGAGTCCAAAGCTGGACTATGAGTTCAAACCTAGATTATGAGTCTAAAGCTAGACTATGAGTCCAAAGCTGGGCTATGAGTTCAAAGCTAGACTATGAGTCTAAAGCTAGACTATGAGTCCAAAGCTAGACTATGAGTCCAAAGCTGAACCCACAGTGAGTCACAGTAGGTACTGTGACTGACCGAATGACTCACTTTCATACTTCTAGGTCCGATTGGTTTGAAAACTTGGGTTGCTCAAATAAAACCGGCAAAACAGCCAGGCTACCCTCAGGATTTTAATCTTAACTTTTAGTTTATCGACATAACTTTTAGATAACTTATCGAAAATACGACATTATTTGAACAATTTTCAGAATGATTTTCGACAAAAAGGGTTAACTTGATCAATTCTGGGATAGCCGATTTTTTTGACTTTTCTTGTTAACCCATTCGAAACCGCAGCGTTTTTTCTTTTTTTTCGTCTACGGACCAAGCCCTTTTTTGAGATTTTTGACTCCGAAGCAGTTTATTTATGGTTGGAAAGATGTAAGAGAGTCTCCTACACCATTTATTTTTGATGGAGAACGATTTGGATTTGACTTCAGTACCTTTCAAGATCCTATCGATTATTGTTCTTATTTTATCGACGACAAATTAATCAATATGTTAGTAGGCGAATCTAATAAACATGGAAAAAGGAAAACAAATTGGCAGGCTTTCGATGTAAAATCTTTCAAGCTCTTCCTGGCTTCAAATGGGAATCGTCAAATTACCGAGGATTCGTGACTACTGGAGTAGCAGGCCTGGATTAGGAGGATTTTCCCACATGTCCCACACTGGAGTAGCAGGCCTGGATTAGGAGGATTTTCCCACATGTCCCACATTATGTATCCCACATTTTCCCACATCCCAAAATTTGAATCTATTCTTCGCAACCTGCGTTTTTGTGATAATGAACTGGATCCTGCAGGAGATCGGCTTTATAAGATTAGAGCTATTATGGAACATTTCAATGCAAAACCAGAGGCTGCATTGATTCCGGGTAAATATGACACATCTTTTTTGCCCACGTAATTTGTAGATCTGTTACAATTGGAATATACATAAATGCTGAAAAACAGCAAAAAAAAAGCAATTAATTGAATGAAAATAGCTCAATTAGCGCTGCAGCGAATAATCGCTGCAGCGGTCCGTTCCTGAGTTTTTGCTGCAGCCATTATTCGCTGCAGAAGTTTCGAATGGGCTAAAGAGTAGGTTACTTTTCTATCAATAAAGCACTTATAATACTTTAACGAACAGCGTACTAGGATTCTACAATATCTTTAAGCAATACAGGACACTGAAGAACCTGCACAAGCTTGATTTTGTTGAGCTAAGCTTGATTTTGTTGAGTTAAGCTTGGCTTTGTTGAGTTAAGCTTGGCTTTCTTAATCAAGCTTGGCTTTCTTAATCGAGCTTGGCTTTCTTAATCAAGCTTGGCTTTCTTAATCAAGCTTGGCTTTCTTAATCAAGCTTGGCTTCGCTTGTGATTTTTTCTATCTTCTCTAAAGACTGGACTCAAAAAAAAGCCATTCCCACCTGCAAAACCCAGGTCGAAATTTGCATGAACATATGCGAGTCCTTTGTTTCATCAAAATTCCAGTAAAAACCATCGAGATGATAGATGAAACCACAGCATTCCGCGTATTGCACAAAAGTGAATCCTTTATTTGAAAAAACTCTTTGAAAAACTCTGAAAAAAAAGCGAATAAAACAAACCTGATGGTAAAATGCATAGGATTAACAGGATCATGACCGTATCTTTGACTCGAAGACTCCGATATTTAATCGGATAAGCTAGTGAGCAAAAATGGAAAACACTTAACAACGGGATAAGCATTAGCTGAAGATACCATCGAAAAAGTTGAAAAAATGCGCAAAGATTGACGAGAAATGGAGCTAAAAGTAAATAATTTCTATGAAATCTCAATAATATTACTATTAGGTTGAGGAAAACGTAATGTCGGTGTTTGTCACAAAACTGTTTATTGCTAAAAACATAAACAAACGCACATCAATGATATATTCTCAATTATTATTGATGGTTTGTTCCCATCTTTGTCACAAGTCCCTGATCCCATCCTCAGAAAAAAATGGGGAGTTTTCGAGCCAAAATAAGTGTCGACTGCTGCTTTTTTTTTGATCTGTGCATGATTCTCGAACTTTTCTCCCAGAAGAAAACTCTTCAACGACCGAAACAAAAAATAATCTGATGGGGTCAGATCCGGACCAAACAAGACAAGAGCAAGACAAGACTTAGTAGGACTTGAGCCTCCAGCAAGACAATGCCAAGCGGCATACCGCCAAGAAGACCAATGCTATGTTTGAAGAGTTGGACGGCGTTGAGATTGGGGCAGAAGTTTCCAACAAAGCTCCTCGATTTCCCTTATTTAAAAACATACCACAAAGCGGATCGAGGTCGAAACTTTTTGTCTTGCACTTTTGTACTTGAAAATATTGTTAAATTTGTAAAAATTTGTAAAAATTAGATATGTTTTGAAAGTATAGAGTGTCTAGCTGAAATCTATCGTGCCAATAGTACTTGTTGCCGTCGAGACCATTCAAATTAAATTTTTTCTCATCGCTGAAGATGACCTACAAAGAAAAAATAGTTAACAACTCAAGGCAAAAAAGTTTACTTTTTTTCCGATCGATGGTGATGTGATCCCGAGCCCAAGACATCCTTTTTTCTTTGTGTGCCGGCTTCAGTTTTGGTGCTTTCTTCATGACTGATCTTTTGATGTAACGGATGTAACACTTGATGGCTCGAGAAAGAGTGCTTTTGTGGACGGGAGCTCCAATTCGTACCTTGGCGTCCTGTAGCTACATCACCGAATTCGATAACAGACGTTATGCCGTTCAGCGCGTGCGGCAACGGCAAATGGAGCTTGCCGTTGCCGTGAGCTTTCGACGACGTCCCGGAGACTTTTTCTTGCCATACTTGAAAGGATCCTTCAAGAAATTTGAGACAACTTGGTGCGAGCGCTTCATTTTTTTTTTGCGATCTTCCGATTCGACAACTTTCTTCCTTTCAAAATCCAGATTAGATCTGTTCGACCCTCAACAGATGAAGTTTCTGTGTAAGTTTCGATTTTCCTTATTTAAAATCATACCACAAGTCTTTCGCTAATGCGCTCTTCCCCAAAAGCTTCAATGATTGTCCGATGCGAGTCAGCCGCGGATTTTCCTTGTTTAAAATCATACCACAAAGCGGCTCGAAGTCGAAACTTTTGGTCTTGCATTTTGTTCTTGAAAATATTGTTAAATTTGTACAGGAATTCACAATCAAATATCACAAATAATAAAAAATCGCATTGCCAACCACGAGAATTCAAAACCGACATTACTTTTTCCTCAATTTAATATAATTTTCGAATATTTCCTTTAAAATAGCGCTAAAAACTCACGAAAAACCTCTTTCTCAAACCAAATACACAATTTGTCGTGTGGAAAGCGTCCAAATTGATCAAAAATATCACTTATTAGGAAAACTTTGAGCAAGAAAAAAACGGGAATCGATCGCTTATTCGAAAATAAAGCAGAAACAAGATAGATGTCGAGAAAAATGATGAAAATCGTGACTCCCACATCGATTCCATCATAAATCGTCAAATTTCCCCAGAAATTCGCGCTTGAATTTGTCATTTTGAGTTTAGGAAATGAATTTTCGAAATTTTAAAGCTTTTCCTGAAGTTCTCATGTGAATTTGTGAATTCTAGAGTTTAAAATGAACAAAATCGGCACAAATTTTGTGGTCTAATGAGAAAATTCTCAAGAATTTTGGAAAATTTAAAGAAAACGCTAACAAGTTCGTTTAGAAAATCCTTTTTTGATCAGTTTTGTAGTGGAGATTTTGGTAAAAATGGAATTTTGTAGGAGCAGGTCGTTTTGAAAGTGCATAACTTTGCTTTGAGATCGTTTAAAGCTTAGCTTTTTATATCATTGTTTAGAGAACATTTGAGGCTTTCGAATGATACCAAATAGAGCCTTTTTTGTAGATGACAAAAAAAGATATTCAACTGGAAATTTGTTCTAAATAATTTAAAGTTGAAGGCTTACCGAGGCTTGAAGTTTGATCAGTCATATCACTGGATTGGAACTTGCTAGCAATTTGAAGTTTTTTTCTATTAGAAAGCCTAGATTATCAGCTTCATTTTGATACCAAACATTCAACAAAAATCTTCAAAAAAAGTATTATAAAAAGTTATTGATACTTAACAAGGCCTTAACGAGGCCTCATTAAGGCTAGCAATTGTAAGGTGATTTTTTGAGTACTATTTGAAAGAGTTTGACACACTTTTTAATATCAAAATGAAGCTTATAATATTGGCTTTCTGAAAAAAGAAGTTTCAGATTGTTAGCAATTTTTAGTGAGCAGAAATGGCCGTTCAAGCGGAAGCAACTCAAAAATATTGTTAGCAATAACTAATGCCTTCCTTTTGGCTCCTAGAGGTTAAGAGGTCTTTTTCGCCCTTAGCCAATTGTGACCGGGTGGCCTAGTGGATAGTGCGTTGGCAAGGCGATCGACTGATACTCGACTTCCTCTCGGGTTCGATTCCGATCGATTCCGATTCGACTTTTTCCTTCGTTTTTAAGAAGGATGAGAATGATTCTTTTGCAAATTCATTTAACAACATTTCATGAGTCCTTTCTCTTGTCTATGATCAATCTTGTGCCGATCGTTTTTCCGATTCTCTTTAAAAACAAAAAATTAAACAAAAGGGTTAACAACTATAGGAAAAAGACTCAAAAAAATGAGGGATAAGCATTATCGTTTCAAATTTAAGTATATGATAAATTAGAGATAAATGACATCATTTCAATTATTCTGAAAAGTCAAAACATTTACTCAAAAGGGAAATTCGATCAGTTTCTGAAAATTAAGTAGATGAACTCAATAAAATCAAGCATAAAACAGAAGAAATCAAAGCCAGATGTTTCTTTTATTGAATTATATAAAAAGTTCAAAATAATATGATCTCTAGATAAAGTTAAGAGCTTTAAAAGCCTAATTATTCACTTAAAACATTAAAAAAAATTTGATTTTCTTGTATTTGATTGAAAGTTTTTCGTTGAAAAGTTGATTTTATCAAAAAATTTTTTATTTAATTGATAAGGAGATCTATGAAATTATGACTGTACATAAAGAAAATGAAAATAAAAAATCAAATCTAAGAAATAGAATCTAATAAAGAAGATTTAGTAAGTGAAAAGTGACAATTTTAAAAATCAAAACTCAAAAACCCTGTGTTTTAAGTGAAATTCAGGAAAGTTATAGCAAAAATAAAAAAAAATTATAAAAAAATGGATGAAATGGATGAAATTAAGGTGAAAAACTGAAAGATAAACAAAAACAAAGGTGTTATCGAAGCTGTTATCAAAGCTGTTATCGATAAACAAAGCTGTTAACGATGTGATCGTTTTAATAAAGTTGAACTGTTGAGTGAATTGGCGATGTTTTTGTGAGTGGACGCATCACCGCCGACGAGTATCGACGAGAGAAAACGGCCGTTTGAGACGACCATTTCGCTGTCATGAAACACCAAACGGCCGTCATCCACAAGTTTTCGCCCATTAGCTCTGAAATTTTGAAAATCATTTGCTGCTTTCTGAGATAAACTCTGATTTCTGAGATTGTTTGAGAAAAAAGAGATGGATCTGAGGAATGGAACTGAGAAATGGAACTGAGAAATGGAACTGAGGAATGGAACTGAGGAATGGAACTGAGGAATGGAACTGAGGAATAGAAATGAGGAATGGATCTGAGGAATGGATCTGAGGAATCGAAAGTGCTAACAAACAAATGATCTAAATTGGAATCAGGAAAAGCTGCAAACACCAATCGGAAACCGTATTTTCTGTAATAGTAGTGCAGGCTGGAGGGGTTGAAACCGGGAACAGCTGGATTCTTTAATAAATTGTGTAACTAAGCAGCGCCGGATACAAGGCACGCCATCTACTTTTTGCTTGAGTTCAATTCTTCACATCTTTTGAACGATTTTTTGAAGCACTAGAAGAAAGCTAACCTATTTTTGCAAGTTTTTAAGGATTATCAAGTAAAGTTTATCTCCAAATTCCCAAGAAATTCAAACTTTTTCTCTGTAAATAAAAAATACAAAAGATAAGGCTTTTCTTTGATAAAAATTGAGCCAGTATCTCAGTTGGATTGAAGTTTTTTGTAAAGGAATTGGCAAGGATTGAAAAGGCAAGGAAAAATAGATTGAATCCTCGATCTTTTGCTTTCTAATTTCTTTAACTATTGACCTATCCAGTACGTTAAATTGCCAACAGAAAGAAGGAAAGAAAGGGAAGGGAAGAAGGAAGAAAGAAAAGAAGAAAGAAAGGAAGAAAGAAAGGTAGAAAGAAAGAAAGGAAGAAAGATAACAAATAAATCTAAAATTCTCACCATCATGAGTCAATCCTTGTTTCTTGATACCGGCCGCAATTAGGCATCCGATCATTCCCAAGAAAGAAGCAATAAACACGAGAAGTCCTGAAAGAGAAGTTTATTGTTTATTCGATTTAGAAAGTATTTGAAAATTGAATATTTATAGTTTAAAACTAAGTTTTTACAAGTTTCTATTTAAAAGTAACTAATTTCTACAAGTTTCTAGTTTAAAGTTCACTAAAATGTTCCGAAAGAATGAAGTGGCAACTTTGAGATTAAAAATTAAAGCTCAATCTCAGGTCTCTCTTAGAAACGATTGATTTTTAGAATTGAAAGGGAAGCTTAATCTTTAATTGAACAATTCTATTGGCTATAAAGTAAAGGAAAAAGCTTGAGTTCTAGCTTTGTTAGCTAGAACTTGTTAGCTTTATTAGCTAGCCTTTTATTAAAGCTTGTTTAGAACCTGACTTCCTGACTCTTGATCCATGAAATTCTCTTTAGAACAAGCCTGTTTAGAACCTGACTCCTTCACTCTTGATCCATGAAATTGTCTTTAGAACAAGCCTGCTCTATTAACTGTAAAGTAAGGGGAAAAAACAGCTCTATTGATTGTAAAGTCAGGGAAAAAGCTTGAGTTCTAGCTTTGTTAGCTAGCCTTTTACTAAAGCTTGTTTAGAACCTGACTTCTTGACTCTTGATCCATGAAATTCTCTTTAGAACAAGCCTGTTTAGAACCTGACTCCTTCACTCTTGATCCATGAAATTGTCTTTAGAACAAGCTTGCTCTATTGACTGTAAAGCCAGGGAAAAAGCTTGAGTTCTAACTTTGTTAGCTAGCCTTTTACTAAAACCTGTTTAGAACCTGACTTCCTGACTCTTGATCCATGAAATTGTCTTTAGAACAAACCTGTTCTTGAAACATTTCTCATTTCTCATGAATCAACTCACCAATCCAAAACCCAAGCTTGTACTTGGCCGGTTCCCAGGTCACCATCCAATTCTTCTTGTAAGCGAGATGTAAATAACTGACGTATGAAGCAAAAATGGCTGAAATGAAAGCCATCGTGCAAGTCGACCAGTTCTAAAGTTAATTTCATAAAAAAATAGATAATTTGATAGATAATTTGACTTTTTTGAACCTTTACGCTTAACGGAGGCGACTGGGGTAGCCAAGTCTTTGAGCCCGATTTTAGATAGGTTTATGTTAATAGATTTTAATAAAACAAATAATTTCTGAAAGCTGGCATTCTAAGCTATCTAAATCTTATAAAAACTTTCTAATCTGAAAAGTTTAAGGTGCTTAAAAATGAGTTGCAAGTTGGCCAAAAAATTCGCCCCCGCCTTTAACCGTAAAGATCCCTTTTCTTTTTTTTTTTTTTTTTCCTTTCCCTCCTCCTTTCTTCCTTATTTTTTTTTTTTTCTTTTCTTTTTTTTTTTTTTAAACTTTTTTTTTTTTTTTTTGTTTTTTTTTTACCTTTTTTTTTTTTCTTTATTTTTTTTTTTTTTTTCTCTTTTTTTTTTTTAAAATTTTCATTATACTAAAAAGAACAAAAAAAAAAAAATAAAACAAGCACAAAAACAAAAAAAAAAAAAAAAAAGAAAAAAGGGCCAAAAAAAAACTAAATATGATTATTATTATTTCATTATAAGGAAAACTTTAACCAAAGTTGCCATAAATTATAAAAATCTCTATTTCAAAGTGCTTTGAATGACTCTGAGCTTTAATTTGAAATTAATAAGCTACATGACTTTAATTTATTACATCAAGATCGGTTTTCATTTTGGCAAAACTTTTCAATTAGCTAGACTTACATGGTATTCTCCTCCAAACATCAATCCAGCCATGACTCCAGCGGAGATTCCAATGATCGAAATGACCAACAGGACGTTCACTGAGCACATCTCTAAAAGATAATCGATAGAGATATCATATTTAAAGATTTAGACTTTATACTGCAGTAAATAAAGGAATCGTACCAGGAACTGGAAAAGAAAAGGGTATTTTAACCAGAATTGATTGATTGAATTGATTTCGACAATTTAAAAGCAAAATAGCTTTAGGCAAAGAGCCGAAAATCAGTGAATAAAATAAAATAGAATAAATCTAAATAATATAACAAAGGAAAATCGAATTTAAAAAAGATTGTGGTTAAAGAATAGAATTATTCTATAATTGCGCCAGATGCCAGATGTTTAAGCCAGTTGTTGGAGTCATTGGCAATTATTCTGGAGAGCTTCTGATTAGCTTCTAGTTAGCTACAAGTTAGCTTCTAGTTAGCTTCTGATTAGCTTCAAGTTAGCTTCTGGTTAGCTTCTAGTTAGCTTCTAGTTAGCTTCTAGTTAGCTTCTAGTTAGCTTCTAGTTAGCTTCTAGTTAGCTTCTAGTTAGCTTCTAGTTAGCTTCTAGTTAGCTTCTAGTTAGCTTCTAGTTAGCTTCTGGTTAGCTTCTGATTAGCTTCTAGTTAGCTTCTAGTTAGCTTCTAGTTAGCTTCTAGTTAGCTTCTAGTTAGCTTCTAGTTAGCGTCTAGTTAGCTTCTGGTTAGCTTCTGATTAGCTTCTAGTTAGCTTCTGGTTAGCTTCTAGTTAGCTTCTAGTTAGCTTCTGATTAGCTTCTATTGGATTGGTGAATTGAAAACTGCCGGACTTTGAACTAAAATTTATTCAACATAAAACCATAAATTCATTCCAAATAATTTCCATTATTATTGACGACTTCTGCCCATTTTACAGGCAATTTGCGGATTCCTCTTTCGTAGTAGGATTTTGGTTTGTGTGTGAGACAAGTGTGAGACTCAAAAATGGAGGACTGGAGATGTCAGCTGTCAGCCCAGTTTGAGCACTTTCTTCAAAAGAAACCCATTTTGGTGTCAATAGAAAAGTTGTAGAGAATCAAAAATTAGGCTTATAGCCAAATTTCCACAAAGATACACTTAGTAGTTTCGCTTAAAATGCAATTTTTTGTTGCAAGTTTTGTGAAAATTCGTAAATTTGGCATTTCTTGAAAACTAGTTTTTGAATCGTTCTGAAAATTTGGATATAAGCTTGATTTTTGATTCTCTACAACTTTTCCATTGACACCAAAATGGGTTTCTTTTGAAGAAAGTGCTCAAAGTGTTGCATATGACAATAGCCGGCAGTTTTCAATTCAGGAATTCAATAGTTAGCTTCTAGTTAGGTTCTAGTTAGGTTCTAGTTAGGTTCTATTAGCTTCTATTTAACTTCTGTTAACTTCTGGCTAGGTCTTTGACAATCATTCTCGTTCAAGTTTTGTCAAATTATCATTATACTTTAAAAGAATCAAAATAAAGAACAAAATAACACTAAAACAGCACCAAAAAAGCAAAAAGAAGACAAGAAACAAGGCAAAAAGACTAAATTTTATTTCATTATAAGGAAAACTTTAACCAAAGTTGCCATAAATCATAAAAATCTCTATTTTAAAGTGGTTTGAATGACTCTGAATGCCTATTTAATTGGACTCGTCCTTTTCATTTCCTTATCACAAATAAAAGACCATAGACACTCAACCTTGCATCATATGGTCTTTTCAATGCGATGAAAAGAAGAAAAAGAAAGAAGAAACAGAAATTTTTCTTTTTTTCCCCTTTCTGAACTAATCAGAACACAGCTTTTTCTGTCGGTCAAAGAAAAAAAATGAATTCACGATCAGGATAAGTGATGTAAAGCTTTGCAATTTTGAGGGATAATGGTTTTTGGAAGTTAGCTTCTGATTAGCTTCTAGTTAGCTTCTAGTTAGCTTCTAGTTAGCTTCTAGTTAGCTTCTGATTAGCTTCTAGTTAGCTTCTATTGGGTTGTCCAGTTATGAATGCGCGTTTTTTACTATTTTGCAAATTTCTCAAGATACCGAAATCAAGAAAAAGATATAGATGAGTATTATTCGAAAGCTGAAGATCTCCTCTACATTTTGATATAAAAAGTTTTTGAATTTGTTCAGCTTTTGGGCAAATTGACTGCACAGAAGAAGAGGTGGCCAAAAAATGGAAGGGTGCCTTTGGATCAAGTTTTGGCTCCGCTCAAATTGAGTTAACCGTTTGATATTTAGCCCATAGATATATCAATATAACTTTTTTTAAAATATAACAATTTCAGAGCATCTTTACTTTACTTTTCTTTTCTGGGCAGTTATTTTACACCATAAAACTTGAGGAATAGCTAAGCTGAAATGGTTTTTTTTTCGAAAACGACCTCTCCCTTTGTGCAGTCAATTTCCCAAAAAGTTGAATGAATTCAAAAACTTTTTTTATTCCAAAATGTAGAGGAGATCTTCAGCTTTCGAATGGTATTTAACACTCATATACATCTGTTCGATATCTTGAGAAATTTACAAAATAGTAAAAACGCGCATTCATAACTGGACAACCCAATAGTTAGCTTTTGATTAGCTTCTGATCAGCTTCTAGTTAGCTTCTGGCTAGCTTCTGATTAGCTTCTAGTTAGCTTCTAGTTAGCTTCTGGTTAGCTTCTAGCTAGCTTCTAGTTAGCTTCTAGTTAGCTTCTAGTTAGCTTCTAGTTAGCTTCTAGTTAGCTTCTAGTTAGCTTCTAGTTAGCTTCTAGTTAGCTTCTGGCTAGCTTCTGATTAGCTTCTGATTAGCTTCTAGTTAGCTTCTGGCTAGCTTCTGATTAGCTTCTAGTTAGCTTCTAGTTAGCTTCTAGTTTAGTGACTTTTAGTGACTTTTCTAAACCATTTCTCTTTCTCTTTCTCTTTCTCTTTCTCTTTCTATCTTCTCTCTATTTTCTATCGCAATCTATCCACTTTATATCTTTTAATACTCTTTGTCAACCAGCTTTATTCTATTCAATAATTAATTTGATTACATTATAGAAATTGTTTTGATAAAAGATTGCATTAAAAAGCTGGTGTTGAGAAGATGAGAAAAGAGAAAAGAGAAAAGAGAATCATGAGAAAAGGATTAGAAAAAAGTGGATAGATCAGATAAAAATAGAGACAAGATTACGGTAGAACGAAAAAAGGGGCAGATTTTAGAAAAAGGTAAATGCTTACCTCTGCCAAAGCACTAAAATAGTTCAGATTGACTCTCTGAGTCTCTTAGTGACTCTTTGTGACTCTCTTAGTTGTTTTTGAACCTTTCAATGATCTGAAATGAAATTGTTTTTGTTAAAACTTGGTTCAATAAACAAAAATGAAGTTAGATCAGAATGAAAGACAAGGAGATTGACTAGAAATCAATTGGGCTCTTCCCGCGTAGGTTCGAATCCTGCCCGCTGCGAATTTTGATTCAATATAAGACTGGCTATAGTTTTTTTGACTAATTTCGTCAAAATTTAATAAATTACAAGCTAGAATTGTTGAAAAACTGAAAAACACGGTTTTATTAGGAAAAAAATGCTTTTTTGTTGTAAAAAGTAAAAAGTAGAAGTTTTTATACCGGTAGAACACAAAAAAGTGAACATAAATAATTGTTTTTTAGAGAAATGGGACTAGAAATCTTGAGCAAAGCAATTACAAGCAATTACAAGCAAACAAAAGAACAGATTGTACTGTAAGCCTACAGGAATCTGTAGCATAGAGGAATCTGTGGTCTATAGGAATCTGTAGCATACAGGAATCTGTAGCAGACAGTAATCTGTAGCATACAGGAATCTGTAGCATACAGGAATCTGTAGCATACAGGAATCTGTAGCCTACAGGAATCTGTAGCTTACAGGAATCTGTAGCATAGAGGAATCTGTAGCATACAGGAATCTGTAGTCTACAGGAATCTGTAGCATAGAGGAATCTGTAGCATACAGGAATCTGTAGCCTATAAGCATGTAGTTGTAGACAGATTACTGTAAAACTTACAGCTTCTGCTTCTGAGTAAGAATTGCTTTAAAAGTTTGATAATAATCTGCAATTTTAATTAATGTAATTGATCACTCGTTGCGCTACGATATCGCCGTCTCGGATCACGAAAGCGTGCTCAGAATCGTTTTCGTCAAAGATCACATGGCCTTTCGGTAATAAATCCTTCATCGCCTCACCTGAATTCAAATTCTTTACAACATTTAAGCAACAAATTCATTTACTAGACCAACCCAGGTCAGTGTCAGGGCCAAGACGGCAATTGTCTAATAGTAAGTCAGAGTCAGATCAACTAACCAACTAATCTTGCCTAAATCGTTCATTTTGAACAGAAGCCAGATCATCAGAGCGTAGAACAGAAGCCAGATCATCAGGGTCAGCCCAGGGCTAGGACCAAACCAGAACCAAACCAGGACTTGCCTTTTATCCCACTCCTGATCATCATACAATTCTGGAATCAGACTAGGGAACTGTTCCAACTTAGCATATGGAAACACGCAGAAAAGTCAACTTGAAATTCTAAGGGACACGGCAACGATGAGGATTGAATTAGCTAGTCAAGTCAGCTCCAAGACCAGCTCCGAGGCTAGTCCGGGAGTAAGTAAGAGTATCCTCGTGGCAATGGAATACGTGTACAGCTATGATAAAAAGTTTTTTCAAAAAAACAAAAAGAAGACAGTGGGTGGATTCGAACCCTCGAGTAGCTACGCCGTCCTAACCGTCCTAATCCTAACCCACTACCCACTACACCATGAAGCCTCTTCCAGAGGCGACGGATTTATCAGTTTTACTCTATAGCATCCAGTTTCGAGAAAAGTGCTTTTAAATTTTGGGCAGCTTTTGGCAAACGGTGTGATATGAGGCTGAATTAATTCCATGTCGCGGTGGCTGGATAGTGTAGTGGTTAGGGTGCTGGGTCTTAGCCCCTAGCATCCCTGGTTCGGATCCCCTCAAGGTCAAAACTTTTTTGCTTTTAGCACTTTAGCAAGTTAAAGAACTAAAATCAATTTTTAAGTGTTTGATAGTATTTATTTGATAATAAGAAGATAAATAGAGCTTCTGGAAATAGGTGAAAAGAAATCGGTTTTCTGAAAATGGATCAGTGACCACAAAAGAAAAGAATTCAAGCTTAAGAGAAGGCTAAACCTGATTCTGATCTTGATTTGCCCAAAGAGTTTATTTTAGAATGTCCCTGGCTTTGCTGAGCGGCTTACCGTATGTATTCGGCACCCATCCGTCGCAAGTCCCGTAGTACATATGCGTGATATCTTTGTGCGCCAAAAGCGTCAAATCCAGTTCAGTTACCTAAAGAAAAGATAGAAAAAAGAAGCTATTTACTGGCAAGATTTTGATCAATTCTCAAGTTACGAATTGAATTATAGAACTTTAAAATAATAGAATTGTAGCCCAGCTACCTTTATCAACTCATCCGCTGACATGTGCACGATATTTCGAAAAACGTTCATGTGCAGGATCTCGGTTGCACTTTTTTGTCACATCAATCGGCACCTAGATTTAGTTTCAAATGTGAATCTTTATAAACTACCGTAAATACTGTAATAGTACCATACCATAATGACGGTGCGGAGTGTTGCGTAGTCTAGCTTTGACCGAGTTTTTCTCGACACTGGTTTATGCTACAATGCTACAATAGGTATCAAAAAATAGCTGAAATTCAGGGCTATTTTTTGATACCAAAACGAGCATTGTAGCATAAACCAGTGTCGAAAAAACTCGTTTAAAGCTAGACTACGCAACACTCCACCGTCATTATGGACTGGGGTACTATTGCAGTATTTACGGTATGTCTTTTTTGAAGTAAAACGAACACTTTCTTGTCAACACTTATAATAATACCGTAAATACTTTAATAGTACCCCATCCCCATAATGACGGTGCGGAGTGTTGCGTAGTCTAGCTTTGAACGAGTTTTTCTCGACACTGGTTTATGCTACAATGCTCGTTTTGGTATCAAAAAATAGCCCTGAATTTCAGCTATTTTTTGATATCAAAACGAGCATTGTAGCATAAACCAGTGTCGAGAAAAACTCGTTTAAAGCTAGACTACGCAACACTCCGCACCGTCATTATGGGACTGGGGTACTATTACAGTATTTACGGTATGTCTTTTTTTGAAGTAAAACGAACACTTTCTTGTCCAAGATTGAAACCGACGAGCCATCTTTTGACGGGAAACGGAAGATGATCCACCCAAAATGAGATCGCTTTCGCCAGCCAATCGTTCTCGTTCAGAGTCTAAATGGCTAGTTTTTAACTGTTTTCTTAGTAACAAGCAGCCTTTAACAGTGTTATAATCTTTTATAGACTTACAAAGTATTAAAAATCTGGTTTTACGAGCTAGACAAGATCATCCACAATACAAGGTGACCAAAAATAACCTTTTTTATTCATTTTTCTTTTATTTTAGAACAAAACGATGAATTTCTTTTTTTTTAATGAAAATTTACATCATTTTCTATATATATTTAAGATTTTATGATCGTAGAATCGATAAATAATTTTTATGTCGTTAAAAAAATCGATCGATCGTATCGATCGTTAAAAAATAACGAGCTATAACTCAAATTTAGTGATTTCTTTATCGATGATCTTATAGAAAACTGGTTTTTAGCACCTAATTGAAACATTTCTAAGATTAAAAAGGATTTAGATTCAATTTAAATGTTCAACATACTGCTAACAATCGTCCCAATCGTTGTCCGTTGTAAGAGAGAGCCATTCGTTCAACGGTCGGGAAAAGGCCAACAGCTTTCCGAATATTGTAGTCATCTTTGATATAGGGAAGGATTCTAGAAAAGATTGCAAATGAAAGCTGATAAATACTTTAATCGGGTTATCGGACATTTGATACGCGCCCTGCCTCATTTGCCATTGGCAATCTAACTTTGAGCTCAAATATCTGGAGGTTGGGCTGTTCAATTTAAATATTCTTGATATCATTGGATGCGCCAAGTCTTTCTCTGTCGATTGGTACAAAAGCTATTTCAATTGGACAGCCCAACAGGAAGAAATTTGAGCTCAAAGTTGGATTGCCAATGGCAAAGGAGGGCGACGGACCTTTTATACGGCCCCTGCCCCCTTTGCCATTGGTAATCTAACTTTGGGCTCGAAAATTTAAATGGAAAAAGCTGTTCCATTTAAATCCTCTTGATCTCGTTCGATTGCCGGGGCGGGGCGTCTATAAAAGGTCCCACAAGGTCCCACAAGGCCCCATTCCCTTTGCCATTGGCAGTCCAACTTTAAGCTCAAATTTCTCGGTGTTGGGCTGTTCAATTTAAATCGTTTTTGTACCAATCGACAGAGAAGGACTTGGCGCATCCAATGATATCAAAAATATTTAAATTGGACAGCCCAACACAAAGATATTTGAGCTCAAAGTTAGATTGCCAATGGCAAAGGAGGCGCAGCGCATATCAAAAGTTCAACAATCCTCTAAAATGATGAGAAAGGATAGTAGAGTGTTTACAGCAATTTCTAAGCTCACTTGAGCATCATGTAAGACCCGATGGAGTGTCCGAAAAGGTAAACCCTTTGTCCTCGTGGCAAATATTCGCGGATGAAGTCGAGCTTGTGTTGCACCTGTTCATCGAGCTTGAATCGATCTGAAACGAAAATTTATAAAATAAGCTTATTAAATGATCTTGAAAATATAAAGTTTAGAAGTTTTTTGATAAGATAAGATAAGAGAAATTGATTAAAATAATATTAAAGAGACTTTTTAATCTTTTTAATTATTATAAAACTTTTTAATCAACAAATAGAGCAAATTTATACCAAATAGAAATCACAAATGAAATGATATTCAATTTAAAACCAATTTCCTACCGTAATCCGGCTCTTATTTTGCACTAACTTTAAGCAATAAAGAAATCCACTGACCATGATGTTTGTGTTGACCGGAGTGTTGAATCTCGTGCGGCATTGGCACGTGATTCAAATGAGAAACCGTGTAAAAGAGATAGTTGTACTTTCTAAAGCAAAAATTTAGGCTTGATCGTTTTTTAAATTCATTAATATTATTCAATTCTCACTTCTCGCCGATTCTTTCCTCTCTTTCCAGAAGATTTTTGAGCACATGACGTCCAAAATCTGCGTAAAAGCCCTCATTTCCTGGGTTTCCTAAAAGCTTTGGTACTCTGGTATTTTATGAGTTATCTTTTCAATTTGCTTTGAGAGTTTATTTACAAATAGAAATCTGTAGATTTTAGTTGAATTTCTCGGGAAATCTCCCGAATTTCACACATTTCCCATCAACTTCTCGTAGGAATCTCTTCTCTCTTTCTTTCTGAGGACGGTTATTTGTTACTTTTTCTGTACTTTCTGAGTTTTGCTTTCTGAGTTTCTTTCCTCCTTTCTTTCTTCCTTTCTATCTTCCTTTCTCTCTTCCTTTCTATCTTCCTTGCTTCCTTTCTTCTTCTCTTCTTCCTTCCTTTCTTCTTCTCTTCTTCCTTCCTTTCTTCTTCCTTCCTTTCTTCTTCCCTTCTTCCTTGTCTTTTCTATTTCCCTATTTCCTGGGAAAGAAAGACCCGATTCCTCTCGTTCCAGAAGATTTTTAAGCACATAATATCCGAAATCCGCGTAAAACCCCTCACTTCTTTAATTGTTTGTCTTTGTCTTTGTCTTTAATTGAATGTTCTTTAATTCTTTTTTGATTAGTATTGAAAAGTCTGTAATACTGTAAAGATCACTGTAATGGCTTTAAAATTATATTTGTCTGTTTTTCAAAAAGTCGAAAGCCACGGGAGTCGAACCCGCCGAGAATGGGGGTGGCTGGTTCTGCAACCCGGCACGCTATCCCCTAGGCCACCGCTACTGTTTGTTGGGTCCGGTGTGGCGTGCCCTTATTGGCTAGAGGGCGATTTTGGCGAAGGCTAGGCAAATAGCGAACAAAAGGCGAATGGTCGAAACTTCAAATGCATTTTTCTTGCTAGGATTTTAATTTGAGCAAAAAGTGAATAGATATTTGGAATGCCTAGATCCGACTGGTGTTTGCACTCTGAAATATCCCAATTTAGATCATTCCCTTGTCAATGGTAGAGCATTTGCCCGAGAAACAGAAGGTCGAGGGTTCAATTCCCTTCGCTTCCTTTCGCTTCCCTTCGCTTCCCTTCGCTTCCCTTCGCTTCCTTTCTTTCCCATTCATTTCTTTACTTTATCTTTATGAACATTATCTAGATTTACCTGGAATCATTAAAATGATTATCCGATCATCATCTTCTCCTTTGTTCTCGATTGACAGCATAGATGGACTGAAATAAGCTAAAGATATACAAAATCAACTGCTAAACTTTTAATGAAATGTAAAGAAGCTAGATTTTCCTGTATTTTATGATATCAAAAAGTTCCTGAAAGTCAAAGCTATGGCTATCAAAGCTATGGCTATCAAAGCTATGGCTATCAAAGCTATGGCTAAGTCAAAGCTATGGCTATCAAAGCTATGGCTAAGTCAAAGCTATGGCTATCAAAGCTATGGCTATCAAAGCTATGGCTATCAAAGCTAATTCAAAGTCAAAGTCTTTTTCTTTCGTTTTTTTTCTTTCCAAAACAACTCTTTAAAGCTTTCTCTGAATTTTTTCATGCAAGTAAACGATTTCTGATCTTTTCTGATCGATTTCTGACAAACTTTGATTCATTTCCAAAGGAAACAGCTTTGATTGCGAGCTGAGCTTTCTATTTGTTACGCATAGGCATACAAGTCTTCACTTTTCACTTCACTTTTCTCAAATCTTGCCTCAAATCAGTGCCCATGACGGAGAATCTCGTCCATTTCCCTCCAACGAGTACCCAATCGACTCTTCTCGCCACATCTCTCAGCATTACCGATTCCCGCATGATTCTCAGAAGAGTTTGAGGGAATTTGAAGAATCGGGAAATCTCTGAATGCAATTTAGAAATGAAAATAATTAGCATTTATAGATTAAGAGATAAATGGAAACGAAAAGGAATTAAAAAAGAAATAAAAAAAGGAAATTTCCGAGCTAAATGAATCCTTTCAACTCGTAGCTTAAAGTTGGATACTGGAAATTTAACTAAATATTTTTAAAGCTTACTTGAAAAACAAGAAATTCAGCTATCGAATTGCTAAGTTAAATAGAGATTTAAAGCTAAAGTTATCTAGATAACTGAATATCTTTAAATTCTACCTGAAAAACAAGATATTCAGCTATCGAATTGCCAAGTTAAATAGAGATTTAAAGCTAAAGTTATCTAGATAACTGAATATCTTTAAATTCTACCTGAAAAATAAGATATTCAGCTATCAATTGCTAGTTAAATAGAATGCAAATCTAGCGGCTAAATGAATATCTGGGGTAGGCTAATTTCCGCAATTTTTTTTTGCGTAACAGGGTCATTTGCGCAACTCGCCATAATTTAACTGGTAGTCTTTCTGATACTGATAACTTTGTTCTAAGTGGATCAATCTTTATGATTTTGGTTTCATTTTGTTGCACTTATTGAGATCTACAAAATGACACCAAAATCATAAAGATTGGTCTAATTAGAAGAAAGTTATGGCTAGTTGCACAAAAGTAGCCGCGCAAAGTAGCTACCTAGTTGACTGACCCAGCAAAGGACGCCATAACTTTCTTCTAAATCGGCCAATCTTTATGATTTTGGTTTCATTTTGTAGATCTCAATAAGTGCAACAAAATGACACCAAAATCATAAAGATTGATCCACTTAGAACAAATTTATCGCGAGTTGCACAAAAAAAATTCCAGAAATTAGCCTACCCCAAATATCTTAAAGAAAAAGAGACTTAAATGCAAATTTCTAATGCAAAAAAAACAAAATTTAGAAGTTTTTTGAAATAAAAATTGCTCAATTAAGACATTTCTGTAGAATTTTCTTTGAAATGGCATCAAAATTTTATTGATTCATATGATTTTTTTCAAGATTAATATCACCCGGAAAAGAAATAAATTAGCAAAGAAAAAATGGAAATGAAATTCTGAGATTTGAACTTTTTCTGGAGATTTTGGGATTTTCAAAAGAGAAATTGAAGAATTTGAGCGGAGAAAAGGTGATTTTTTCGTTTATTTAAAAGATTCAGTGTCCATAACGGCGGCGAGATTTTGGCAGAGATTGTTGGCCAAAAGTTGTTGCACCTGCAATTGATTAGCGTGATTTTAGGATTACTGTAGCTTGCTGTACTTTAGATATTTTAGATTATTGAATTTTAGGCTCTAGCTTCTACTAACTCTCATTACAGTAGTAAATAGAAGTTAAATAGAAGCTATTGGGTTGTCCAGTTATGAATGCGCATTTTTTACTATTTTGTAAATCTCTCAAGATACCGAAATCAAGAAAAAGATTTATATGAGTATTATTCGAAAGCTGAAGATCTCCTCTACATTTTGATAAAAAAAGTTTTTGAATTTGTTCAGCTTTTGGGCAAATTGACTGCACAGAAGAAGAAGTGGCCAAAAAAAATGGAAAGGTGCCTTTGGATCAAGTTTTGGCTTCGCTCAAATCGAGTTAACCGTTTGATGTTTGGCCAATAGATATATCAATACAACTTTTTTTTAAATATAACAATTTCAGCGCATCTTTACTTTTGTTTTCTTTGCTGGGCGGTTATTTTACACCATAAAACTTGAGGAATAGCTAAGCTGAAATGGATTTTTTGAAAACGACCTCTCCCTTTGTGCAGTCAATTTCCCGAAAAGATGAATGAATTCAAAAACTTTTTTTATTCCAAAATGTAGAGGAGATCTTCAGCTTTCGAATGATATATAACACTCATCTACATCTGTTCGATATCTTGAGAAATTTACAAAATAGTAAAAACGCGCATTCATAACTGGACCACCCGATAAACGTTATAGATCTATAGCTACAGCTAAATGTTATAGATCTATAACTATAGCTAAATCCTATAGATCTATAGCCATAGCTCAATGTTATAGATTTACAGCTATAGCTAAATGTTATAGATATATAACTATAGATCTATAGCCCATGTCTAGTATTTTCTGTTAGCTCATGTGGTATTTTTGAGCCATTTTCCAGCTCTATAGCACTTGATTGAAAGCTTTTATGCAGAAAAGAAATTCTAAAAAAGGGCTGCTACGCAGGAGTACGCGATGATACTATTTACCCGGTCTTCTATTCGAAGAAATACGGTAGATAGATTAATAGATAGATTAATAAATAGATTAATAGATAGATTAATGGATAGATGCTCTTGTCTGCCTTAAAATCAGAACTTTATCTTGTTGCGAGAATTATGGAGCACTCTGTACCCTGCACCAATCCAATCTATTGGGTTGGGGAGAATGAGTCGGCGCCGAAAATGAAAAAATGTCTAAAACTTCTATTCGACTTCGTCAAATAGTATGCGTTTGATATGAGTAGAATGGTTAACTAATTCTCTACAAAATGACATTTAAAAGAAAATTCAAACAGCGCCTCCGCTCAAGAAAAAGCCATTTTTTCACAAAAACTACAAACTGTGATCTAGAAAAAACCATTGGTGGGATCTTCCTGCAAATTTGGCAACTTAAGTAATTGAATGTGCTCTATCTTTTTTATATAAACACCAAAGAAGGTTTATGTGAAAGAAACTGTTCAAATGATGAGTCGGACTCTTTGCCATTTTAACCAGCTGCGTTTGGACGTTCATAAACTCCACGAAAGAAAAGCTTTGTGGAATCTCTCAAAAGTGATTTTGTAGAGAAATAGTGGATCCTTTTGATGAAACCAAACGTATGTTTAAAGAAGGCTTTATGTGTGCAAAAAGTCCCTTTAAAGTTTGGCGCCGACTCATTCTCCCCAACCCAATACATCTGTTCGATATCTTGAGAAATTTACAAAATAGTAAAACGCGCATGCATAACTGGACAACCTAATATAAAGCTAGCTTTACTGTAGTTTACTTGCAAGGGAAAGTCACGAAATCAAGGTGACCAAGCGAAATGAGATCTAGACCATCCGATGCAGAATTTTAGTGCAACTACTGGTAGATTGTCATTTAGCAAAAATGCAAAACAGATTCGGAATCAGCATCAAATTCTGCGTCGAATGGTATGGCTCGCTAAGCATTTCACCGGCTCAGTCAGTTGAAATTCCGTTTTCAGTTTTGAAAGCGAAAATTTTAAAAAGCAAAAGGTGTCTATTCAAAAATAAAGGTCCTAGCATCAGCGTCAACGTCAGCTTTTGAGATTTTTGCCTTTTCGGGATCTCCTCTGGGAATACCATCGTCAATAACGTGACCTGGGGATTTAGAGAGAAGAAACAAGTGTGTGACCCCCAAAAACCGCCCACCGTTTTGGGGAGGCAAAAAAACACGAATTGTGACAAGTTTTTGCTTTCCAAAAGCCTCCCCAGGGATTTCTCTAAGTTTTCTGAACAGATAAATCAAAATCTTAGATAAATTGGTGTTCTGATTTGCTTGATTGCTCGATTCCCAATTTGTTTACCTCTTCTCCCAAATGTCGCTTTGGGTCTTGCTTTCCGACGTTTTTGATCTCCAACTCGTGCTCGGTCATCTTCTCCTCGTCTTCCAGAGACTGAATATTGAGATTTGATTGAGGAAAGACTGGGAGTTGTTTTAAATTAAAGATCTGACTCAACTCCTTACTTTTGATCAGATCGGGCTAGGAAAGTTTGACTAGATCAGCTGGGTTAGGCCAAACCAGGCCAAGCCAGGTTAAACCAGGCCAAGCCAGGTCAAGCCAGGCTAAGCTAGGCCAAGCTAGGCCAAGCCAAGTCAAGCCAGGCCAAGCTAGGCCAAGCCAGGCTAAGCTAGGCCAAGCCAGGCCAATCCAGGCCAAGCCAGGCCAAGCTAGGCCAGAATCAGATCAGCTCATGATCAGACTTTGCCCTATTCTTTTAGATCAGCTTGGGTTAGACATGGGAAATCCCAAGCTCAACCTAATTCCACCTTCATTTTCTCGTTCCCTTTCGATTCCTCTGCAATTTTGTGTTCAAGTTCAAGTGCAAAATGTCTATTTCTAAGCTTTGAACCACTTTTTGGATCAATTCACGGCTTAATTACGATAATTTTCTATTAAGAAATAGCAAAGGAAGCCAATTTCTATTTGAAGACAAAGTTTTAGAGTAATCGGCCAAGAAAACAAAGGTGGAATCAGGTTTGAATTGAAACTTTCCTATGTCTAGACAAGTCAAAGTCAGATCAGCTCAATTACTAGAACAGAGCCAGGTACAGATCAGACTTAGACTGGATTTTATTTGTAAAAACCGGCTAAAGTCAAGTTCAGGCTACCTTTATCAATTATTGTCAAGTTCAGGCTCTTGTCTAGGCTAGTTGTTGGTTGAATCAAAGAACAGATCAGTACAGGCTGTGCTACTGTTTGCTAACAATAAGTTAAGCCTTACCTTCTTGTAGTCTTTCGTCAGCTTCAATATCCTCTTCATCGTCTCCGCATTTTGTTTGCAATGTCCTTCATATTTTTGCAGTCCCAAAGCATCCATCCACGATCGTTTATCCAGGTTGAGGAGCATCTAGAATTTCAAGTTTATCGTAGATCAACTTGAAATTAGATATAGATAATGGAAAGCTATTTTGACTGGAGTTTGGCTTGTTCATGAAGTGTAGACATGAACACTACAAACTACAAACGTAAACTACAAACGCTTCTAACCTGCTTGAAATCTTGATTGACATGATCTATAGCTAAATGTTATAGATCTATAACTATAGCTCGATGTTATAGATCTATAACTATAGCTCGATGTTATAGATCTATAACTATAGCTAAATACTATAGATCTATAGCTATAGCTATAGCTAAATGTTATAGACTTATAGCTATAGCTATAGCTCAATATTATAGATCTATAACTATAACTAAATGTTATAGATCTATAGTTATAGCTAAATGTTATAGATTTATAGCTATAGCTCAATGTTATAGATCTATGGCTGTAGCTAAATGCTATAGGTCTATCGCTATAGCTATAGCTAAATGTTATAGATCTATAACTATAGCTAAATGCTATAGATTAGCTATAGCTCAATGTTATAGATCTATAGCTATAGCTCAATATTATAGATCTATAATTATAGCTAAATGTTATAGATCTATAGCTACAGCTAAATGCTATAGATCTATAGCCCATGTCTAGTATTTTACCTATAAAAATAACCACTTTATACCTGCTGTTCTCTCTCATGAGTCTTGTAGGCGATCGGGATCGAGTAGTAGTGCCGATTAAGACCGTGTATTAAAGCCTAAATTTTAAAAAACATGTTGAGCATAACATTGTTAAACTTACAAATGCATAAACTTAAACTATCAATTGAAAATTTGATCTCAATAAAGTCACTGTTTTGAAACAAAAAATTAGATCTTTATCAGTTTTTATACAGAATGGCCGCGAGTTCTGGCGACACCTTTTTTGAAAAAGTTCCTGGCAAACGGCTTATTGCCAAAGTGCCAAGTGTTTTATAGAAAAATAAAGCCCTTTCTCTTGGCTTTATTTATCTACAAAGAACTTTCCGATTCGAATTATACAAAAAATTTTACAAGCTTTTGAATGCGCTCTGGAGAGAAATCGACTTGAGCCTGAGCTCAAGTCGATTTCTCTCCAGAGATCTGCCATTTTTGACACTTAGCAATTCTACAATTGAAATATTGGTTATTGCATTTAAATCTGAGTTCAATTTAAATAAAATGAAAATTCTGATGAACCTGAATACTTGGTTTCTGCAAGTGCCCAAGATTCGAGGTGGTTTGTCGGGGCTCTTGGTTTAGCGCAATTGTCTGCGGATTGATCGTTCGAAAAGCGTCGATTACAACCTAAAATCTTTGCTCTACCTTGTTTTGTTTTCCTTTTTTTCCTTGTTTTCCTTGTTTTCCTTGTTTACCTCGTTTTCTCTAATAATATTGCACTCTTTTACTTGTACTAGCTTGTAAATTACCGTACAGTACAGAAAACTGCCGAAACTTTTCAGAAAACGTTTTGATTTGTATGGTTTGTATCAAAAGAAGAACGGAAATTGTGTTGGCAAGACCGTGTTGAAAAGAAAATGGACAAAATGAACAATGGCTTTATAATGGATAAATGAACAGTATTCTAAAGATTTGCATAGGATCTATAATTGTAATTTTACGCGTTAGTTCACTGGCATTGAGATATGTGATAAGAAAAGCGAAATTCCATAGAACAATCAACAGATTGTCACCTGGGAAGTCAAATGAGATAATATCTACTATACCGTATTCTCTCTAATAGTAATGCACCCCGCTGAGTAATGCACCCCGCTGAGCCGAGGTTTTACGGTTTCCAAGCTTTTGCAGAAGCTCAACACTCTAATCCCCCACTAGATCTCATCGTCAGCTACATTTTCCGACCCCACATCGATAGGTTCTGATAATCGGTTCTCGAGATTTCGAGGAATTTAGGCGACGCTTAAGGTGCACTATTATTAGAGAGAAGACGGTATATTATTCCAGGTTAGGCTAGTAGATCAGACTGATCTATTTACTTAATATTTCCCGGTGGGCCGAGTTGATGACGATTTTATAGTTTCCAAGTTTTCCCAGAAGTCCAACACTCTAATCCCCCACAAGATCTCATTGTCAGCTACATTTTCGACCTCACATCGATAGGTTCTGATAAGCGGTTCTCGAGATTTCAAGCAATTTAGACGACGCTCATTGTGCACTATTATTAGAGAAAATACGGTATATCATTTCTTTCACATTCCAATCATTTCAATTCGAATTCTGATTCCTTTTTGTGTTCAGCACGTCTTCTTGAAATCCCCTGGGTTTAAAGCCATGAAAAGATTTACGAGTGACACTTTAGGCTTTCTCAACTTTGAACAAACAACCCGTGACCTCGTTTTTCTAAATCTCATCTAAAAAAGGATTCTTGAAAGGTCAAGAATTTGCAAGTTCTATTGAATCTAGGGGAAAAATTAATGTTTTCGTTGAATTGATGCAAGTTTGACTCACTCAAAATGATTTAAACGATGGATTCTCTTTGATTTCTTTGATTTCTTTGAGATTTCTTTGAGATTTCTTTGAGAATCTCTTTGATTTCTTTGAGATTTCTTTGATTTCTTTGAGATTTCTTTAATTTCTTTGAGATCTCTTTGATTTCTTTGAGATTTCTTTGATTTCTTTGAGATCTCTTTGTGAGATATCGTCTTATCCTCAAAAACAAAGCTGTACCTTGATTAGTTTCTAATGTTAGTTCTAATATTAGTTCTAATATCATTTCTAATATTATTTCTAATATTTCTATACTTAAAACCTCTTTTCTAGTCCCGTTTTTCCCATAAAATTTTTCATTTTTCTGAGTTCAGTCCAATATTAAATTTTTCCAAGATAAAAACTTTTAAATACGCATTTTTGAAGATTTTTTTTTTCAGAGCTAAGATTTAAAAGCTTAGCACGAGAAATTTGAGCTAGCTAGCTAGCTTTAAATGAGTCACAACGTACTTTTCCTTTCACGGATTGAATTGGATCAATGACGACGGCGACAGCGCGATCCGACAAAGCCTCAAACGATTGCTGAGTGTTGATGTCGACTCCAGACAACCAACAACCGAAACCGGGATGTGAGTGGTACCTGGAAAGATTTAAATTGATATTTATTATATTTTATATAGCGTCAAAAGCTCTGTCACACCGTTAAAAGCTTATATTTTATGCATTAAAATTATTATTATGTTTTTCTACAGGGTGCCCAAGAATTACCGCAACAACTTTTTGGAAGAGTACCTGGGAAATGTCTAATTTATTTCAAACGTGGCAATTGTTATACAGAGAATTGTAGGCCTAATTCTCGGCAACATTTATCTATCAAAAACATCCCGATTCGACTTATACAACTCATTTAACAAGCGCTTGAATGAGCGCTAGTCGACAAATCTCTCCGGCGAATCTATCATTTGACCACTTTTCTCTATTAAAAATTGTTAAGAAAAGCTTTTCAAGATTGAGTGGATAAAGTGGATAAAGACAAGATTACGGTAGAAAGAGAAGACACTTTTTAGAAATCTTTTACCAACCATCCGACAACCATTTCGGGTCTTCCCGTTTGCTTCAACATGTCCAACATTTTCGCTTGAAACACTGGATCGACGGCTTCGACGGAAACTCCCTAAGATTTTCAGATACCGTAAATACTTTAATAGTACCCCCGTCCCATAATGACGGTGCGGAGTGCTGCGTAGTCTAGATTTGAACGAGTTTTTCTCGACACTGGTTTATGCTACAATGCTCGTTTTGATATCAAAAATAGCTGAAATCAGGGCTATTTTTGATACCTATTGTAGCATTGTAGCATAAACCAGTTTCGAGAAAAACTCGTTCAAGCTAGACTACGCAACACCCGCACCGTCATTAAGGGCGGCGGTACTATTACAGTATTTACGGTAGTCTAGCTTTGAACGAGTTTTTTCTCGACACTGGTTTATGCTACAATGCTCGTTTTGGTATCAAAAATAGCTGAAATTCAAGCCTTAGGCTTTTCTCTTGCATCAACACTACCATCACTTTTGGGTTTATTGTCCAATCTCTACAAAGCGCTGACTAAAAATTGGTTGAAGTTCGAATCAATTTCTAAATTAACAATCGTACTTTTCATTTTTTATATAATAAGCAAAAAAGAAATGAGTCGTTTTGTAGTCAAAATAAAGTACAAAAGTAAATAAAGTACACATCGTTACATAGCATCTGGTGATTTTGTGCTCGAAAAAGTGATTGTCGATTGTTTTTAGCTAGCTTTACAGTGAATTAGTCGAATTTTCATTTAATTTAATGCGAAATCGAAAGACTAATGTAATAAATACCGTTAAGACTCTAATCGAGTTTAAATCTAAATATAATAATAGCTAGCTTTGAACGAATGTTTCTCGGCACTGGTTTATGCTACAATGCTCGTTTTGATATCAAAAAATAACTGAAATTCAGGGCTATTTTTTGATACCTATTGTAGCATTGTAGCATAAACCAGTGTCGAGAAAAACTCGTTCAAATCTAGACTACACAACACTCCGCACCGTCATTATGGTATGGTACTATTAAAGTATTTTCGAAACTTTTAAAACCCAAAGCTAATCTATTCTTTTTTTGAAAAGCTAAAAACCTAGATTACTCTATTTTTACCGTTCCACTTTGGGGCATCGCAAAGACGTCGATCACGTTGACGGTGTACTCGTCGACAAACTCGCCCAGCATCAGTCCCATCACCTAGAAATCATTCAATTACTCTGATTTTAAAACCAAATTTCTCAATCGTTTCCACTTTTAAAACTTTTGAAATTAAAACCTCCATCGGCACTCCGGCTCTTCCGTGTTTTAACATCTTCAACAATGCCAACGACGAGATATAAACGGTTTCCGAGGTGTCCACTTGATTTGAATCCGATGGAGTTCCGCCAAACTAAAACAAAAACAAATATTCAAATCTTTTCCTTTATTTCTTTATTCCTAAAATATTTTGTTAGCTTAAGCTTAGAATCCTCTTATTTTGTTAGGCTAAGCTTAAAATCCTTTAGCGTTTGTTAGCTTAAGCTTTAACTCCTCTTATTTTGTTAGCTTAAGCTTAGAATCCTCTTATTTTGTTAGCTTAAGCTTAGAATCCTCTTATTTTGTTAGCTTAAGCTTAGAATCCTCTTATTTTGCTAGGCTAAGCTTAAAATCCTTTAGCTTTTGTTAGCTTAAGCTTTAAATCCTCTAGCTTTTGTTAGCTTAAGCTTTAACTTCTCTTATTTTGTTAGCTTAAGCTTAGAATCCTCTTATTTTGCTAGGCTAAGCTTAAAATCCTTTAGCTTTTGTTAGCTTAAGCTTAGAATCCTCTTATTTTGTTAGCTTAAGCTTAGAATCCTCTTATTTTGTTAGGCTAAGCTTAAAATCCTTTAGTGTTTGCTAGCTTAAGCTTTAAATCCTCTAGCTTTTGTCAGCTTAAGTTTAAAATCCTCTATCTTTTGTTAGTTTAAGCTTAAAATCCTCTTATTTTGCTAGCTTAAGCTTAAAATCCTCTAGCTCTTGTTAGCATAATCTTTTTAAAATCTTTTACCCCTCCAAGTTGACCACCCAAGCCACCCAGTCGAAGAAAACGTTCCATTCTTTAAACCTAAAATCAAAAGTATTAAAAAATATCTATCTAAAATGAAATAAAACAATAAAACAAATAAAATCTACAAAGTATAAGGGTTCCAAGGATTTGTCATCCAAAATTATGCTCTCAATTTGATTGTGAAAGGGTACGGTCACTTATCCAGCAAATAAAACCCCATTTTCCCCCTTTCCCAATGAAATTTTTGTGTAAAAACTTGATTTTCTTCAACTTTTCTTCAATCAAATGTTTTGTTTTACAGAAAATTTTCTTTTAAACAACTTAAGCTTATTTAGTTAATGTTTTTTTAAGCTTTTCATTGCAAATTTACTGAAAAACATTTGAAAAATGATGCTCAGAAAGCTAAAATATTCTTTAATAAAGGAAAACTATTAAAAATTTTTATAATTTTTCTTAAATTTCTTTTCAAATCTTTAATTTTAAAGATTGATTCTTGATCTTGATTAAAATTTTGTTTTATTTTTTGAATTCTTTCTTCTTTTCTTGATCGTTTACAAAAAAAATGAAAGATTAGCGATTTTCACAAAAAAAATTTGATTATAATTTGTTGAAATTCGAATTTTTTTTAGGAAAAAGTGTTAGTTTTGGTTTTGGCACTTTTGGCGCATTTTTTTGCGCACCTTTTGGCGCACCTTTTGGAGCACTTTTGGAGCACCTTTTGGCGCACTTTTGGAGCACTTTTGGCGCACTTTTGGCGCACCTTTTGGCGCACCTTTTGGAGCACCTTTTGGAGCACTTTTGGAGCGCCTTTTGGAGCACTTTTGGAGCACCTTTTGGAGCACCTTTTAGAGCACTTTTGGCGCACCTTTTGGAGCACCTTTTGGAGCACCTTTTGGAGCACTTTTGGAGCACTTTTGGAGCACCTTTTGGAGCACCTTTTAGAGCACTTTTGGAGCACTTTTGGAGCACCTTTTGGAGCACCTTTTGGCGCACCTTTTGGCGCACTTTTGGAGCACTTTTTGCGCACCTTTTGCGCACTTTTGGAGCACTTTTGGAGCACTTTTGGCGCACTTTTGACGCACCTTTTGGCGCACCTTTTTGGCACACATTTTGGCACAACTTTTGTTACAAAAGTTGTTCTTTTTGACTAGTTTTCTTGGGACGATTAAAAGCTTTTCTTTACAAGGGAACAGCGAGAAGTTACCGTGACATTTCCGGACCAAAATGAGGTGCAAACATAAGTCGAATACGGTGATCACAATGGTGCTTTCGGATTTTGCTAAGAAGCTCTAGTTTTCGAGAAAAACGCGTTCCAAGCCTGGGCATCTACCTCGGGAAATGGCCGCGCGAGGCTAAGTGGCTTCCCCCGCTTTCCCGGTCAGCACTCCGGTCTAGTGGTCTAGTGGATAGTGTAGGCTTCTACCAAAGCTATGCCAGTTTTTGCCAAAGCTATGCCAGCTGTAGGTTCGAATCCCCTCCATGACAAAGTCGAATACGGTGATCTGACAAAGCACAAGCAAACACAAGTCGAATACGGTTTAAATTATAATCTATCTAGACTAGAATTTAAAATCTGAGGAAAAAAATGCTAGTTTTGAGTACTTTTTTTCTCTCTTAACAGTACTGGGTACTTTCTCTTTCTCTTTCTCTCTTTTTTCTCTCTTAACTTTCTCTTTTCTCTTCCGTCATGACCGGCTGGCTCGTTAAATATTCTGAATTAGTTTTCGTGTTTGAGTTTGTGTAAATTTGGAAAAGAGACAGACAATTTTTAAGGTTATTAGAGCGCTTATCGACACTAGGAATTACTAACAAAATTGTTTATGAATCACTATTAATTACTAACAAAAGTTGTAACAAAAGTGCTTTGTTGGAAATGATCTTTTATTCATACTTTGTTTAGCATTTATTTACCTTTATTTACCTTTATTCTTATCTTAATTCGTATCTCTTTATATGCACCTTTTGGCGCACCTTTTGGCGCATTTTTTTGCGCACCTTTTGGCGCACCTTTTGGAGCACTTTTGGAGCACCTTTTGGCGCACTTTTGGCACACCTTTTGGCACATCTTTTGGAGCACTTTTGGCGCACCTTTTGGAGCACTTTTGGCGCACCTTTGGCGCACTTTTGGCGCACCTTTTGGCACAACTTTTGTTACAAAAGTTGTTCTTTTTGACTAGTTTTCTTTGGACGATTAAAAGCTTTTCTTTACAAGAGAATGGTGTTGTTCTTGTATATTGTTTCTACCATATTATTCCTACTATAAATATTTCTTTTCTTGAATGCTCGTTCATCGTTCATTGTGCGCTCTTTGTGCGCTCTTTGTGCGCAATGTTTTCCTTTCTTCAATTTCCCTGTCTGCTTTTCTTTGCAATCCTCTCAAACGTCAAGAAAACGAAATTTCTTTCTGATTCTAGAACTTAAAAGAAAAATATATTTGATCTTCTTCAATCTAACTTTGTGACAGTCAAAGTTTTCCCTTTTTCTTATTATATTTTTTATATTTTATTTTGTTTTTATTCAATTACACTTGCACAAAAGCTCTTTTTACACAAACAAACTACAAACAGATTTAAATCAAAAATTTAAACCCATTACACATAAACGAGTTAGATATTCGAAATCAGCAAAAAATTTGCTACAAAATAGGCTAGATTTCACTAGGATCAAACGATTTTGCCTTCATAAATCAAACAATTTCACTTCTCTCGCCTAGTCTGGACTCTCTTAACAGAAATCTTACGTTAATTCCCTTCTTCTTTTTTAGATTTTCGAAAAATATCGTCATAAAGATGAATTTTCATTTAATCACCTTAATTTTCCGATCATTGATTGAGCTTTTTGAGCTAAATTTGAATCCAGTACACATAAATGTGTCAGAAATTCGAAAGCAGCTACAAAACAGGCTAGTTTTCACTAGGAAACTTAGCTGATTAGGCTAAGGCTAAGGCTTAGGCTTAGGCTTAGGCTTAGGCTTAGGCTTAGGCTTAGGCTTAGGCTTAGGCTTAGGCTTAGGCTCAGGCTTAGGCTTAGGCTTAGGCTTAGGCTTAGGCTTAGGCTTAGGCTTAGGCTTAGGCTTAGGCTTAGGCTTAGGCTTAGGCTTAGGCTTTAGGCTTAGGCTTAGGCTTAGGCTTAGGCTTAGGCTTAGGCTTAGGCTTAGGCTTAGGCTTAGGCTTAGGCTTAGGCTTAGGTTTTGGCTCAGGCTCAGGCTTAGGCTTAAGCTTAGGCTCAGGCTCAGGCTCTAAAAGAGATCCTAGCACACTAATCACTTGGTCTACATGAAGTCTTTTTGAGGGACGAAAGATAGCTTGACACTCGGTTAGGCTAAGAATCACTTTTTTCTTAAATCTTTATACATTTCTTTAAAAGCCATGAAGTTTTTAAAAAAGCCTGATTCAAAGATTTTTTTCAAACGCTTGATTTTGCATTGAAATCATTTTCAAATTCTCGCTTTCACTTGTTAAATCACAGCTTAAAAGCCCTTTTTTTGGCATTAATCTCGGAAAACTAGGAAACTTCATAAATCAAACGATTTTGCCTCCCTCGCTTAGTCAATAAATTTATGGACTCTCTTAAAAGAAATTTTACGTTAATTTCCTTCTTCTTCTTCTTCTAATTTTCGAAAACTATCGTCATAAACACTAATTTTTAATTTATCACCTCAATTTTCCAATCATTTATTGAACTTTGTGATTGTTGATTCAAAATTTGAGTTGATCAACTGTAAAATCCAGTTTTTGTTTAATTTTTAAGAAAATCTTTGTTTTTTTATGATTTTCTTAAAAACTACTGAACAAATTTCTATATTTTTCATATTAACAATTAAATTAAAATAAATAGCATCTAATAAGAAAGAATTTTAGTAAATCTATCTATTTTGAAGCGAGTTATAGTAAAATTCTTAGGTTTTTCAGTGAAAAGAGTTTCGTGCGAAAACGCGAACCCTTTTAAAGTCATTGAAATAGTTCTTAGTGATGATATATTCAATATTTATCTGCTCTCGGTTGCCTCGGTGACCCGATTTTAAATCACTTTCGCGCGTCTATAACTCCCTTGTCTTTACCGTATATTTATAAATGTTTATATTACCATTGTGTAGCCCTTGAAAAGAGCTTTCAGAAAATGTATAACACTAATAGTTTAAACTCAAAGAAAAGAGAGTTACAGACGCGCGAAAGTGATCGGGCCATCCTCATCGGGCTATCCTCATCGGGCCATTCTCATCGGGCCATCCTCATCGGGCCATTCTCATCGGGCCATCCTCATCGGGCTATCCTCATCCAGCCATCCTCATCGGGGCCATTCTCACAGGACCATTCTCACAGGACCATTCTCACCGGGCCATTCCCATTTTGCAGCTTATTGTCCCTAGAACTTGTGTAAGTTTTCAGTTTTCTGAAAAAGGAAAGCTGAATTTAGAGGATTTTAAATCTATTTATCGAATTTGCGTAAATTTCTTTTTACGCGGTTCCCTTCAATGCCCAAATTTTAGGGACCAATTTTTACTTCAAATTTGACTGCATTTTTGCTACAAATTCTAGAGCCACTAACTGAAATGCTTAATGTTGAAATGATCTGATTTCATCTTTTAATACCTCATTTTATGATGGATTCGATCCAGATTTAGGATTGAATTAGCTCATCTATTTCTAGAAACACTCAATAACATGTAATGTACAGTACTGGACAATGAAATATCATATTTGAAAAACGATCGTCACTTTCGGACGTCTGTAACTCCCTTGTCTTTACCGTATTTGTAAATATTAATATTACCATTGTGTAGCCCCTGAAAAGAGCTTTCAGAAAATGTATAACACTAATAGTTTAAACTCAAAGAAAAGAGAGTTACAGACGCGCGAAAGTGACGATCGTTTCTTCAAGTATGATATTTCATTGTCCAGTACTGTAGCTCTCGACTTATTCCAGTTTGATTCGAGTTGGCAAAAAGTCTTGAACTAGTTTCTTTAATTTTATCATGAAGCTTCTTTACAAAAGAAGTTTGTAGCTTCTTTACAAATGTTTTACTCATTTCATCGATTGCTGTCTTGTTTAGAATTTTTCTTTGTTAAGATATTCTAAACGACTTGGATAAGCTTAATTCCTGGCTTAGTTCTAATCAAAAAAAACTTCAGTCTTGTTGAATTTGGTCTTCTCATTCTTCCATTAGTTAATAGTGTCCTACCATCGTTTAAATGTCTTCGCCATCTACCGTATTCTCACTAATAGTAGCGCCTAAGCTTTGCTTTGCCTTAAGCCTTAAGCTTTGCCTAAATTTGATCGAAATCTGAAAAATCTAAAATAAATAGCATCTAATAAGAAAGAATTTCAAAAAATCTATCTATTTTGAAGCGAGTTATAGTAAAATTCTTAGGTTTTTCAGTGAAAAGAGTTTCGTGCGAAATCGCGAACCCTTTTAAAGTCATTGAAATAGTTCTTAGTGATGATATATTCAATATTTATCTGCTCTTGGTTGCCTCGGTGACCCGGCAAAAGGAAATTCATTTCGGGATTCATCCGGTCATCACCCATCTAGCTGAATTTTTAATATTTTTATAGATTTCAGAAAGAGATCGCTTTTTAAGACTTTCCTTTTAGCTTTTCTGAGTTTCTGAGCTTTTCTTTTGATTAAACAATGATAGAATTTAACCAGAATCAGAAAAACTCTCTTTTATGCAATATTTTCAGTTAAATTACAGCTTAAAAGCCCTTTTTTGGGTTTTTGGTCGAGAAACTAGAATTTTTAACTACGAACTCGGAATCTACGCGACATTCTACATTTAGAAAAGTAATTTGTAACCAGATTAATAACTTGACTATGCCGTTATAGTTTCGACTACCCACCTAACTTCATGGTAGGTAGTCTGACTTTGAGTGAAATTTTCTCTATCTTTTTGCACTAGTGTGTACTAAGTAAATTGTGGTTTTCTATAACCGAATTTCATAAGGAACATTTTAAACCCAACCATAAGTCGATTCGACAATTAGAAGTCGAGATATGGAGGAAAAGAGAAAAGCGGCCAAACTCCGACTATCTACCCCCCTAAATCTCTAGAAGGGGGTAGAGATTTTCCAAAAATTCCAAAGATCATCGCGAGTTGATTGCATGTTTCTTTTGCCGTTTTTGTTTTCAACGGCCTTTTAACGTCACAAATTTTGTCAAATGATCTTAAAGCACATTTATAAAATATTACATTTAAATAATACTTGGTATACTAAGATGAACTTAAATTCCCCATCTGGAGTTGATTGTAGGTCAATGAGATCGATTTGACACCTTTCATTCTGTCTTTGCGTCCGTATTGGTTACACCACGACTGTTCTCTTCGGATTTTGACGCTTCATTTCGCATTCTTCCCAGAGATTGACGAATATAGCAATTATTTCTCTAAAACAAAGTAAAGCAAAAGTACAACCAATTACTTACTTTGAAATACCATAAAAACTCTCTGAGTCCTTTCCACATCACGCATATCCCTGCATGTCCAAGTTTAACGTGTGTTTTGTAAAAAATTTTGAAGAGCTCTTCTTGTTGAATTACTCGTTGCCTTTCTGGTTCGCTACCGGCTTTCCGTCGTTCGTCTTCGTGATAAAGCGTGACTCTCGTATTTTCGATTGAAAGAGTGTATCGGTTCAGCAAGTTGGCTTGATGATAGTTCATTTTTGAAGTCTCCAGTGTTGAGTCGCTAAAAAAATTTTTAATTTTAACAACCATCAGCTTGTAGATTTCGGCTGTCGGAATTTGGCTCGTCTTTTTTCGCTAAAAGAAGCTGTTGAATTTCTCGTAGAAAAGTATGAAAAGTTTGAAATGCACAATCAGCTATTTTACGAGATCACTCTACCTCTACCGAGAGTTGTCTCAGAGAACATTAGTTTTCAAAAATAGATCTTTTTCTAGTACAATCTTTGTTTCTTTTCTTTAATTTGATCATTGTTTAAGAAAATTTTTAACTAATTTATGTAAATTTCCTTTTCCAAGCTCCTTGAAATATCCTTGAAAGTTTTAAAATGAAATCTCCTTTTTTTAGATGGATTTATTCGAAGCGATTGATAAAGGAGAGATTTCCCTGGTTGAGCAAAAATTCTCGCAAGGAATCGATGTGAATTGTGTGGACAAAAACGGGATGACTCCTTTATGTCAAGCGGCTTTTCGAGGAAATGTGGAAATGGCGAGGGTTTGTCTCAAATTTGGCGCTGAAGTGAACACGAAACGGCACGAGCAAGGCTATACACCGCTCATGTTCGCCGCGTTGTCTGGTGAGTTGTTGAAGTTGAGTGGAATTTGCAGGATCTTCATTTCAAGAATTCATTTCAAGAATTCTATTCATTTTGCTACTTTTTGAATAGGTTAATCTCTTTTTAAGCAAAGTAAAGTCGAAAAATTTGGCAGATACTGAAAGATCTAAATCAGATAATAAATAACTAGGTTAGAGCTAAGCTAGAACTGGACTAGAACTAAGCTAGAGCTAGGTTAGAGCTAGACTAAAGCTAAGCTGGAGCTAGGCTAAAGCTAGGCTAAAGCTAGGCTAAAGCTAGGCTAGAGCTAGGCTAGAGCTAGGTTAGAGCTAGACTAGAGCTAGTTTTACAGTAAAGCCAAGTCAGAGGTTCAGAAGTTGCTTACTGTTGCTTTTCCCTTGTTAAAGCTAAGACTTATTCTTTTTTCAGGTAAACCGGATCTCTGCCGGTTGTTAATGGATTATGGAGCCGAATCCTCCTACACAAACAATATCGGAAAAACAGCTTGTGAGCTGGCTGCTTTTGTCGGCCAACATGAGTGCGTCTCAGTCATCAACAATCACATTTCACTCGAGCAAATCAACAAACTCTTAAATCCAAAGGATTCAGAAGAGAAATTCCCAGAAGAACTCTCGAAATTCATTCACAAAACCGTTTCCGCTCACGTCGTCCACCCAATCGCCATCATTTTTACTTTATTAGACTACGAGGATGCACTCAAGTACCGAAAAAAGATTCTCTATGTAGTGGATCGAATTTTCGAGAGTCAATTGCGTTGTAAAGAAAGCAATGAAGTTTTATCGCTGAAAGTTTGGATAATTTTACAAATTCTAAGAGAAACTTATAAATTTATCGATGAAAGAAAAGATCAGGAAAATCCTTTAAAATCAGCAACATTCTACGCAAAAAGTTTACTTTTTATGTCTCCAGGGGACGAGGTTCGACCAAAATTGGATACATTGTTGAGATCGGCGATCGTCTCTTTCCCATACCATCATAGCTTACTTTTTGAGACTTTAGTCAAAGCTTTATCAAAGTCGAAATTCGGGCAAAGACCCGCTGGATACGATTATATTGTTCAGGGTTTATTTGGGCAACGATTACACGCAGTTAGCCATTTTTGCTTCACGTGTGGATCGTTTTCGGCAAAAAAGCGCTGTGGTGGATGTAAAGTGCCGTATTGCTCGGAAAAGTGTCAGAAATTTGATTGGCCGATTCATAAACGTTGTTGTCAGGCGATAAGTGATTGGAATAAAAAAGATGAGGAAGAGGAGATCGATTTGGATCAGATCAAAGCGTCCATCGAGGAGGTGGATGAGATCAAAGCCTCCGTCGAGGAGGTGGATGAGATCAAAGCCTCCGTCGAGGAGGTGGATGAGGATGGGGAAACGAAAAATGAATAGCTTTGTTGCTTGTTTATTTTCAAATCCGTTTTCTATAATTTGCTTGTCTTTTTTAGCGGAATTTGCTCGATTTTTATCTAATCTATCTACATTTTTTATATCTTAGAAATCAGAGGAAATGATTTCTATACTAAGCATCAAGTTTAAGTCAGCTAGGAGTTAGAGGTTAGTCAACTTTTGGCCTACAGTATCCAGACTACAAACTAAACCAAAAGCTTGATTAAAATGGATTCTAAAAGATCTAAAGTTACCGTAATCCTAGAAGGATCTAAAGTTACCGTAATCCTAGAAGGATCTAAAGTTACCGTAATCCTAGAAAGATCTAAAGTTACCATAATCCTAGAAAGATCTAGAGTTACCGTAGCCTTAGAAAGATCTAGAGTTACCGTAATCCTAGAAAGATCTAGAAGCTATCTGAGAATTAGATTTACAGTAAGCCAACCAAATAGATATCTTTAAAACCTTTCAATCCAGCCAAAAGTTAGCTATTCCATTTTGTCACCTGAATTCTCATTTTCCTTGCCATTTTGTTAGCTTTTCAGTTAAGCATATAAGCTGCTACATTAGTTTTACCATTTTAAAACAAATTTCATTTCATTTCATTTCCCTTTACGATTTCCTTGCCATTTTCTCTCGATTTTAATTCTATGAGTGCCCAAATTTCACTTTGATTTCGATCTCATATTGATTATGTGTAAAAAAAAGGAATAAATTTCCAGGGTAACATTTCGATGCAATGGAAGACGATATCACTTCTCGTGTGTCTTTATGGAGTGATCAAGGTGAGTAATCACAGCTAGTGTTAGCTCTAGAATCTCTAGTGTCAGCTCTAGAACTTGTAGTCGAAACTTGTCATCTACTGGAGTTAAAAAGCTACATTTTGAGGTGTCTAAATCGATTTTTACTGCAATAACCAATAATTTTTATCGTCTAAGAGAGCCCTCAAGCTCGTCTAAGGCCTCAAGCTCCAACCTAGCTCTCTAGGAGCCCTCAAGCTCGTCTAGAGCCCAACACCCTTCTAACCTCAATCTCTAACCCTCAACCTCTAGACCCAAAACTACCCTCAAGCTCTAGGAGCCCCAATTCTAGAGCCCTCAAGCTCATCTAGAGCCCAAGCTCCAAGGAGCCCTCAAGTTCGTCTAGGAGCCCTCAGCTCTCTAGGAGCCCTCAGCTCATCTAAGAGCCTCGAGCTCATCCAAGAGCCTCAAGCTCGTAAAAACTTTCTTCTAAACTCACATTTGTTGTCTCACTCACTTTCTGATTCTCAAATGAGGACTAAAATCCCTTAATTTAGAAGATTTTTTGGAAACTTTATACCAAAAGAATCATTGAAAGCAGCACAAGCATCACGATTGGTCAATTTCAGGAATTCCGTCCGGCCACCCCGTTTCTAACTCCGTTTCTCGTTTCTGACGCAAAAAATCTCAGCATTGAGACAGTTTACAGTGACATTTATCCATTCTGGACGTATTCGTATTTGATTTGCCTGGTTTGTTTGTTTGAATAAGCAAAAAATACTCAACACAAAGCTCAATAATCAGCACAACAATCAATCAAAGCTAAATCCAAACTACTGAAGAGCTTCTAATCATTCAACCATTTCAGATTCCAATCCTGGCTCTCACTGATCTTCTCCGCTACAAACCGCTTGTGATCGTTGAAGCGATCGGTCTCTGTCTCACGTGGGCGCTTCTCGTTTGGGCTCAAGGCGTTCAACTCATGCAATTGATGCAAATCGTCTTTGGTTGGTCTACAATAACACTACAGGCTTAGAGTTTAACTGGAGACTTCGATTGATTCTTATCGACTAGGACATCGATTCTTATCAACTAGGATTCGTATCGACTAGACATAAGAAAATTCCAATCCGAACTCAATTCCACCTTCGTTTTCTTGGCCATTCTTTCGTCCAGACGATTTCTTTTTCAAAACTTGTTCTCAAAAAGCGGAATAGAGATCAAAATGTGATTCGGGAGCGTTCTGCTGATCTTGAAATCATAGAGAAGACACACGCACACAACATCCATTTGAAGTATTCCACCAGCAAGACAACATCACTTTGTGCCCATGATAATCTGGCTTTGGAGTTGAAATTGGCATTTGACCCTCGCTGAGCCATTGTCTTTTTGCGAGAAGTTTTATCGAAGTGTTATCGAAGTGAATCAAAATCTCCAAAACCATGTGATTCGGTAGCGTTTTTGCCCATTTTGAAATCGTAGAGAAGACACGCACAACATACATTTGATCCACCATGATCTAAAGAAAATATCAATTAAAAAAGTGAAAGCTTTGACTTAGAAAAAGCGTAAAAATAAGAGTAAAATATGTCGTAACCGTTTAAGAAATTCAGCCGCTAACGAATGATTCGTAATCGGCTAGCCGTTAACGAATCATTCGTTAGCGGCTGATATTTCGTAAACGGTAAAAAATAAAAAGGGTTATTTATTTTCAAAATTGGGGGGGAAAAAGTGGGAAAAGGCCCCACAAAAAAAAAAAAAAAATAAAAAAAAAAAAAATAAAAAAAAAAAACAAAAAGGAAAAAATTTTCTTTTTTAGAAACTTAAAAAAATTAAAAAATGGAAAAGGGGAATTAAATAAAAAAATAATTTTTTAAAATAGTAAACTTTAAGGTTGTGGAAAAAAAAAAAAAGGGGCAAAAATGTAACCCAAATTTAAAATAATTAAAAAAACTTTTAAAATGGGGATTTGGGGGGGGTTTCTTTTTGGTTTTTTTTGTTATGGATTTTTTTCTTTTAGGGTTTACGGTATATATAGATGTCGTAGCCATTTACGAAATTCAACTAACGAATGAAATTTTCGCTTAAGTGAGTTCGTTAGCTGAATTTCGTAAATGGTTACGACACCTATATATATATATGTCGTAACCGTTTACGAAATTCAGCCGCTAACGATTCGTTAACGGCTAGCCGATTACGAATCATTTGTTAACGGCTGGCCGATTACGAATAAAATCTTTTCGCTAGCCGTGTACAATTTGTAATCGCCTTCTGCGAACATGGCTCGATTCAAATAAGCTTTTGATTTCAAGCTATTTATGCAAAACGCAAACCAATCAACTAATCACAACAAGTGAAATAAAATTTATAACATTTAACATGTATAAACATAATAACGTTTATAACAAACAAATTCGTTAGCGGCTAGCCGATTACGAATCATTCGTAAACGGCTAGCGAAAACTTTCATCCGTAAACGGCTAGTCGTTAATGAATTTCGTGAATTTCGTAAATGGTTACGACATCTATATAATAGGTTGATGCATAAGTGTTTTTGTTCCTTTTCGTCTGCCGTTTCAAGCCAACAAATGCACCAATTAAACTACGGTTGATTTCATTAGAAAAACCAATTATTTTTCTGCAAAATAACATTAAAACGGGTTTAAAAATATTTAATGCCTGGATTTTCTTGAGAGTATGAAGTCGGGTAGTCAAAAAGGGCTAACTCGATGCGGTTTAGATGCGGTTTAGACACCTTAGCTAAAGAAAACCTATCTTCGTGTCAATAGATAAAAGATAGAGAAAAAAAACGTTTGATATTTCGCCAAAATTTCAGAGAAATTCATTCAGCCAATTTTTCCGTAGAGTTTTTATAGATTTTTACGACAAAAGGCTTTTTTCACTCTGAATTTGCTTGAAAGTGAACCGAAATTCATTTAAAAAGATGCAAATTGAACAAAAAACACTTTTTTATAGAGCAAACTATAGATTAATTGGTGAATTTGTTACTTTTTAACAGAAGTACGAAAAAAAAAACGAAAGACTTATGCATCAACCTAATATATGTCGTAACCGTTTACGGAAATTCAGCCGCTAACGAATGAGGGTATTTCCGGGCATCCAATCAAAAAGTTATCCACATAAAAAATGTTCATAATACATATATTTTATAATAAATTTTTGGAAATTAGCTCATTTCGTTGAGTAGAAAATCTTTTGAGCCCCCAAAGTTTAGGTTCAAAAATGCCCTAAAATGGCTATAAAAAATTTTTCTACTCAGCCAAAAAGCTATTAGCTCATTTTGTAGCCAATTGATGTAGATTCTTAAAGTAAAACCATCTAAAACACTTTTTCGTTGAAAGTAGGAGAAAGAGGGCGAGGAACAAATTCAGCGCAATTCTCAAATGTAGAAAACAGCGACCGGAGTTCAACTGAAGTCGTTCCTCGCCCTCTTTCTCCTAGCTTTGAATCAAATGCTCAATGTAGCTTTACTTTAAGAATCTACATCAAATTGGCTACAAAAATAAGCTATCAGGGCAAGTTTTTTAGCTGAGTAGAAAAATTTTATAGCCATTTGGAAACCAAACTTTGGGGCTCAAAAAAATTTTCTACTGAACCAAATAAGCTAATTTCAAAAATTTATTATAAAATATATGTATTATGAACATTTTTATGTGGGCGACTTTTGATTGGATGCCCGGAAATACCCTCATTCCATTAGCGGCTGGATTTCGTAATTTTCACTACGACATATATAAGAGTACAAATATACAAAAGAAGAAAAAAAAAATATGATTTCTAGCTTAAAGAATAGAACCTTTTACACCAAGCGTAATTTCTTTTACATCAAGCACAGTTCAGGTTTGGCATCAGCTGCCGAGAGATCGCTTTCTCTTCATATCTCTTTGCTGTCGTTGATGTAAAACAATATCGCCGAGTCACCTCGTGGACGAAAACCTCAGTGCTTATCGGGAAACTTTTCGCTTTTGCTTTGGCACAATTTCTGGTTTCTTGGCTCGATGCACCGTATTTGTTGCTTAATCAGGTGAGCTCTTAACTAGAAATCATGTTTTTAAACATTTTACAAATACAATAGTATTAATGAGAATATTTCAAGCTTTCAAATGATACTAGATTTGCTACAAATGCTATTAGATTTGCTATAAATGCTACTAAAAGAAAAAGCAAGTCTAAAGCTAAAATTTGCTTAAAAATTTGAGCATAGCACGTCTTATATAGCTTTCAAATAAGATTTAGAGCTTAAAACCTCTATTAAAAAGCTCTATTTAAAGGTTTTCAAGGATTGGGAATTCAAATCTTCATGAATTTTAAACAAAAAAGGTTTAAAATCAGTTTCTGGATTCAGTTAAGCTTTTTTTTTTGGTTAAGCAGCTAAATTAAGAGAAAAGGCTTGTAAGTTTTGGCTCTTGATTTTCTTAGGATTCATTAGTTCAATCAACTTCTTTTTCCTGTCACTTTGAAACCCTGAATTGTCCTCTATTAAAACGAGAACAAAAGTTAAGAATGACATTATTTGTAGAGAAATTTATAGACCTTGAAAGCGTGTGGGAAATTTCACTTTTCCAGATCCTTTCAGATCACTTTCAGATCACTTCAGATCACTTTCATCGCCACAATCATTGCTCTTTTCGTTGCTTTAACTCTTCCGACTGTGCCGAAAAGTCGACCGGATGTTGTTCAAAATGTTGAAGAAGCTCAACCAAAAACAACGTCTCAAATTCCCATTTTTCATAAATTTACAGATTTAGATATGATCGAAAAAAAGAAAATCTGCTTCTTCAACTTATCTATCGACAATGCGAGGGAGATTTTTGATCTACAAGGAGAACGCTTTGGTCCTGGAAGTGGTCTCTCTCTACGCTTTTGATTAGTTGTGCTATGTATCAAAGTGAGATCTTCCTTCTTCCTCTTCTCCTTCTTCTTCTTCTTCCTCTTCTTCCTCTTCCTCCTCCTCCTCTTCTTCTTCTTCTTCTTCTTCTTCTTCTTCTTCTTCTTCCCTCCTCTTCTTCCTCTTCTTCTTCTTCCTCTCTCTTCTTCTTTCTTCTCCTTCCTTCTTCTTCTTCTTCTTCTTCTTCTTCTTCTTCTTCCTCTTCTTCCTCTTCTTCTTCTTCCTTCTCTTTTCTCCTCTTCTTCTTTTCTTCCTCTCTCTCCTTCTCTCTCTTTTCTCTCTCCCCTCTCCCTCTCCTCCTCCTCTCTCCTTCTTCTTCTTCTTCTTCTTCTTCCTCTCCCTCTTCCTCCCCCTTCTTCTCTTCTTCTTCTCCCTCCTCCTCTTCTCTTCCTCCTCTTCTTCTCCTCCTTCTTCTCTTCTTCTTCCTCCTCTTCTTCTCCCTTCTTCTTCCTTCTTCTTCTTCTTCTTCTTCTTCTTCTTCTTCTTCTTCCTCTTCTTTTCTTCTTCTTCTTCTTCTTCTTCTTCTTCTTCTTCTTCTCTATGAAGGCTTTAGATTTATAACTACATTCAACCGCTCTGGATTGAGATCGATTCGGTTTCGAAAGCTGAGAATGGGTTAATTGAGTTCATCAACACGGCTTTAGGTGAGTTTCTTTTGTCTAGATTAATTTCGGAATCAATTTGAATTGAATGCAGTAGAAAGGCTAACATAAAATCATAAAATGTTAGCCACTCGTCCAAAGTAAGACTGTTAGCCACTCGGTTAAAAGTAAGACTGTTAGCCACTCGATCAAAGTAACATTGCTAGCCACTCGTCCAGGGTTAAACAAGTTTAGAAACGTTTAGAATCTTTGATACTTTACAGTCCTTCTAGAACCAAATTCCAGGAGCTGTAATCTCTTTCGGCGTGCAATTTGTGAAGCTCGACGGCTCATCCCGTCTCGGTGATTTCTTTCTCTTCAGTTCCGCCTCAATTCTTGGAGTTGTAACAATTGTGCTGAGCTTAACGTCTTCTTTATGGATTGCTTACGGGATGTATGTAATGGCTGTCTTTATTTACCACGCGCTTAGCCCAATTTCCAGGTTTGATTGATCAATTGTTTCAAGTTTTCTCATAAAAACATTTCAGTACAATAATCGCTAGCCAACTTGAGAAAAGCGCTTATAGCTTCGTTTTTGGAGCGAACTCGCTTTTTGCCTTAATCATTCAAACTGTGATCACTTTCACCGTTGTTGACAAAAACTATTTCGAGCTTAAATGCACAACAGGTATTGTATTTCATTTTGATTAAGAAAGTCTATTAGCAATGCAGTAGTAGCCTCGTTAGAGCTGATTAGTTAGGCTATATTCATTTTTGCGTTTTCTAAAAGTATCCGAAAAAGTTATCGTAGTTAATTAGACTTTTTTTGATTGCCTAATTTCAAATCCTTTTTAAAAAACGATCAAACAAATAAAGCCAAGCTAGAAGCCAAGCTAGAACTTTAGCTAATCCAAATACTAAAACAAAGCAAACAAAGCCCAGGATGTGGCTGAGCTGAGCTGATCTAGAGGGAGTGGGGGTGAGCTGATCTAGCTGAGCTGAGCTGATCTAGCTGAGCTGAGCTGATCTAGCTGAGCTGGCTTGGCAAGGTTTTGCTTGGGCTTAAACGGGTCCATCAACTGTTAAATCTAGCAAAATTTTTGGGTTTACCAAATAAATTAAACGAGTTTTGCTTATTAAACTTTCGTTTTGCAAAATTCAACACGCATTTAGCAAGATTTAACGCCAAACGATGTTTAATTTTTTACTGACTGAATAATGCTTTATGTGGCAGCATCAGAATGTTCAGTTTACAAGAAATAAAACTCAATTTTGCTAAATTTAGCATTCTTTTAGTATCTAGCATTTAGCATTTAGAATTTAGCGTTGCAAAATGATAAATTGCTGTTCTGAATGGCGCTGTTCTGAATGGCGCTGTTCTGAATGGCGCTGTTCTGAATGGCGCTGTTCTAAATGGCGCTGTTCTAAATGGCGCTGTTCTAAATGGCGCTGTTCTAAATGGCGCTGTTCTAAATGGCGCTGTTCTAAATGGCGCTGTTCTAAATGGCGCTGTTCTAAATGGCGCTGTTCTAAATGGCGCTGTTCTAAATGGCGCTGTTCTAAATGGCGCTGTTCTAAATGGCGCTGTTCTAAATGGCGCTGTTCTGAATGGCGCTGTTCTGAATGGCGCTGTTCTGAATGGCGCTGTTCTGAATGGCTCTGTTCTGAATGGCGCTGTTCTGAATGGCGCTGTTCTGAATAGCGCTGTTTTGGCGGCGCTGTTCTAAATGGCGCTGTTCTAAATGGCGCTTTTCTGAATGGCGCTGTTCTGAGTGGGGCTGTTCTGAATGGCGCTGTTCTAAATGGCGCTATTCTGAATGGCGCTGTTCTGAATGGCGCTGCTTTGGCCGCTGTTCTGAGTGGGGTCGTTTTGGCGGCGCTGTTTTGAATGGTGCTGTTTTGGCGGCGCTATTTTGAACGGGGCTATTTTGAATGGCGTGGTTTTTGCGGCGCGATTTTGAATGGCGCTGTTTTGGCCGCTGCTCTGAATGGGGCCGTTTTGGCGGCGCTATTTTGAATGGTGCTATTTTGACTAAGTTCCAGATTTAGTGATCTTTATTAGTTAGTCTATTATTTAGTTATCTTGAAAAAGTTTCTATAAAGAGTTTTACTCTAAATGATAATCTTAATCGATTTTCAGTTCCTCATTTATGCATCAATCTTTTTCTTGACGAGTCTGATCCCGATGATTTGCTCAATTTTGAAGCCAGTTCAATTGATTCACGAGTGTCCAACTGAAAGTGCAATTTTAGAAGATTTATAGATTTTAGATGTTTATTGAAATGGATAGATTAGAAAGTTAAAAACGCCAATAAATTTTTACAAAACTACTCGGAACATAAAGCACTTTAAAAAGTAAATAAAAAAGTAATTCTCAAGGTACAAAGTAACCATCATTGATGAGTACTTTGTACCTTGAGAAACGTACATTTTTTGGCATACTAGATCAAGAAATTCAAAGCTTTAGTGTGCTAGAAAATGTGCGTTTAGGAGAGCATAAAGTACTAGGAAGTTTTTAACAAATAAATGGCAAAATGATAAAAAGGAAAAGAAGAAAATTCGAAGACAACCAAAGAACTCTTAGTTTTTAACTTTAGGAATGGATAAAATGAAGGACTAAAAAGATTTTAACGATAAAAATACAAAGCTAAACTTTTCAGAGATCTTGGAAAGTCAAAGTCAAAGTCGAAGATTTAGAACATAAAGTTTAATAGTTCTGGAAACCGCGTCTATGACGAACGATGATCCGCGGAGAGTTTTCATACTCGAAACGGGGATTCACCTGAAAATTTATTCATTTCAAAAGCCGTTTAATAGTCCCGGTAATATCAAAATTCATTTCCTTAATTACTTTATCATTATTATCAGAAGTTTCGCAGCAAAAAGCAAAAGATTTGGAGGAGGCGAACCCGCCACCTCTTTTTCGTTCGTTTGTAAGACACACGCGTTAACCAATTGACCACGTGATGGCAGTGCGAAGGCGCAATTGGTTAACTGCCACGTGATGGCAGTTAACCAATTGACGTGATGAGCAATGCGAGCGCACTTGTTACTTGTTACTAATGTTAGTTTTCTGAATGTCTCTAGCCCACATGATCCGGGTTCGACTCCCGTCCGCGTCGGCACTTTTGGTTTCAAAAAATATGTTGCATAGCTACATGAAATTCTAAGCCAAACTAATTAAAAATCATTTGAAACAGTCTACTGGGCGCAGAGGAGTGCGCACAGACAGACAGACAGACAGACAGACAGACAGACAGACAGACAGACAGACAGACAGACAGACAGACAGACAGAGACAGAGCAGACAGAGAGACAGATAGACAGACAGACAGATAGACAGACAGACAGATAGACAGACAGATTGACAGACAGACAGATAGACAGACAGACAGATAGAGACAGACAGACAGATAGACAGACAGACAGATAGACAGACAGACAGAAGACAGACAGACAGCGGACAGACAGGCGGGCAGCGGACAGACGGACAGATAGACAGACAGACAGATAGACATACAGACAGATGAGACAGACAGACAGACAGGCAGACAGACAGACGGACAGGCTGACGGACAGCCAGGCAGGCAGGCAAGCAGACAGACGGACAGGCAGACAGACGAACAGACAGACAGACAGACAGACAGCCCATACGATCCGGGTTCGACCCGCGGATACGACTCCAATTTTGCTTTTTAAAACATCCAAACTACATTGCACAACTACATTTAATTCCCTATGCAACGGCGCAAAAATCGTTGCAAACGGTCCTCTGGGGGCACAGACAGACAGACGGACAGACAGACGGACAGACGGACGGACAGACGGACGGACAGACAGACCGACAGACAGACGTCTTAGTCCCTTTATATCCTGTTTTGGCTTTGGGCTGGATTATTGTTGATTTAAAAACAAATCTTTCCAATTTAACAATCAACCTTACAACAATCTAAACAAGACAATTGAACTTACTCTTTCCATTTGAACTCTGTTCTGTAAACGGCGAACTCCTCCACGATTTCCTCCACGTTGGCGCTGTTGCACGTATTGGATCTGTTGTTGGGGGCGCTGGATGACTCGTTGCACTCTGACAACCTGAATATTCAATTAAATCAATAACAACTTTGAAGAGAACTTGAAGAGGTTTTAAAACAATTCTGACAAATGTTTCACCTGTTGCTGCACGGGTCTACGAATGACTTGCTGTTGGCGAACTCGCGGGATCACTCTTTCAACAATTTGTTGACGTTGAGGCTGACGAGACTAAAACTTTTTAGTAAACAAGTTGGTAGTCCGTCAGGGAAACATCTAGAGTAGAGTTCTTTTTTTTTCTTAGTTAGTTCTTAGTATTTTTATTATATTTTATTTCTTAGGGTTCTAGAAAAAAAATTATTTATCTTAGAGTATCTTAGAGTATCTTGGATCTTAGAGTATCTTAGATCTTAGTTCTTATAGTGTCTTAGAGTGTCTTAGAGTGTCTTAGAGTCTTAGAATATCTTAGATCTTAGAGTTCTTAGAGTTCTTAGAGCATCTTAGAGTTAAAATAAGCTTACAATGGTCCGTTGAACAATCGTCCTCTGCACTCGTTGGGGTGGAGCTTGAACGATTCGACGGACGACCACTGTTTGTGCTTGTGGGCGAGCACGAGCTGGGAATGTTTGCTGACGGACCACCATCGGACGGTTCCTGAAATATTGATGACTAGATTTCATTGTATAAATCTGTAGATTTGAATCGTTTTTTGAAAGCTTTCTAGTCAAAGGGATAATTTCATTCATTAGATCATTTCATTAAAGGCTTTGACTCATTTTCCAGTCCTAGAACAAACAAGTAAAGCCAAAATCTTCATTTCCTTTTCTTCTTTCAATATTCTTCATATTTTATTAGTTTCTATGTGATTGAATTGTGCTTTGTGGTACTTAAAGTACTTGATTTTAAAACTTACATCACATCTGGGCTGGCGATTCTCTGAAAGCGACGAGCAACCATCGGAGATCTCTGAAAAGAAAAGATAATATTGGATAACTTTATAAAATTGTTGTTCAGTGATCTTTTTACAATATTCTTGAATAGGATAGGATTGTGCTAGTGATATAATACTTGAAAACTGGGCTCATTGTCAAGTTTATTATCCAGTAATGTACAAGCGATCAGAATATAGTGCTACCTTTGCAGTTACATTACTAATTCATTACTAATTCATTACTAATTCATTACTAATACATATTAATCAATAAAGATCATTTCATTAAAGGCTTTGACTCATTTTTCCAGTCCTAGAACAGACAAGTAAAGTCAAAATCTTCATTTCCTTCTCTTTCCATTTTTCCAAGCACAGAAAATAAACGAAAAACGACGCGTTTGGAAAGTTGATGTTTTCTTTAACTATAGAAAGGCGAAAAGCTATTGAAAAGTGACAGTATAAGCCTAATTTAGGCTGTAGAATTCAAAAAATATGATTTTAAAACGATTTGAGTCCTCTATCAGCACGAAAAACGCCAGAAACGCTTTGAAAAATTCACAGAAATTCACACCTTTTCTTGCTTGCCCTGAAATCGGTCAAAAACTAAAGTAAACTAAAAAACAAGTATGCTATCTTAAAGAGCACATTTCAAGCTTTCAGAATCACTATAACACTAATATGAAGCAGTAGATAATTCACAAGTTACAGCGCTTTAAAGTTGAGGTTGAGCGGAAATTCACACCTTTCCTTGCTTGCCCTGAAATCGGTCAAAAACTAAAGTAAACTAAAAGACAAATATACCAACTTAAAGAGCACATTTCAAGCTTTCAGAATCACTATAACACTAATAAGGAGCAGTGGATAATTCACAAGTTACGGCGCTTTAAAGTCGAGGTAAAATTCGAGAGGTGACATTTTTTGGGCGGTACTGTTTCTAGTCAGTCTGACAGTCAAATCTGCTATCAAATTACCTAGTATTCTGTGAAATACATGATGAATTAACTCACTTGAACAATGAGATGTTGTGGAGCGACTCTTCGTTGAATGACACGCGATTGTGGTTGAACACGGTTGAGTCCAGCAGCGCCAACGAAAGCTCCCCGTCCACCGACGCGGCGAAGAATTCCACCACCAACCGCTTTACGCACTAATCCCTAAAAGCCAAATCTAGCCTAGAGATTGAAAAAGAATTTGCATTCTTTTTCGATCGTTTCTTACCGATCTGAAGTAGAATATAGGACAGAACTAGAGCTCATTTTGGAGTTGCGAAGAGAACTCAAGCTCGAGCTTGGGATTCTCGAGCTTGAGAAAAGTATCAACTTCTAGAGGCTTGAAACTACTTGGCTCAGGCTCAGGCTCAGGCTCAGGCTCAGGCTCAGGCTCCCAGTAAAATTCAAATTTAGAATCTTTTGCTTCAATAGAATCCATTTGAATAGAGAATTCCTGTGTTATTATTTGAAATTGGAGTTGAACCAATTAAATCAATAGACTAAGAGCTTTGTCTTTGTCTATTGGTTTTCTCGTTTCACTTGACTTTTTGCTAGATAACGATTGGCTTTGGCTTTAACTTTGGCCTAGGGTAAGCCAAAGTTGATTGACAAGTTTTTGACAGCTCTCAATTGAAGCTTCTCAATTAAAGCTTTCAACTTATTCTAAAGCTCAATCCGAAGAAATAAACTCGAGCTGTTTGAGTAGAGTTTAAAATGTCAAAATTGAGCAAAATTGAAGCAAATTAAGAGACTTCATCGCCTTGATGATGTTTTGATTAAGAATTGACATCGAATTGTCAGCAATTGTTATCGAATTGTCATCAATTGACATACAATTGACATCGAATTGTTGAAAAGCTCCGTCTCTACTTTCAATTGCAAAGCTCAGAGTCTTCTTCAGAGTCAAACTAAGTCTTCTCCAAAAAACAAGTTGTTAAATCAAGTCTTTTGAACTTCTTTAGTCATCTAGTTAGAAGTGATCAGTATGCTAGAATTGAGTCAAAACTCAAATAAGAGCTCAGTGTCAGCTCAGAGTCAGCTGAGAGAGCTCAGTGTCAGCTGAGAGAGCTCAGTGTCAGCTGAGAGAGCTCAGAGTCAGCTCAGAGTCAGCTGAGAGAGCTTAGTGTCAGCTGAGAGAGCTCAGAGTCAGCTAGAGTGAGTTGGAGAGAGCTCAGTGTAAGCTGAGAGAGCTCAGAGTCAGCTTAGAGTCAGCTGAGAGAGCCTCAGTGTAAGCTGAGAGAGCTCAGAGTCAGCTTAGAGTCAGCTGAGAGAGCTCAGAGTCAGCTCAGAGTCAGCTGAGAGAGCTCAAGAGTCAGCTGAGATAGCTCAGTGTCAGCTCAGAGTCAGCTGAAAGTCAAAATTCAACTTCATCGTCTTGAGAAGCTTTTCGAGGTAACGATTGGGTAAGCCAAAGTCGTTGAAAGGCTCCATCTCTGGGTAGCTGATTAGACAAAGCTTTCAGTGACTAGATTTAGCAGAGATTTTCTATTAGACTTCATTTGATGACTAGATTTCATCGTATAGATGAAACTGTAGCTTGAATCGTTTTTTGAAAGCTTTCTAGTCCTTGATTCATTAGATCATTTCCATTAAAAGCCTTGACTCATTTTTCCCAGTCCCTGGACAGGCATTTTAAATCCAAAATCTTCATTTCCTTCTCTTCTTCTTTCAATATTCTTTAGAAATCGATTTTAAACGATTTTGATCTTGATCGATTTTGAGCTGAAACTCTGGAATTGATGGAATTGATGGAATTGACGGACAGATGGGACTAATTCTCCATTTCTTCAAAATCCAAAGCTTCTCTTCATCGAATAAACTTTCTCATCTTTCGATTCAATTTCAAATTTTGAAATTTCTCTCATTTCTCAGTCGAAAACTGGGCACAAAGCCAAATTCAGTGGAATGGCTGTGAAGTGACAACAACGTACTCGACGAGCCAAAATTCCCTCCACCGTTCAATGCGCCTTGACGTGGACGACTTGTCGTTGCCAAAGCTCTCTTCACGGCTCTCTAAAAAGATTTTTATAAATAAACAGTTATCAAAACAGATAAAGATCTTGATAAATGAATGGTTTGCAAGTTAGATAAGAGTCTTTATCTTTAAGTCAGATAAAAGATCTTTGACTTCAAGTCAGACAAAGATCTTGATCTTTAAGTCAAATAAAGATCTTTATCTTTAGCTCAGTTAAAGATCCTTATCTTCAACATCATGTTAAAGAGCTTTATCTTTAAGCCAGATAATCATTAACGTTTATTATTAAGTCAGTTAGTAATCTTTTATCATTAAGCCAGTTAGAGATCTTTATCTTTAGCTCGAGTGAAAGATCTTTATCTTTATCAATCTTTATCAGCAAACTTGCATTAATCAAATTCTAATCAAATTTGAGTCAATTCCGGTAAGTTGTAATCAAAATGGCATCAAAATGGATCAAAATCGGTTAGTTTTTGATCTCTTACTAGAGATTTACAGCTTTTCAATTTACACCTAGCTTTTGAGCCTAAAAATAGTTCTTATCTAAATAGTTCTAAAAATAGTTTTTTGCGCTGTTTCCGAATATCTAAATGGTTTGGGACTGACATGTTAAAATTCGCAAGATCTTCAACGTCAAAGTTTACACAGAATTCTCAAACATTTATAGTCGTCATCGTCAAAAAATCGTCATGGTCAACAAATCGTCATGGATAGTCGACTATGGATAGTTAAATTGCTTTTGCGCTGTTCTCAAGACTTGAGCGCATGGCCTACTGGTTAGTTAGCTCGTTTTTAGTTCTTCGCCTCACTGGTTCAAATCCGGTTGCAGACTTTTTTTTTTGTTTTAGTGTTTAGTGTTGCTTAAATTCTGTGTAGGAGGTGAAAATCTTGTGAATTTCACCTAAAAACAAGATATTCTAGATTAGCGCATAAAATTGGATGAGAAAAAAGCCATATCTTCGGTTAAAAACCAGCTTAAAAGTATTTCTTTTAATTATCTAAAAAGCTAACTTGTTCAGCTAACTTTTACAAGATTTCTAAAGCATATAACCAATGTTTTTCTCAGGTTTAGCGCTTAATTTCATTAAATTCTAAAGAAAAAACTCAGAACAAGTCTTTTGAAACTTTTATAATTGAAGTTCTTGGTTTGAAAGTGAAGGAAAAGTTATCTAAAGATATCTCTCAAAAGCTCATTTTCTATCCTTTATTTTCTTGCAATAAAACCGTTTAAATCTTACCTTAACCATAAGGTTCAACATTTTCGCGATTTTGTGGTGCTCCGGCGTTGATATTTCCCCCGGATTGAGTTAAGGTTCATTCGACTGCCGGCACGCTGCGGGAGCTGAACGTCGCTGACGATTGAAAGCTCCACGCGGAGCAACACCTCTAGAAGGAATTCCACGAGTCATCCCAACATTTCCACGACCACCTCGTGCGCCATGAAACTGAAAAGTTTGAATCCAATGGGAAACTGACCGAGAAAGTCAAAGGAAGTCAAAGGAAAGGTGAGAACAGTCAAAAATTTGTAAAGATTCCGGGCTAAGAGTGTTTCTCAGTATAAATCTTAGGAGTTAAACAAGTTTGAAGCTCAAAAGTGGACCACAGAGTTTAGCTCAAGATATTAGGAGTGGCTCAAGGGATAGACAAGCTTAGATCTGGAAGGGCTAAACAGGCCCGGATCAAGGGGTGAAAACAGGTTGCTTTCAAGGGATGAACAAGTTTAAGCTCAAAGTTTAACTGATTAGCTGATTAGCTGATTAGCTGATTAGCTGGTTACCTTATTAGCTGGCTACATAGTAGCTGATTAACTGACTAGCTGATTTCTGTCTTTCTATGTTTAGACCAAGATCAAGTTGACATATTGAGCTTTATCTCGTTCAAGAATATGACAATTGAATTCATTTATCGCTTACCACTTTGCCCCTTCTCATTCCCGCGCCTCTCGTTCCTCTTTTACGAATTTTTGCCTCTCTTTTTTATTAGAATTTGGTAGCTTCATCAAAGGCGACATATTCACTTTTGATTCAGACATTTTGAAGAATTGTTTTGAAGTTATTTCTGGAATAAAAAAACCGGTACAGAATTAAAGATTTAAATTGAAAAAAACACTGAAAAGTTTAAAAACAATTATCTTATCACATGAAGTTCAAAAGGTTTAAAGCATGAAAAAGTGAAAATGATAAAGCTCAAAATGATTATTCTCTACGTAAATTGAGTATTTAAACCGTTTGGAATCGAAAATTTAGGCAAATATTTTGATTTTCATGATGAAATTCTCCAAAAACTTCCCAAAAACCAAGCCGATTATTGAAAATTTCGAAATTTTTATTGAATTGACAGTTTTAAAACTGTTTTTTGAGAAAGAATTTGGAGGTTTTTAATTGAATAAGGTGCCAGTTTCAAAACCGTTTTTGATTAGAATTTAGAGTTTTTAGTGAATAGACAGTTTCAAAACTTATTTGTGATAAAATCGAAAAATTTTACATAAAATTGAGCTTAGTAAAAGAGTAAAATCGATAGATTGGTGAGTTGCTAAACGTTCGCTGACAAGTGGATCGGCATACTGACTGCAGGGTGTAAAGAGAAATATTAGGAAGGTTAACGAGGAGGGCTTTGGTGGGAAAAGGGATGACACATTCGAAAGACGATCTCTTTGCTCTTTCTCTTTTCTCTTCCTCTTTATCTTCTCCTTCTCTCTCCTTTCTCTTTCTCTCCCCTCTTTCTCTTCCTCTTTCTCTTTCTCATTATGAGTACTGCTTTACAAGCCGAGCTGACGTGACGTAACCGCTTCGTGAAAAGAGTACGGTAACTGAACAAAGTTCTTGTTATCCATGAAATAGCGTGCAATAATAATGTTACTAAAGTAATTCTAGTAATGATAGCCTAGTATTTCAACTCTTGACAATCCCTTTGAGCTAAAAAAACGAGTTTTGAGAAGTTCGAGATAAGTAGCTCTAGACTAGAAATTCCAGCTCGAGACTTTCACATGTTCGATAAGCGTTTGCATCTCAGCGGTACCGCAAAATCGTTGGCCTGATAGATTTTGACCATCGATTGACCTGTAAAAATTCGATATTAATATCCTAATTTAGAAATGAATAGGCTAACTTGGAACTTAATAGGCTAATTTAAGACTTAATATACCAATTTAGAACTTAATAGACTAATTTAGGACTTAATAGGCTAATTTAGAAATGAACACGCTAATTTATAAAAATGAATAGCCTAATTTAGCAATGAATAAGCATCAATTTAGCAACGAATAGGCTAATTTGTGATTAATTAAAAGATTTTAAAAGATTCAGGACGATTTTATGCAAATTTTAACGAAAAAACAAAAAACGTTTTTCCTATGCCGGGAATCGAACCCGGGCCGCGTGGGTGAAAACCAGACTAGAAATTCCAGCTCGAGACTGTCACATGTTCGATAAGCGTTTGCATCTCAGCGGCACCGCGAAATCGTTTGCCCAGTTTTCTGGCACACCTCGGGAATTTAATCGGCGGAAAGGGGTCATTGTGTGGGGAAGGGAAAGAGTCCGGTCAAGGAAGGAAGGGGGGAAGATTCTTCAGAAAGTCGAAGATTCCTTCAAACTTTTTTCAGGAAAAACGTCTCAAAAAGAAAAGTTTTAAGAAAAACGCTTGCAAAGTTTGGGCGCCTAATCGGGAATCGAACCTCGGGGATAGATGGGTTCTTTCTCTTCCTTTCCTTGACTGGAATCTTCCCCCTTCCTTTCCTTGACTGGAATCTTTCCCCTTCCTTCCTTGACTGGAATCTTTCCCTTCCCTTCCTTGACTAGAATCTTTCCCTTCTCTTCCTTTCCTTGACTTCCTTGGTGTAAAGGTAAGGTGTAGAGGTTCTTGTGAACCATTGAGAATAGGCAAAATAAACATAGTATCGTGTTCTCCATGTTTACATCTTCACCGAGAAATCGTCCGGCCAGTTCGACCGGACGATCGACCATTCCCTTGTGAGAATGATCTGTATATTTGCCTTTTCTTGCCAAATTGATCCGAGCAACTTGACGGGTAGCCATGCAGTTTTGCTGTTTTTAAGACAATTATCAAGATCATCAACGGGAAAAGGGGCTGAGACAGACATTTGTGCATCTGCGAACACCTGAAAAGCTCTGAGGATAACTGGTTCCAATAGAGCCCAAGAAAATCTTCGAGAAATTTTACAACATTGTGACCGTTTGTCAAAAGTATCGTATAAGAATGGTATTTTAGGGAGCATCAAGAAAATCACGGACTGTTTTACTCATTTCATCGATTGTTTTCATGTTTGTTATGATATTTATATTATTTTGTTGAATACTTAAATAGAAAGATTTAAATTTTAAATATTTAGCAATTAAAAAGAGAAGAAAGCTTAAAAAACACTATAAAAAAGCTGCTCAAAAAAAAGAAAAACTTAAATGGAGTCAAACTGTCGGAAAATTAGCAGAAAGCTTTTTTGCTCAGAATGATACGAATATTCTTAAAAGCTGATTTCTTTATAGTTATGGACCTTGTTCTCAACTTGTACTTGTTCTCAACTTGTTCTCTTCAATCTTATTCTCAATTTGTTTCCAATTCCACAAAGAGCCCCAATTTATGCAATTTTCCGCCTAATTCCCTCTTTGAATGAAACAAACAGAACGGCCCAATGGAATTCGAGTCGAGAAAAGAAGAAAATGAAAAGAAAGAAGCGATAAATGGATGTTTCGCACGCAAATCGACACTCACTTGAGCAATTTTGAGGGTAATTTTCGCGAAAATTTGTCGCAAAATTATAATTGTCTAACTTCAAAGCCTTAAAAAGACTACAAATACTCAGATTTTGATTGTTTGTTCTAGACAATTCATAACGATGGTTCTTTTTGGTGTACTTTTTTGATAACATCCATTTTCTGCATCAAAAATTGGCAGCTCTCCTTTTATAGCACATTTTAAACTTCATTTTTCTATCAATATGATTTTGTTTGATGATATTTGATGAAAAATTATGGATTGAGATTGACTAGAAAGCTTCAAAATGTTTTAAAACGCTTCTTTCTAAACCGGCGGAAAGACCCTGATGGCCTAATGGATAAGACAAAAGACTCCTGCCCACAGGATGAAGGTTCGATCCCCCAATCCACCTTTTTTTTTTGTTTTTGCTTGATGATATTTGATGAAAAATGATGGATTGCGCTGACTTGAAAGCTTCAAAACAGATGCTTTAAAAGGCTTCTTTCTAGCCGGTTCAAGAGGCCTTGGTGGCCTAGTGGATAACGCGAAAGACTCCCGCTCACGGGCTCGGGGTTCGATCCCTATCCAGCTTTTGTTTTTGTTTGATGATGTTTGATGAAAAATGATGGATTGAAAGCTTCAAAATGCTTTAAAGCTTCTTTCTAGCCGATTTAAGGGACCTTGGTGGCCTAGTGGATAACGCAAAAGACTCCCGCTCGCAGGGTCGGGGTTCGATCCCCATCCAGCTTTTTTGTTTTTGTTTTTGATCTCTTTTTTTCTTTTCCTTTTTTTTTCAAGCAACTTCTATTCTAACAACTTTATTTAACAGCTAATTGCTTTTTCGTGCTTTTCTAAAGCTCATGCTTTACGTGAAATGCTTTACTTGAAATTTATGCTCCACTTGAACGACAATACTCAGCAAAACACTCAAGAATGGGCTTTGTCGGGATATTTCCGCTTTTTTTTCTTCTTTTACACATGCATAAGCACTCTTCTCTTTTCCATCTAAAAAGAGACGTAAATTGAGTTTTTTTCCCTCACAAGATGATAGAAGGCCATCGTTTTTCCGTCCAGATGATGCTCTTTTTACTTTTCTTCTTCTTAATCCTTGAATTTTCTATTTTCTATCACTTCTTTATGAATTCGAGCTGTACTTTAAGCTGTACCTTAAGCTGTACTTTAAGTTGTACTTTAAGTTGTACTTTAAGTTGTACTTTAAGTTGTACTTTAAGCTGTACTTTAAGCTGTACCAAGTTGTACTTTAAGCTGTACTTTAAGTTGTACTTTAAGCTATACTTTAAGCTGTACTTTAAGCTTGTAAACGCATTACTTCTAATAGATTGAATTTCGATTTTCTTTTGGCTTTTATTCCAGAAAGATTTAATTTTCAAAAGAGCAAAATCTTTTTTGTGCTTTATGTTCATTTATAAACGTATCCCATCTGGCGCTGAGAATCCGAATGGAGAAAAAAGAGAGTCGCTGAGCCAGAAAAGGTGTGTTTACAAATTTAAGCACAAAGTTCTCTTCAAAGAACTTCAAAAGAGAACCGACTTATCGTCCAGAGCGTGTAAATGAATCAGGCTTCTTAAACAAGGCAGATTGAAATCGAGTGAGATATTAAAAAAAGATTTAAAACTTTAGAAAATGAAACAAAATCCAAACACCAGCTGGTCGAGGACGGTTTTTCTTTTTTTTTCCTCTTCAAATTATCCTTTTCCAAGTAAGTCAGGGTTTTTTGGGATTAGCTCAATGGAGAGAAGAATATGCAGCAAGTCAAAGGGCATTTCTCATTTACTTTTTAAGGATCTTTTTGACTCAAATTTGTGTAACTCTTTTGCGCTAGAAAGGATGCAGTTTTTGACTTTTGACTTATCCATGTTCTTTTGAGTTTGGAGCTTATCAAGAGTTGGTCTTGGCTTGTCAAGGTTGCTCCGTAGCTTGTCAGAGAACTAAAGCTTGTCGAGAGTTGATCTGTAGCTTGTCAGAGAACTATAGCTTGTCAGAGTTTGATCTATAGCTTGTCAGAGCTGGTGTAGCTTGTCAGAGTCGGTCTTAGCTTGTCAGAGTTGCTCCGTAGCTTGTCAGAGAACTAAAGCTTGTCAAGAGAGTTGATCTGTAGCTTGTCAGAGAACTATAGCTTAGTCCAGAGTTGATTGTAGCTTAGTAAGAAAACATATGGCTTGTGAAGTTGATCTATAGCTTCATCAGAGAGAACTATAGCCGGTCCAGAGCCACTGCAACTATCACAGTTGATCCAGAGCTTTGTCAGAGTTGAATCACAACCATTTCTAGACAGTCCTTTATAAATTCAATGCAAAATTGTTTTTGCCATCATTCAGAGTTAAAGACTTGCTTCCTTTTTGTGCATTGTTGTTATTTGTTTGTCCGAAATGGAAATACCGATTCCCATTTAGTACCTCTGAAGTGGTTGAGAGATCCCATTTGAAGTCTTTTTGCATTTTTCCCTTTTCCATCCAGACTCGATTCCTTGTTCCAGCAATTTTCACACCCTTTCGTTCTCTCAACAATAGCATCTAGCTTTGCAGAAAGGCTTTAAAGAGAGGCTTTAAAGAAAGCTTTCGCCAGGGAAAAGTCAGTTCCAGTGGAATTTGTCTATCAGAAGGATTTTTCGATCTAAAGAGATTTGTCTATCAGAAGAATTTGTGCAAATTGTTCTTTAACAAAAAATCTTCTAGTTCTGTAATCCCAATGAAAATTGAGGCTTAAACTGATTCTTAGAAAGTTCATTAGTGAACCTTGTGATTTAAAGAATGAATTTCCCTTTCCAGTTTCGATTTTTGCCATTTGATAGTCAAGGACAAGTTTAAAACTCTTTTCCAGGTTTTCTCATAGAATTCTTTTGTGCTAAGGTGAATCTACTGCTCATTCGAATATTTTCCTTTTTTTGAGCTACTTTTTTGGTTTTCAGAGCTCTAATAGCAAAATTCTGTGATTTAAAAGATTTTTACCTTGTAAAGTTTACAGGCTTTGTTTTTAATTCATAAAAATCTTTATAATAAATGAGAACTAAATGCTTTTGTTTCAGGTTTTCAATTAAAGCTCTATTTCTGAAGATTGAGCTATTTGAGCTTTGTTTCTGAAATAAACAATTTACTCTATCAAAAACAACAAGAAATTAAGAAAGCTCAAACTCAAACTCAAACTCAAACTCAAACTCAAACTCAAAACCAATCAAAAACCTTAATCCAGATCCATTTTCTCATTTCTTTACACCAAGTTCCTTTTCTTTCCCTTTTCTTGTTTTGTTTCTTACTTCAAATTCCTTTCCTTTCGTAAAAAGTGGCAAATGTGACACCTCGAGAAACCCATCTTTCTCTCTTCACTTGATCGTAAAACGAAAATACGTCTCTAATTGATTGCAGATTATAAGAGGCCAGTTTTTCTTTCAAAAGCAATTTTCTAGAGCTTTTAAACTTGGAATTTGTAAAATGTATACCGTATTTTCTGTACTAGTAGTCCAGTCTGTACTAGTAGTCCAGTCTGTACTAGTAGTCCCAGTCTGTACTAGTAGTCCAGTCTGTACTAGTAGTCCAGTCTGTACTAGTAGTCCAGTCTGTACTAGTAGTCCAGTCTGTACTAGTAGTCAGCAGTAGTCCAGTCTGTACTAGTAGTCCAGTCGGTACTAGTAGTCCAGTCATTACTAGTAGTCCAGTGGTCTATAATTAGTAATTGTAGGCAGCGGAGGGGTCAAGGAAAAAATAGTAGTGCACCCTGCTAAAATTTGCTCTGTTGTTATTCACTTTGGACTTTCCTTTGTTTAAAAGCATACTGGTAGCTAAATGAGATGCTATTATGAGATTTTGACTGTTTATTTAGTGCTGACTAACATATTGTGCCCATATTAACTTTCTGACCTATTGCTACTACTTCTTTTAGTCACTTATGGGTTTACCCACTGCAGATTTAAGCACTTGACTAAACAAAGGTTTAAACCTTTGTTAAAAAGCTAAACTAAGAAGGACTAGGCCTTTCGTAGTTTAGCTTAGTCTTCGTAAATAAGTCTTTATGTAGCTAAGAAATTCTTAAGCTTAACTTTTCTGTGATCTTTTTAAGCCTCTTAGAGTCTTCTCAGGAGAATTTTCTTATAAACTTAGCATTAGCTAGATGCTTTACTAGATGGAAATTTGCTGATTTGGTAATTTACAAATTCTAAGCTAAAGGCAACTTTGCTAAATGCTAAATAACAAAATAATTAAGCTAAATTTAGTAAAATTCACTACTTCTTGTTGATTTCTTGTATTCACAAGTGTTCTGACAGATTCGTAAACTTTATGAGTCAACAAACAGCTATTTGGAAGATTTTGACTTTAAACCAATCTCTCAAATGTTTTTTGAAGCTTTTTGCATTCCAGCTTCCATATAGTTCGCTTGAAATATTCCCGTTTGATCTTGGCAAAAACAGCTGAGACTATCTTTCTTGATATTCTCATTGATACTCTTCCACAAAAATGTCGGCTTTGATTTGACTTTTATCTTGATCCCGGATACTTTTATTGAAATAAATTTATTAACCTTTTAGAACATCCTTCTGATCAGAATTAGCAAAAAAATTTGTTAAATTTAGCTAAATTTAGCAGTTGATCAGCAACAGGACGAAAATGGATTACCACACAAAATCACTTATTTAGTAAGCCTAATAACTAATCAATAGCTAAATCTTAAAAATAAAGGTTGCTTTATTGGAAAGCTGAGTTTCATTTCAAAATCTTACTTTAGTGACTTTAAAATACTCACCACTATTCCCCTTTCCTGTATCCGACACCATTGGAATGGATTAACCCAAGCTTTCTCCATTTTCCTTTTCTTTTCTCATTTTCAAAGTACCCTCAACCTAATGAGATGTTATGAGGGTGAGTGGAGGAGGATAATAAGTGGACATTATGCTAATCACAAGATGTCACTTGGGCTAGACTTTTCTGATTTTACTAAGAAGTTATTAAACAAGATCTAGTAGAACATCTGGTAGAAATCTTCAAAACTTTCTATTTCAAGTTCTAGAGAAAAGCTCATAAATTCACTTTGGTTGCTTTTTGTAATTGTGTTTTTCAAGGGAATGGGAAAAATCCCGATTCCCCTCTTTTACATCCAAAAATATTTCCAAATAGCCAAGTTCAATTATTCCTTTACTCTTTGAGATTGAAAAGTTACTTAGTTGAAAAGTTGAAGCTATAGCCAAGATATTTATC